>OU343221.1:320124670-320260033 GCA_910596185.1 Chrysanthemum makinoi
ATTAGGTGCCACTCACGTAGGCTTTTGCATAGGCATGGAGTAACCAACCCACAATAGATAATCAAGAAATATCCCGTGATATATTAACAAGGACGCGACAATTCAATAGATTTAGTATATCATAATTAGCTATAGCAAAACTAGATGTGGCAATTTGTGCTCAAAATCAAAAAAATTGTTAATTTGGTAGATTTTTAAAAGATTTTGGCACATTTAGCCATTTTTTTTTAAATGGGCCTGTATTGCCCATTTAAAATTAGCTGGGCATTAACAAGCGCATATTTTTTCTCAGTTGAAGAACATTATAATTGTTTTTAAAGAAAAACTAATAGATATAATATAATCAATTTTATAATATAAATGAGTTTTCACGTTTGAAGAATTTATTTTGTCGTTTTGGGTATTTTCTAAAGCGATTCGTACAACATGAGCTGTTTGTCCCGTGCCCATTTGGGTCGTGGCCCGTGCCCGCCCGTTTTGGCACATCTATGCAAAACTAATTTTACTAAAAATATTGTTATTGTTATTGTTATTGTTATTATTATTGTTATTATTATTATTATTATTATTATTATTATTAAAGTGGGCTAAACTCAATGAATGGATGAAAATGCAAATAAAAAATAGAGGTTTCATCAAGCGGCAAAACAAATTCATGAGGCGGCAAAATAAATTTGGCAAATTAAAACTTAAACTTTTCACCGGGCCATACAAAATTAAATCTCAAACAAGTTTTAAATTTTTTCAGTTTTTGACTCCTTCCATAATCTAATACATCATCATGGGCTATGGTCCTCTAACCGGCTTCTTGTAGGTACAAGGTTTTAATAATTTGTCATGTTACCAAGCCAGAGTCTAATCGAGTTTTATAATATATTTTATTGTGTGACTAATTAGTTCTCTCTTTTTGTAGTGTGAGATCTCATCGTTGTGTTGCTACCAATATGATCACAATAACAGTTTTTATGTGCCGTCGTTTGAAATTAAAAAGAAAAGAAAAAAGAATGGAGTTTCACATCCACATGTGACAAATCGCAGGTAAATTATTTATTTTATTGTGAGATTCAGATTTGTTTTCCTTCATCAAACCAAGATTATGCAACATTATTTGACCAGAGATTGGGTAGCATTAGGTAATTAAATAATTGTACGTGTAGCGGTATAGTTGATTTTGGGATTATATATTGACCGGTGCAGTTCTGGATGGAAACTGAAACAATTGTTTGCTGGCTCATTTTGATTAATTTGTTTTTTTTTTTGTGGTTGATATTGTTGTTACATTATAGATTTAAACTTTAATGGTATTTTCATTTTATTCCTCAAAACATACTCTTTTTTGCTTTTAAATGTTACATTAATTATATACTAATTTCATTATGCAATTATTGGATTGATAAGTGTATTATTTTGTTTGCTGTTCAGGCAAGGTAATTGTTAGGATACTGATAATGAAAGCAAATTTGGAAGGGGGTTTAATATGATTCCACATGCGTTAAAAGCTTACGGTACATGTACATTCAAATTTGTCCATCTTCTAATACTTCTTGTTGATTTGAATATAAATGTAGGCATCGCATTAACTCAACAATTATGATATATTATACAGGTCATAGATATACATAGAAAGAAGGTCTAATGAGGTTCTATAATTGTTGGAACTTTAGAATTGAAGCTCTCAATGTTAGTTCTTCTACCAAGTCTTTTATTTTAGTAGAACTCCTATACTATTTGGGTAATTTTTTAATAAGACTAACATAGTAGACTAACAACGAGTTTCACCAAACAAATGGAACTTATGTTAGATTATCATGGTCATCTTTCTCTGCACTTTACTTAGTGCTAGATTATGGTTAGTTAATCATTTTAACATGGCAACTTGTGATCATTTTATTATAAGTAAAGTTGATGGCATATGTATGAAATGCAGGTTACGGATAAAAATTGACGGATTCAAGTGAAGACCGGCCAGCATGTGAACACTGTACAATTGAGAGCTTGCATCCTGTTTGAGCACCCTACTCAACTAGGAAACCACTCTGGTGGATACCTTGATATGTTACATACTTGACCTACCATTCCTTATGATTGGAAATCATTATACTGCTTTAGAAACATCCAAACACTAGTTATGTATTCTCGTATTTTATGTTGTTGTAAAGAGTTGTGGATGTATTAGTTTACTGTATTAATTGTATTTAGATGCGATATTAATCTAACTATGCAATTGTTCGTATCTATGTTTTGGTATTTCGTTGTATTTAAAATGTAAAAATTGTTGTTGTAATTCTCTACGATTTACCCACGATTACTTTGCGGGTAATCATAATGAATAAATTGGATATTTGAATTATTTACCCATAAAAAATACGTCGGACATGTTATATAAAAAAAAGTAAAAGTAACGCCCAATGCCGTCTTCCACGGGTTATGGGGACCCAATACCGTTTCCGGTGTATGGGAGAGGTTAAGATGTAGACAGCCTTACCCCTACCTAAGGTAGAGAGGCTGCTTCTAATTCTACCATAGGTAGAAAGGACCTCCGGCCTTTTGTAGGGCGTGAGGATCGAACCCCTGACCTCTCGGTTGAGAGGCAAGGGGTTTACCAACTGATCCAACCCTACTATGGACATGTTATATTATATATATATATATATATATATATATATATATATATATATATATATATATATATATATATATATATATATATATATATATATATATATATATATATATATATATATATATATATATATATATATATATATATATATATATATATATATATATATATATATATATATATATATATATATATATATGGGTAAATTTACCAAGAGATTACCCACTCTTACATCCATGGGTGATTTTCTGGTGATTATAAAATCCCATGAGAAGTTTACCCTCGGTATTAATAGAATCACCCACAGTAAATGGTGTGGGTAAGTTACACACGGATCCAAAATATCGTGGGTAAAGAATTAGCCTCGGAGGGTTTTACCCATTTACTGCATCCATGGGTATTAGGCAATTACCCACGAATTTGCATCTTTTACCCACAGATTTGGTGCGTGGGTATCTGAATTCTTGTAGTGTTATAAGATAGTATGATATAGAAATTCCAATATTTTTAAAGTTTCAATAAATCAATCTTAGCCATTTATCAAAACAAGTGAAATAAACTTTCGCCATTTTGAAAAAAAAAAATTAAATATCTTGCAAACCGTTAATCGTTACGCAAAACGAATCACACGATCGCGACGAGAATTATATCATATTTCTAGAGATGGGCACTTCTATATACTTTTGACGAAATTGACCCTTTAATTTTTCGCATTTTCATTCAATGTGAGCTCTTTATACAGCTGGAATATCTCAATGATATCGCTAAATTTATCTTGATCGAAGCAAACTTGATTTAAGCTTACTTGTTGAGCTTATTTATGTATTCAAACTTGGTAATGGTCATAGCATTTTCTTATATTTAATGAGCAACTAATAAGAAGATTCAACAACAATAAAAAAATATACAAATCTTCCTATTGAATGCATGGGAATATGCATGCAAAACATTTGGTTAATCACTGATTATATAATGTTGTATAATTTATTATAATTTTCATCTGGACATATGACTAAAATCTCTCCATTTAGGAGTGAGGATGCTAGTTTTATTGCATTTGTTATCGTGAATTATTATTCTTTAAGAAAAGTAAAATTTGAAAGTCTTCGTTACAAAAACCGCAAGATTATACAATTTTTACAAGCTCAAATACTACACCGAATAATATGACAGGGCACATTTGAAGTTGAAAGCATAGTATTTAACTCTAAGACCAGGCCCGGATATGTGGGTGTGCACAGTGAACAATGAACAGGGCCCATCATTTTTAGGGCACCAAAAAACTTAGTACTGTATATATGTTAGCTGTAGACCCAAGTTTTATCCAAGAGTCCATCACAGATAAGTATCGTCATAGTCCTATTTTTTCTCTTATTCCAACAATATAAATTAAAGTCTCACTTCTTTTTATATTACCAATCGTGGATATCAATTGTTTTTGGTACGGTGGGACAATCTCATACACAAACAAATGAATAACTTTCACCAATCACTAAGTATCCTTTTTTTATTGTTATATTCTTTTATTTTATTTATTAGTTATAGATGATATAAGTCTGATTGTTTATATTTAGGATCGATCATCGCACACTTGGTATTTTTTTTAATTGTTCTATGCTTTTTGTTTTAATTATTAGTTAGGCGATTTATATATGTATAAAATATAACTAATTCTAATTGTTTAGATCTAGGATCGAAGCACACATACCTTAACTGAAAACAAGAATTTTTATGTTCAACACATAACCAATTACCCAATTAATAATTTTTTTACGTGTAATGACTATAAGTTTAAAGCACTAGTCTCTTACTTAATTATCTTGTAGTTTTTTTCTTGAATATTTTTCAGACAAACTATGCCTCCTAAGACTTTTAGGAAACAGAAATCCGAATATCTAAAATGTTTAGAGAAACAAAGTAGCGAACAACGTGAGAAGTCTCAATATGGAACTATGCATAAGTATGTTGGATTATTCATGTTTAAGGGGCCCAATTTGCTATAGTGGAACAGGGCATCCAAAATCCACGGGACGACCCTGTCTAAGACGTATGCTTCATATGCACCATGGCATATAAGCTTAGAAGATTTTCTCTCATTTATCGATATGGGATAGAACCAAAACTTATTTCCATCTTTTAAGTTTGTGTTTCATGTGGAACTCATATTAGATCGCTGACTGTTTGATTTTGAAGTTAGTAATGGACGTGAAGTATCTCTTGCAACATTTTATTGTTAATGGTTTAATAAGAAGAAGAGGATCTTCAAAAGGAACAACCTGAGAGACGTTGGTTCTCCTTCAATGAATGACCCTTTGTTAGTCTTTTGTAATGTTTAGTGAAACACGAACAATAAAACAAACTTTACATGCTAAGTCATTTTATAATTAATATTAAAGGTAAAAAGTTAATATCGACTTCATATAGTCTCGATTTGTAAAATGTTAATCGCGAGTGTCTTGAGGACTTCAAGGTGCACAACAAAAAGACAATTTTAGTCATTTAAGTACTTGAACCAAATACAACATGCAAAAAATATAAAATTTGGCAAGTTGTTCTTTTTTTTAAGATGCCTAGGACTTTCATTGAAACGAGAACTAAAAATTGTTTATACACTTTAATAATCCGCTCATTTTTGTCTTCGCTCAACCCATGGATGTGAATTATTTCATCTACATTGTGAATTATTTTTTTCCATGGAAGTTTTCTACACCTGCAAAGCGTAATTGATCACAATAGCAAACCAGGAAATTAGACTGTGAGGGGCAATGTTTTTTTACAATTGCAACAAAATGCGGCAAAAAATCTCGGATCGAAATGACAAATCGAGTATCGTTACTTAGAGACGAAGGATTTATAAGGTTTTAAAGCGTTGAATGTTGGGTTTTAATGAGTAAGTGGGGGCAATTTGAATTTCGGTGGGAGACATTTCAAAAAAATGCTTAAAACTAAAGAAAAAATACATTCAAATCTCATCTTTTTGTTGAGTCAGGAGGGCACCAGCCCCCTTACATAAGCTTTGCATCCGCATCAAGTTGATCATAATTATCATGTAAAATGTACAAAATTTTCTACAACAAATAAATAAACAAAAATAAAAACAAAAATAAAATCTAATTATCATGTACAATGTTGTATAACTTGATCATAATTATCATGTGCAATATACAAAGTTTTCCAAAAAAGAAAGAAAAAAAAACTAATTATAGTGTTCAACGTTGTATAACTAATCACAATTATCATGTAAGCATGTAAGTTGAGTAAACTGCAAATTTTGTTCTAGGCTATACATATTATATTAGAGGCAACCTCTTATTTGTGCAGAGCTTTTTCTACATATGAAAAAATGTTCTCCACTTAGAAGTGAGGACACTAGTTTTATTGTCGATTAATATTCGGAAATTATCTCTTTTACAAAAACTTTGAAGCTCATATAAGTTTTCCAAACTCATGCCGCAATGCCTATTTGTTAGATTTACTGGTACACGAGTACGAGCTTGAGAAGCTAGTATTAACTTCTAGACATACAATCCATATTTACTCTCGTATATAAACTAAGAAGATTTTCACTCATTTATCTATATGGAACAAAAAGTCCAAATGATTTCATCAAAAAATATTAAGCATCTATTTCACTAATCTGATAGGATTATACAATTTATACTCCTATCATCTACAACAAAACATCGTTTCGAACATCAAGTAACTAGTCCAACTTTACGCCGGATATAAAATTGGTTGATAAAGATTAGCGGGTCGTATAAACACGTATTTTTATTAACATTGTCCTGATAAGGAACTCCCCGAAAGCCGTTGATGACCTTTGGTTAGTCCCTGATTTTGATGACTAAACGATCGTTAAATGTTAAATAGAAGGACTAGATGTGAAAATAGAGATTGGGAAGATTCCGGAAACCCCTTGGGATAGCCAAACCGATCGGCCAAGGGTATTCCAAGCCCAATCCATGTCTAACTTGGTCACCAAGTTACTTTGGGTATAAATACAAGGCCTAGTGTCTTAGTATTTTATCTCTTGCACTCATAACCTAAACCTTAAAATTGTTTGTGTGTGTTTTTTGGTTTAGTTCGATCGTACACCTATCCCTAGGCGTCGACACATTGTTTTTCCAAAACAAAATCTTTTGTGTGATTAAAACTAGCATTACTTTAATTTGATTTAGTACGTTTGTACAAGAATGTGGTACTAACATACTTTTGTTGGTATCTTGGATTGAATTACAAAATCGGTAAGGGGTAGTTCTTATAATCCTATAAACCCTAATTAGGGTTCATCACTTGCTAGTTTTGTGGAATTGATTCTTGTTCGGCTAGAATAAAAAAGGTACACGTACTTTATGTTTATGTTATTTAATTATTCGTTATTCGTTCCTATACGCTTCCGCATGTTTCTTTGATGTTTTATGTGTTTTATATATGATTGTAATGTTATATAATTCCAACATTTCTAACATAAACTCTCGTTTATTACTCTAAACCGACTTCAACTTTAGTAGCAACAATCCCTCATCTTCCAAACACTTGTCAAAAACAGCTAAAACCTCCGCAGCTTTATAATTGAAAAATCAACGTGAATGTAACTAGTAATCATAAACTTAACACGGTCTCCTAGTTTGCTAAACCAAAAACGGAACGAGATTGGTTCAAGTCGCTGGTCTGTAGGAAATATCAGTTGTGGAAGACGACTTATTACATGCCTTAAGACATACAATGAATCTGCACTATGGTATATAAGCTTAGAAGATTTTTTCTCCCTTACCTATGTGGGACAAAAGTTTCAACTGGTTTCATGTAACTAATCAAATAGGCTAACAATCCTAACATCTACAACAGAACTTCCTTCCAAACATTAAGCAACGAGTCCAACGCCTTTACTCCACATAAAAATTTGGCTGATAAAACTTATCGGGCTATACAAAAACTTATCAAGTAGCCCAACTTTTACTCCTATCACCTGTTGACTTTAATACAGTATGAAAAATTACTATGAATACGATGCAAATATTTTCCAAACTAGTCTATTGTGATGTACTGAATAAGTTATTATTAATGAGCGTAATACTGTAAAAAAATGCATAAAAATTTGTTAAGGGTGTGTTGCTAAGTTATAGTGAACTTAAAAACAAACAGAGATATTGGAGTTAAAATGGCTTATAACAGTAAGTACCATTCACCTTTTAATACCATTAACGCCAAATAAGTCAGGTGTCTTAGTTATAACTGCACTAATGTTTGGCCACTCACCTATGTGGGACAAAACCAAAACACATTTCCATCTTTTAAGTTTTTGTGGCTAATGTTGTAGTTCTCATTCTTATATTAGCTCGTTAAAAGTTAAACTTTGAAGTAGATAAAGGATGTTAAGTGTCTTATGCAACATATTCTGTTCTTAATTATAAACCAACTGTTAGCGGCATCTTTGTTGACGTTCCTCTCATCCATTTACTTCCAAACTTTTGATATTTCTTGCCAATTACAAAATGTTGTGTATACACTTGATAGCAATACATAACCAGATTCATTCTGTGGCTTGAGTGGCATAAGTTTGCCATGTGCAAATGTTCCGATTTTTTAAATTTTTATGAAAACGACAAGCAGCCAAAAGTGAACGCCATATCATTGCACTGTCATTTGGTATAACCAAACGTTTTCCAACTAATACCGCTCGACTATACAAATCAACCATACATTAGCTCTAGAAATTGACCCTATTACACTTGACTTCTATAAAAAAAAAGGTTATAAACAAAAACATTAACCATGTCGGGCCACTTGGAAGTATCTTATGCTGGCAGGTCTTCAACATAGATCATGATCCTTTTCTGTTATTAATTGACCCGGTTATTATAATACCACGCTCCTTTTTGTTTTTGTTCTACCCATCGATGTGGGATACCATCAAATTTTCTTTTCCTCAATTTTTTTTCTTACAGTATTAATCTTCTTTATTACTTCTAAAACATTAGCAAAATTTTTGATTCTATATCAACGTTTACAAATGTATTGATTTATGGCTTAGGGGTGTAAACAAGCTGATTGATCGTAAGCTACTCAAGATTGACTTGGTAAAAAGTTGAAAAGAGTCGAGCCTTAATGAGCCCGAGCTTAACATAAAGCTCGTTAAATAATTGAGCTCAAGCCCAACCTTCAGATATCGAGCTCGATTAGGCTCGCGCTTTACGGATATAGTGAAAGATATATGCTACGAACAACACAACCACGTAATAAAGTATATATAACGTATCTTTAGACCTCAATTTTCTATACTCTTTGTAATGTAAATTGGTGTAAGACTTTGCTATAAAATGAATTTTCTTTTGTTGTACGGTACAGTTAGTTGAAATGGGATTCTTTAAATATAAACTTGGTTTGATATCATAAAGATTTGAATAAAAGGGACATCGTGATTGCTTCTTGCAATTCATCACTAGTGTTCATTTTTATAACTTTTTCTTGTACATATCTTCCCATTAAACGAGTAACTCTTCTATTTCTTGCAGCATGCATGTTAAATATTTGTGTTGTACTATAAATTATCATAATTATCTTGTAAACATGTAAGTTGAGTAAACTACAAATTTTGTTCTAGGCTATACATATTAGAGGCAACCTCCTATTTCTTAGACGTGAGGATACAAGTTTTACTGTCTTTTTATTGTGGTTTAATATCAGTTACTTGATTTTTATAAAAGAATAACAAAGTTTTAAGTCTTTTACAAAAACTTTAAAGCTCGTATAATTTTTTCAAACTCACACACATTACCCAATAATTTTTTCATTATATTGGTCCTGCTGTTGAGCCTGAAATCATAGTGTTAACTTCAAGACATACAATCCATATTTACTATCTATACTATATAAAATGGAAAAATGGTCAAAGTGGAAAAAGTGAAAAATGTTGAAAGTTAAATGTTGAAAACATAGTCAATGGAGAGAGAAATAAATAATATAATTAATACTCTTATTAAAACACCCTATTACTTAAAAGTACAATAATTTATTCACATTGTACACCCAATTAAAAGCACATCTACCAAATTAAAAACAACCAATTGAAACCGATACTGGGTTGACCCGTTGAAACCGATACCGGTTGACCGGTTGAAACCGATACGGGTTGACCCGGGACGCTTCAAACCCGCGGTTGACCCGGTTTAATTTGACATTTTTTCGACCCAACCTATCGGTTTGACTCGGTTTAAATCGACCTGTTTTTTTATCGGAACGGTTCAACCAGTTGAACCACCCGGGTGAAATCGGGTTTCAAATTTGATAAAATTATATGAGAAATGATGAAGTAGTTGTGGAACCCGTGACAATTTTTTTGAAAGGAGAGACCAAGTAATTGTAATTTTTGGTTTATTTTGCTTTGACACATGTAATTTGTCATTTGTATAATGTTATTTTAAAAAATGTTGCTCTTGCACCATTTAAGGGACTAGCATATATGAATCGTCGTTTAAAAGTTAATATATATTGTATAGCCCTTTGTCCAGTGTATCAATAATGTTATGTAAGTTTATTAAAATCACAAAAAATAAATAGTATTGTTATCTTTAGCGATAATTATTTGTACCTCAAACAAATAGCTTTGAACAATGCATAAATATCTATAGAAATTGATAGTACAAAATAATCTTATATGGTGATATCCAATTTGCAAAGTTACAATTTTAAAAGCCACACACCAAATGATAAACGTTACACAAGTAAAAAAATAGTTATCAAATGCTTAAATTACTCCTGGATGCTATTTAACAAGAAAAAGCGGTCACACATGTTGGCTATACCACTAAACTGCAATATAATATTGCCAACTACATAATACCGTTGTTTTTTGTAATGCTTGAATCTATTATTACTAAAAATCTTAATAACTTAAAACAATCCTATTAGAAAATACACTCACACACTTAGATCGACTCCACATAATTTTTTTAAAAACTATATATTTATGCTGCTATGCAACCACGCATCAGAATTGTAGTTATTCGAAATCGATTCTCTAATGCTACAAATACAGTTTGTTGAAAGAAACTTATGGGTCATCAGAACTTTGCAGAAAACTAGACATCGCTGCCGCTAGGCGCGGGTACTCGTCTAGTAGTATATATGCATAGAAGTTTTTCTCTCATTATTCTATGTGGGACAAAAGGTTCAAATAGTTTCAAAAAAAAAAAAAAAAAAAGTGAGTATGGATTTCACTAATCTAATAGGATCATACTCGTATCATCTATAGCTAATAACACATGCCGAGCCGCTTGGACCGACCAACTTGGTCCATTGACCTTCTTGATTATTCTTTGACCTGTTCCGGGTAAATACCTTCTCATTGAAGTGGGATAGGATCAAAAATTTCCCTTCTTTCAGTTTTCTCATATTAATAAACAGTTGAACATATATATAAAAAATGTTTTGATAGGTAAGCGAGCAACAAGCTGCGCCGCCACCCCTTTCTGAATAGCAAACCCTATTCTACTGAAAACATAATCGTGACCCCTCGGGGCCGATATATTGCTGCGAACAATCTTACGAACCCGATCCAAGAAGCGCACAACTTCATGGGCTAAGGAACCAAAAGTGTCAAAAGCAAAAGGAACAAACACGTGTTGATTCTCGGAGCAGGCTTTATCATGTTTGTCCACTTTCTTTATCTCAGCCTTCATAACAGCTTGCCCAGCCGTAAACCCATTACCCCGAAGATCCACGAGGGGGGACATATTAATCTTCTTGATTACTTCCAAAACATTAGCAAAATGTTTATTGATTCTATATCAACGTTTTTAATTATGTTGATTGTATTTATATTTAGTTAGGGATGTAAACTAGCCAAACTGCTCGTGACCTACTCAAGAACCGTTCAGTAAAAGATTGAAACAAGCCGAGCCTTAACGAGCTCGGGCTTAACATAAAGCTTGTTAAATAATTGAGCTTGAGCCCAAGCTTTAAATATCAAGCTTGATTAAGCTCGCAAGCCCAAACCAATAGCATATTAGTGAATAGTAAAATTAGTTATGATATAACTTTTGAGATATAAAAGCAAACCTTAATAGGTATCTTACTTAAGTTATATAAAATTCTTGAATATTACACTGTTGTTTGTGATCGTGTATCATACCAATTAGAAAACACTCAGATGGTGTATTAAGCTTGAACAATCATGAGTGTCCTCCATTGTATGAAAATATACAAAAAAATGTACTTAAAAGACAACTGTTACCATCATTTGTAAGTGCGTATGATATGATACAACAAATAACAAAAAAATGAAAGTATTTTGACATGAGTTTTTTTTTTGAACGGCTGATAATCTATAAAAGAAAACTTCTAGCAAGAAACTAGAAGCCCAAAAAACCAAAACGAGTATATAATTACAAGCAACTGACTAAATAAAAAAACTAACAAAACATAGAGCCAAACCAACAAAAGGGATATGGCAAACAAAAGACGCGAAGCATCCACCAAAAGAAGCAAATAGCATCAGCTACTCGAAACCATTAAGGGGGACTTGAGCCAGTCGATCCAACTGCAAGACATACGCCCTCTATGATGAAGCCAAGAGAAGGTAAAAGACCGAATGTTATCGTAAATGGCATTTCTCTTAATAGGAACCTGACCAAAAACGATGCTATTACGAAACCTCCATAGCCACCACAAAGAAGCCACAAAAATAACATGTAAACGTCTCTTCCTCTCTTTAGACACATGCCAAGAATCAAACCATGCCTTCCATTGATCAAGCGAAGCACATAAAGGGAAAGAAACTTCACACCAATTACGAACTAAGATCCAAACGTCTTTAGCAATAACACAACCGAAAAAGATGTGATTTGAAGACTCCACATTAGCATTACAAGAAGGACATCCAATAGAAGGAATATCAATCCCGCGAGCATCCAGTATTTTGACATGAGTGACAGACTAATATAGAGTATTTGGTATGAGAGAAATATAAAACTATTATAAGCTATCTAAATTACGAATTATTCTTTTCCATGGAATTTTTCTACACCCGCAAAGCGTACATGATCTTCATTTTCAAATCATGTGTTTAATTCTATTGTCAAAACCTATTATTTTATTAAAAAAAAAAAAAAAACACTTAGGTTATCAAACTCGTTATGAATTACAATTTTTTTTTATTAAAATTTTATATTTTTGTCCCGCCGCAACATGTGGGCAAACGAATCTTGTTTAGATACAAAATAACATAACTATGAATAGTCTAATCACGTATCATTATAACTTTTGAAATAAATAATCAATTTAGATACAATATTAAACCAAATAAGCTCGAACTCGAACTTGCGTAATGCTAAACGAGCTGAGCTCGAATGTTAACGAACTCGAGCTGGCTCGGTGTTTACACCCCTGCATCTAACTACGATAAGTAATTTTTAGATAGATGATAATTAGCAATTGAGATGTTAACTTTGTTATTCTCACATTATATGTCATACTCTTTCTAATGTATAGTATAAGACATTACAATAAAATGATGAGAAATGATATGTCTTTTGTTATATGAAAGTGTTAATCAAATTGGGAGTCTTTAAATATAAACTTGATTTGATATCATAAAGATTTAAATAAACAGGTCATCATTATTGCTTCTTACGACTAGGTACCCTGCAAGTATTTTACGACTTAAACAACGATTCATCATTAGTTTTCATTTTTCTAATTTTTTCTTGTAATGATCTTCCTATTAAATGCGTAATTAGTCTTTGTTACTGTTGATTATTATTGGTAAACCTACAAAAGATAAGTAAAGTTTGAAGTCCTTGTTACAAAAACATAAGAGCTCATATAATTTTTTCAAACTCAAATACAACTCCCAATAAATTTATGGGAATTATAATCGTGGTTGAAAGCATAGTATCAATTCATATGCACAATGGTATATAAGCTTAGAATATTTTATCTCATTTACCAGTGTCGGACAAAACCAAAACTCATGTCCATCTTTTAAGTTTATGTTGTTGGAAAATGAGTATTGCAAAATGAGTTTTTGCAAATTTTGGACAATATTTAATATATGTATATGTTATATATATTTATATTTCTTGGTAGCTTTGCGTTCTCCTCGATGAGAGCTTCGCAACGAGCTAAAGTATGTCCAAATTGGAGTAGAAATGAATGAGATATCGTGTCTCAAAGTGAGGCACAAAATCTGGAAATATTAAACTATCCCACATCGCCTAGAAGAGGAAGTGGAGACTAGTTTATAAGGAAATTATACTATTGAATATCAAATTCCTTTAGTTTGGTTATGCTCCCACTCCTACGCAAGGCTTGCAGGGGGGGGGTGAGAAAATGGGATTTCGAGCTAAAATGAGTTCGAGGCTTCGAACTCATGCGAGCCCGCGACCGCGGACACCGAATGCAGACTCGAAAATCTCACCTACGGTATCTTTTGCTGAGAATTATGTGATGCACGGAATATGCTGAAGTAATAAAACCGTGTGGATTGATAATTTCCAGAATATTCTGTAATCTATTTTAGGAATAGATTTAGACTTTGTGCTTAAGTCTTAACAGAAATATGCTCCCACTCCTACGCGCGCGCAGGGGCAGGGGGGGTGCAGAAAATGGGATTTCCGAGCTAAAATGAGTTCGAGGCTTCTGAACTCATGCGAGCCCGCGCGACCTGCGGACACGAATGCAGCTCCGAAATCTCACCTACGCGGGTATCTTTTTGCTGAGAATTATGTGATGCACGGAATATGCTGAAGTAATAAAACCGTGTGGATTGATAATTTCCAGAATATTCTGTAATCTATTTTAGGAATAGATTTAGACTTTGTGCTTAAGTCTTAACAGAAATATGCAAATCGTGTTTTATAATAAATGATATGCATATAATTTTATTCCAGTGATATTCTGGCTTGGTGACCAAGCTAGGTATTGCCTATAAAATAAAATCTTCTCATTCAGTTTATATACACGTAAAAACGCAACTCCATTATCGTACGTTCCAGCAACCTTCGATCGAAACACGCAGTTCCGGTAATTTTTCGGCAAGTAAGTTTAGTCGGTATTACAACTTTGAACGTTGTACCCCGGGAAACAGACGGCGAATCTGTTTTAAGGGAATCGTGTTAAACACGAGCCTCGTTCCTCGCTTTTCTATGCTTCGCTTATTTGCTATATAGAGTCTTCTTCGCTTCTACACACCTTCGCCTGTTTTTACTTTCTGTTAATTTATTTATTGTCGTTATAATCTGATTTTATAAATAAAGTGTACACAGTTTCCCACAGTCTTAAAACAGATTCGGTTTAACCGAATTTATAACACTTTGTTAAAATCGGATTTATTTTTAACAGATTTATATAACTGTTTTCTGTCGAAACCTTGTTGAGTTTCTTTGGAAATCAGTTTCTATTAAACAGTTTTAACATACAGATTTGGGTTACAGATCTATAACGTTTTTTTTTTTAAGCAGTTTATTATCAGTTTTAACGAAACCAAGATAGAGTTTCTTAGGCTGATTTATTCGATCCATCAAAACCAAGCTAGAGTTTTGTTGAATCAGATCTGGTACAAGTAGATATCAATTTACAACAGCTTGTTTGACTGTTTGTGTTAATTTTTCAGGATGACAAACACGACTACCCCTCCTGTGACTACTCTTGTGAACGCACTGGTGCCGATTACCACACAGCTTGCTAATCATGCCGAGAAACCAGAGAAATTTAATGGGCAGAATTTCAAGAGGTGGCAACAGAAGATGTTTTTCTATCGACTACTTTGAACCTTGCGCGGTTCTTAAAAGAAAACCCACCTAACGTGGAACCTCCTGCAGAAGGTCAATCCTCTAATCAACAGTCTGTTCAAGCCTTGGAAGCATGGAAACATTCAGACTTTTTGTGTCACAACTATGTTCTGAATGGTTTGATTGATTCTTTGTACAACGTGTACTGCAAGACCAAGACTGCCAAAGAATTATGGGAGTCATTGGAGCGCAAGTACAAAACTGAAGATGCTGGTACAAAGAAGTTCGTGGTAGCTCGGTTTTTGGATTACAAGATGGTTGATTCAAAGAATGTGATAAGTCAGGTTCAAGATCTGCAGGTTTGCTACACGACATTCATGCTGAGGGAATGACTTTGAGTGAAACTTTTCAAGTTGTTGCTATTATTGAAAAGTTACCTCAAGCGGGTAGAATTCAAGAACTACCCGAAGCATAAGCGAAAGGAGATGAGTGTTGAAGACTTGGTTGTTCGTCTTCGTATTGAACAGGACAACAAGCCGGCTCAGAAAAACACGTATACCATTCGCAAAGGCAAATATGGTTGAGCATGTTTCGTCATCTTCAAAGTCCAATGTCAAAGCTAAAGGCAAAGGAAAAGGAAAGAATGACAAAAAGGGTAAAGGGAAGTTCAATACCTTGCTCCTAAAGCCGCAATTGTGAAACGAAGTTCCAAGGGGTGTGTTTCAACTGTGACCGCCATGTCACCGTCGCTAATTGTAGATGCCGAAGCGGGTGACTCCACGCCAGGCTAATATGGTTAATGAAGATGTGGACATGATTGCTATGGTGTCTGATGTCATTGCCATGATCTCTGAAGTTACCCTGGTAGGTTCCAACAACAGGGAATGGTGGGTGGATACTGGGGCTACCCGTCATGTGTGTGCCGATAAGAGTATGTTTCACTCTTTCAGAGCGGTTGATAGTGGAGAGAAGTTGTACATGGGCAACTCTGCAACTGCTGAAATCAAGGGTGAAGGAGATGTAATCTTGAAGATGACATCCGAGAAAGAGCTCAAGTTGACTAATGTCTTGTATGTTCCATGTTGACTCAAAATATAAATGTGAAACTTGTGTTGAAGCCAAACTTACAAGAGCATCTTTCAAATCGGTTGAACGGAAAACCGAACCACTTGATATGATACACACTGACATATGTGATCTGAAATCACTACCCACAAAAGGTGGCAATAAGTACTTTATCACGTTTATTGATGATTGTACAAAGTATTGCTATGTTTACTTATTGAAAAGTAAAGATGAAGCTATAGACAAGTTTGTTCTATACAAAAACGAAGTTGAGAATCAACTTAGTAAGAAAATCAAGGTGGTCAGAAGTGATAGAGGAGGTGAATATGTGTCTCCATTTGCGGACATATGTGCGAAACATGGAATTAGACACGAGTTCATCAAGCCCCTATTCACCTCAGCAGAACGGTATTGCCGAAAGGAAGAACCGTACCTTGAAAGAAATGGTTAATGCAATGTTGATAAGTTCTGTCCTAAGCCGGACATGTGGGGAAGCCATTTTAACGGCTACTTATCTTTTAAATAAGATACCTCGTAAGGAAAAGAAGAGACCCCTTATGAATTATGGATGGGAAGAAAGCCATCATATCAGACTTACGAAAGTGTGGGGGTGTCTAGCAAAGGTCGCTATACCGACTTCCAAGGCCCAAAAGATTGGACCTAAATCTGTGGATTGTATATTCATCGGATATGCTAAGAATAGCAGTGCTTATCGTTTCATTGTACATGATTCGAAAAATCCGGATATACAAAAGGGTACATTAATGGAATCAAGGAATGCTTCATTCTTTGAAACTATATTTCCTTGTTTAACGAAGGAAACTGGAAATTCATCTAGCATAGATGAAGAAGTTGTCCAAGATAAGAGACAACGAGATGATAATGATCTCCAAGATGAGAGACAAGATCAAACTGAGGAAGAAGAGGTTGAACCTAGAAGAAGCAAAAGGGCAAGAACCGAGAAATCGTTTGGACCCGATTTTGTTTCTTTTATGGTTGAAAACGAACCTACTTCGTACCGAGAAGCGGTTACTTCTTCAGAAGGGCCTCAATGGAAGGAAGCCATTAAAAGTGAAATAGATTCTATTTTACAAAATCATACTTGGGAGCTCGTGGATTTACCTCCTGGTTGTAAACCACTAGGCTATAAATGGATCTTTAAGAAGAAGATGAAAGCCGATGGCACCATTGACAAGTACAAAGCAAGATTGGTTATCAAAGGATTTAGACAACGAGAAGGTCTTGATTACTTTGATACATATTCGCCTGTTACGCGAATAACCTCGATTAGGATAATACTTGCTATTGCCGCTTTAAGAAATTTGGAAGTTCACCAAATGGATGTGAAAACGGCATTTCTAAACGGAGATTTAGAAGAAGAAATCTACATGAACCAACCCTGAGGGTTTCATGGCTCCTGGACAAGAGAACAAAGTTTGTAGGCTTGTTAAGTCTTTATATGGCTTAAAGCAAGCTCCCAAACAATGGCATCAAAAATTTGACCACGCCATGCTAGAGAGTGGATTCAAAATTAATGAATGCGACAAATGTGTTTATGTCAAAGACACAAATAGTGGATATGTAATCTTGTGTTTATATGTTGATGATATGCTTATCGTTGGCAGTAATGACAAGATGATCAAATCTACTAAAGACATGTTGAAATCAAAGTTTGACATGAAGGATATGGGTTTGGCTGATGTGA
This sequence comes from Chrysanthemum makinoi, assembly GCA_910596185.1. NCBI lineage: Eukaryota > Viridiplantae > Streptophyta > Magnoliopsida > Asterales > Asteraceae > Chrysanthemum > Chrysanthemum makinoi. The sequence continues at coordinate 320,142,795 of OU343221.1, forward strand.
TCCTTGGAATAAAGATCATACGAACTCATAATGGACTTGTGTTAAGTCAAGCACATTATGTGGACAAAATTCTTAATACTCACAATGCGGGGGATTCCGGCCTAGCTAGAACTCCAATTGACACCAGTAAGCATCTATCTAAAAATAGAGGCTTAGGTGTTGCCCAATTAGAGTATTCAAGAATTATTGGCATGTTAATGTACTTGATGACAGGTACCCGACCTGACTTAGCATATGCTGTTAGCAGGCTAAGTAGGTATACTAGTAACCCAAGCTATGCACATTGGGAAGCTATGACTCGGGTACTTCACTATTTGAGATACAGTCGCGATTATGGACGCATTATGATCGATATCCGCAGTTGTTATCGAAGGATACAGATGATGCAAATTGGATATCCACATAAAAGATTCTAGATCAACTAGTGGATATGTGTTTACACTAGGCGGAGCGGCTATATCTTGGAAGTCTTCCAAGCAAACTGTTATAGCTAAGTCCACGATGGAATTGAATTTATCGCGTTAGATAAATGCGGACAAGAGGCGGAATGGCTACGCCAATTTAGTAGGACATACCAAGGTGGTCTAAACCGGTAACGGCCATTAGTATACATTGTGATAGTCAATCGGCAATTGGCTGAGCTCATAGCATAATGTATAATGGAAAGTCCAGACATATCCGTCGTCGACATAATTCGATCAACGCAACTACTCTCCACAGGGAGTTATCTCAATTGACTATGTGAAGTCAAAGGATAACATCGCGGATCCGCTTACGAAAGGCTTAAGCAGAGAGTTAGTAACTAAGTCGTCTAGAGGAATGGGACTAAAGCCCTTGAAGGAATGAGTTTCTATGATGGAAAACCTAACCCAGCTTGACGGAGATCCCAAGATCCGGGTTCAATAGGACAACCTAATCATAGAAATGTGGGGGAAGTCACGTCAATGTGGGGAGTTACTAAATATTGTAACTTTCCTAGTCCATTCCTATAACAAATGTGACTTGTTAAGAGGTTAAACATATGGCTTTAATGATTCAGGATGAAATCATAAAGCATAATGATTCAAGATGAAATCACAAAACATATGTTTTAATGATTCAAGATGAAATCACCTATGTGAGAGAGAAGTGGGGTCGCTTCGAAGGGAAATGTGGGGGCGTAATTCCTAAGAGCTCTTGCAGAACCAGGCTAGTGTTCATGACCATAACGAACACGACTATGAGGACTTGACATTGTCAGGGAGAGTCTTGTGTGAAGTGTAATGTCGTCTACGTAAATGGATGATGAGTTCAAGGACATCGCGTCTACTCAGATCTAGGAGACTAAGTGCATCTCACAAGGGAAGGTTCAAAGGGTTACACCTACCTATCCTATGCAAGACTTAACCGCAGAAATTTCACCAAAACTTTCATGTGTTTTCGACCGATTTCCATTCATGTGGGGGATTGTTGGAAAATGAGTATTGCAAAATGAGTTTTTGCAAATTTTGGACAATATTTAATATATGTATATGTTATATATATTTATATTTCTTGGTAGCTTTGCGTTCTCCTCGATGAGAGCTTCGCAACGAGCTAAAGTATGTCCAAATTGGAGTAGAAATGAATGAGATATCGTGTCTCAAAGTGAGGCACAAAATCTGGAAATATTAAACTATCCCACATCGCCTAGAAGAGGAAGTGGAGACTAGTTTATAAGGAAATTATACTATTGAATATCAAATTCCTTTAGTTTGGTTATGCTCCACTCCCTACGTCGCAAGGCAGGGGCAGGGGTGCAGAAAATGGGATTTCCGAGCTAAAATGAGTTCGAGGCTTCTGAACTCATGCGAGCCCGCGCGACCTGCGGACACGAATGCAGCTCCGAAATCTCACCTACGCGGGTATCTTTTTGCTGAGAATTATGTGATGCACGGAATATGCTGAAGTAATAAAACCGTGTGGATTGATAATTTCCAGAATATTCTGTAATCTATTTTAGGAATAGATTTAGACTTTGTGCTTAAGTCTTAACAGAAATATGCAAATCGTGTTTTATAATAACAGATATGCATATAATTTTATTCCAGGCGTATATTCTGGCTTGGTGACCAAGCTAGGTATTGCCTATAAAATAAAATCTTCTCATTCAGTTTATATACACAGAAAAACGCAACTCCATTATCGCGTGTTACGTTCCGAGAACCTTCGATCGAAACACGGCTTCGGTAATTTTTCGGCAAGTAAGTTTAGTCCGGTGCAACAGCTTTGAACGTTGTACCCTGGGAAACAGACGGCGAATCTGTTTTAAGGGAATCGTGTTAACACGAGCCTCGTTCCTCGTTTACTGCTTTCAGTTATTTGCTATATAGAGTCTGTCTTCTGCTTCTACACCTTTCTGTCTGTTTTTACTTTCTGTTAATTTATTTATTGTGATTATAATCTGATTTTATAAATAAAGTGTACACCGTTTCCCACAGTCTTAAAACAGATTCGGTTTAACCGAATTTATAACACTTTGTTAAAATCGGATTTATTTTTAACAGATTTATATAACCTTTTTTCAAATGAAACCTTGTTGAGTTTCTTTGGAAATCGGGCTTATTAAACACGTTTAACATACGATTTGGGTTACAGATCTATAACGCTTTTTGGCGCTTTATTATCGGTTTTAACAGAAACCAAGATAGAGTTTCTTAGGTCGATTTATTCGATCCATCAAAACCAAGCTAGAGTTTTGTTGAATCAGATCTGGTACAAGTAGATATCAATTTACAAGCTTGTTTGATTTGTTTGTGTTAATTTCGTGATGACAAACACGACTACCCCTCCCGTGACTACTCTTGTGAACGCACTGTGCGCCAGCTTACCAACACGTTGCTAATCATGCTGAGAAACCGAGAGAAATTCAATGGGCAGAATTTCAAGAGGTGGCAACGAAGATGTTTTTCTATCTCGACTACTTTGAACCTTGCGCGGTTCTTAAAAGAAAACCCACCTAACGTGGAACCTCCTGCAGAAGGTCAATCCTCTAATCAACAGGCTGTTCAAGCCTTGGAAGCATGGAAACATTCAGACTTTTGTGTCACAACTATGTTCTGAATGGTTTGGTTGATTCTTTGTACAACGTGTATTGCAAGACCAAGACTGCCAAAGAATTATGGGAGTCATTGGAGCGCAAGTACAAAACTGAAGATGCTGGTACAAAGAAGTTCGTGGTAGCTCGTGTTTTGGATTACAAGATGGTTGATTCAAAGAATGTGATAAGTCAGGTTCAAGATCTGCAGGTTCTGCTACACGACATTCATCTTTGAGGGAATGACTTTGAGTGAAACTTTTCAAGTTGCTGCTATTATTGAAAAGTTACCTCCAAGCCGGGTAGAATTCAAGAACTACCTGAAGCATAAGCGAAAGGAGATGAGTGTTGAAGACTTGGTTGTTCGTCTTCGTATTGAAGAGGACAACAAGTTGGCTCGAAAACACGTATACGCCTGATTCTGCAAAGGCAAATATGGTTGAGCATGTTTCGTCATCTTCAAAGTCCAATGTCAAAGCTAAAGGCAAAGGAAAAGGAAAGAATGACAAAAAGGGTAAAGGGAAGTCTGAATACCTTGCTCCTAAAGCTGCAATTGTGAAACGAAGTTCCAAGGGGTGTGTTTCAACCGTGCCAGTCACCGCGTGCGCTAATTGTAAGATGCCGCCGGGTGACTCCACGCCAGGCTAATATGGTTAATGAAGATGTGGACATGATTGCTATGGTGTCTGATGTCATTGCCATGATCTCTGAAGTTAACCTTGTAGGTTCCAACAACAGGGAATGGTGGGTTGATACTGGAGCTACCCATCATGTGTATGCTGATAAGAGTATGTTTCACTCTTTCAGAGCGGTTGATAGTGGAGAGAAGATGTACATGGGCAACTGCAATCTGCTGAAATCAAGGGTGAAGGAGATGTAATCTTGAAGATGACATCCGAGAAAGAGCTCAAGTTGACTAATGTCTTGTATGTTCCATGTTGACTCAAAATATAAATGTGAAACTTGTGTTGAAGCCAAACTTACAAGAGCATCTTTCAAATCGGTTGAACGGAAAACCGAACCACTTGATATGATACACACTGACATATGTGATCTGAAATCACTACCCACAAAAGGTGGCAATAAGTACTTTATCACGTTTATTGATGATTGTACAAAGTATTGCTATGTTTACTTATTGAAAAGTAAAGATGAAGCTATAGACAAGTTTGTTCTATACAAAAACGAAGTTGAGAATCAACTTAGTAAGAAAATCAAGGTGGTCAGAAGTGATAGAGGAGGTGAATATGTGTCTCCATTTGCGGACATATGTGCGAAACATGGAATTAGACACGAGTTCACTGCTCCCTATTCACCTCAGCAGAACGGTATTGCCGAAAGGAAAAACCGTACCTTGAAAGAAATGGTTATTGCCATGTTGATAAGTTCTGTCTAAGCCGGGACATGTGGGGAAGCCATTTTAACGGCTACTTATCTTTTAAATAAGATACCTCGTAAGGAAAAGAAGAGACCCCTTATGAATTATGGATGGGAAGAAAGCCATCATATCAAGTACTTACGTGTGGGGGTGTCTAGCAAAGGTCGCTATACCGACTTCCAAGGCCCAAAAGATTGGACCTAAATCTGTGGATTGTATATTCATCGGATATGCTAAGAATAGCAGTGCTTATCGTTTCATTGTACATGATTCGAAAAATCCGGATATACAAAAGGGTACATTAATGGAATCAAGGAATGTTTCATTCTTTGAAACTATTTTTCCTTGTTTAACGAAGGAAACTGGAAATTCATCTAGCATAGATGAAGAAGTTGTCCAAGATAAGAGACAACGAGATGATAATGATCTCCAAGATGAGAGACAAGATCAAACTGAGGAAGAAGAGGTTGAACCTAGAAAAAGCAAAAGGGCAAGAACCGAGAAATCGTTTGGACCCGATTTTGTTTCTTTTATGGGTGAAAACGAACCTACTGCAGTCGAAGCTACTTCTCTATTTCGTAGGGCCTCAATGGAAGGAAGCCATTAAAAGTGAAATAGATTCTATTTTACAAAATCATACTTGGGAGCTCGTGGATTTACCTCCTGGTTGTAAACCACTAGGCTATAAATGGATCTTTAAGAAGAAGATGAAAGCCGATGGCACCATTGACAAGTACAAAGCAAGATTGGTTATCAAAGGATTTAGACAACGAGAAGGTCTTGATTACTTTGATACATATTCGCCTGTTACGCGAATAACCTCGATTAGGATAATACTTGCTATTGCCGCTTTAAGAAATTTGGAAGTTCACCAAATGGATGTGAAAACGGCATTTCTAAACGGAGATTTAGAAGAAGAAATCTACATGAACCAAACCGAGGGTTTCATGGCTCCTGGACAAGAGAACAAAGTTTGTAGGCTTGTTAAGTCTTTATATGGCTTAAAGCAAGCTCCCAAACAATGGCATCAAAAATTTGACCATGCCATGCTAGAGAGTGGATTCAAAATTAATGAATGCGACAAATGTGTTTATGTCAAAGACACAAATAGTGGATATGTAATCTTGTGTTTATATGTTAATGATATGCTTATCGCTGGCAGAATGACAAGATGATCAAATCTACTAAAGACATGTTGAAATCAAAGTTTGACATGAAGGATATGGGTTTGGCTGATGTGATCCTTGGAATAAAGATCATACGAACTCATAATGGACTTGTGTTAAGTCAAGCACATTATGTGGACAAAATTCTTAATACTCATAATGCGGGGATTCCGGCCTAGCTAGAACTCCAATTGACACCAAGAAGCATCTATCTAAAAATAGAGGCTTAGGTGTTGCCCAATTAGAGTATTCAAGAATTATTGGCATGTTAATGTACTTGATGACAGGTACCCGACCGACTTAGCATAATGTTGTTAGCAGGCTAAGTAGGTATACTAGTAACCCAAGCTATGCACATTGGGAAGCTATGACTAGGGTACTTCACTATTTGAGATACAGTCGCGATTATGGACTGCATTATGATCGATATCCAGGTGTTATCGAAGGATACAAATGATGCAAATTGGATATCGACATAAAAGATTCTAGATCAACTAGTGGATATGTGTTTACACTAGAGGCGCCGGCTATATTGGAAGTCTTCCAAGCAAACTGTTATAGCTAAGTCCACGATGGAATCCGAATTTATCGCGTTAGATAAATGCGGACAAGAGGCGGAATGGCTACGTCAATTCGTAGAGGACATACCAAGGTGGTCTAAACCGTAACGCCATTAGTATACATTGTGATAGTCAATCGGCAATTGGCAGAGCTCATAGCATAATGTATAATGGAAAGTCCAGACATATCCGTCGTCGACATAATTCGATACGACAACTACTCTCCACAGGAGTTATCTCAATTGACTATGTGAAGTCAAAGGATAACATCGCGGATCCGCTTACGAAAGGCTTAAGCAGAGAGTTAGTAACTAAGTCGTCTAGAGGAATGGGACTAAAGCCCTTGAAGGAATGAGTTTCTATGAAGGAAAACCTAACCCAGTTGACTGGAGATCCCAAGATCCGGGTTCAATAGGACAACCTAATCATAGAAATGTGGGGGAAGTCACGTCAATGTGGGGAGTTACTAAATATTGTAACTTTCCTAGTCCATTCCTATAACAAATGTGACTTGTTAAGAGGTTAAACATATGGCTTTAATGATTCAGGATGAAATCATAAAGCATAATGATTCAAGATGAAATCACAACACATATGTTTTTAATGATTCAAGATGAAATCACCTATGTGAGAGAGAAGTGGGTCCGTTTCAAGGGAAATGTGGGGCTAATTCCTAAGAGCTCTTGCAGAATCAGGCTAGTGTTCATGACCATAACGAACACGACTATGAGGACTTGACATTGTCAGGGAGAGTCTTGTGTGAAGTGTAATGTCGTCTACGTAAATGGATGATGAGTTCAAGGACATCGCTTCTACTCAGATCTAGGAGACTAAGTGCATCTCACAAGGGAAGGTTCAAAGGGTTACACCTACCTATCCTATGCAAGACTTAACCGCAGAAATTTCACCGAAACTTTCATGTGTTTTCAACCCGATTTCCATTCATGTGGGGGATTGTTGGAAAATGAGTATTGCAAAATGAGTTTTTGCAAATTTTGGACAATATTTAATATATGTATATGTTATATATATTTATATTTCTTGGTAGCTTTGCGTTCTCCTCGATGAGAGCTTCGCAACGAGCTAAAGTATGTCCAAATTGGAGTAGAAATGAATGAGATATCGTGTCTCAAAGTGAGGCACAAAATCTGGAAATATTAAACTATCCCACATCGCCTAGAAGAGGAAGTGGAGACTAGTTTATAAGGAAATTATACTATTGAATATCAAATTCCTTTAGTTTGGTTATGCTCCCACTCCTACGTGCGCGCGCGCAGGGGCAGGGGGGGTGCAGAAAATGGGATTTCCGAGCTAAAATGAGTTCGAGGCTTCTGAACTCATGCGAGCCCGCGCGACCTGCGGACACGAATGCAGCTCCGAAATCTCACCTACGCGGGTATCTTTTTGCTGAGAATTATGTGATGCACGGAATATGCTGAAGTAATAAAACCGTGTGGATTGATAATTTCCAGAATATTCTGTAATCTATTTTAGGAATAGATTTAGACTTTGTGCTTAAGTCTTAACAGAAATATGCAAATCGTGTTTTATAATAACAGATATGCATATAATTTTATTCCAGGCGTATATTCTGGCTTGGTGACCAAGCTAGATATTGCCTATAAAATAAAATCTTCTCATTCAGTTTATATACACATAAAAACACGAACTCCATTTCATTACGTTCCAAAGCAACCTTCGATCGTAAACACGCAGCTTCGGTAATTTTTCAGGCAAGTAAGTTTAGTCCGGCTGTACAACAGCTTTGAACGTTGTACCCTGGGAAATAGACGGCGAATCTGTTTTAAGGGAATCGTGTTAACACGAGCCTCGTTCCTCGTTTACTGCTTTCAGTTATTTGCTATATAGAGTCTGTCTTCTGCTTCTACACCTTTCTGTCTGTTTTTACTTTCTGTTAATTTATTTATTGTGATTATAATCTGATTTTATAAATAAAGTGTACACCGTTTCCCACATATGTTTCATGTTGAACATATATTAGCTCATCGATGGTTTAATTTTGAAGTTTGTAAAGGATGTGAAGTATCTCTTGCAACATTTTTTCGTTAATGGTTTAACATGGTATAGTCTCTTGTAACATTTACCGATAAACAAACAATGAAACAAACTTTACCTACCTCAATTATTGTATATATATATATATATCACAAGTTAAAAGTTAATATCGACTTCATAACAGATGGTAAAAAAGTAACTAAAAGGCTACGCATGAGCTCGATTTGTAGGATGTCAATCACGAGTGTCTTGATGACTTCAAGGTACACAACCAAAAAAATCGTAGTCCTTTAATAAATACTCGAACCAATTGCAACTTGCAGAAAATATACAATCTTGCAAGCGTGGTTTAAAAAATTTCTTAACACTTAATTAACCTTATAGGATCTTCTCTTGCTATAATATTTTAACATCGATTAAAAATAAACCCCAGAAGAAATTATATTACTCGTACGTTAATTAAAAGACCCCTAAGAGCACTCCCAACAATAACACCATAACACCAATAACACCGTCCACGTCAGCGCCACATCAGCTTTAACATTTAACATTAACATCCCCAAAAAACACCCACAACAATAACATCCCAATAACACCATAACACCACTAATATTTCATATTTTCAATTTCAACCCCTAAACTAAATCATACACTTCATTTTTTAAACTAAAACAAACATTTCATTAAAACTTAAAACATATTACAATACGAGACTAAAAAAAAATACAACGAAATTAAAAAAAAATAAAAAATACAACGAGATAAAAAAAAAAACATAGCAAATACTTATTCATCGTCGTCGCTCTCTTGTTGTTGTCCATGTCGTTCAAGATTCTTCTGCCAAACATGCTCCATAAGGTCCTGTTGGAGTTGGGTATGCGTTTGTCGGTCGTGTATTTCTTTTGCCTTACGACTGTGCGTATCACATCTTTCAACCCATCTTCATTGCCTCAAATTTGCTGACGGATCCACCCACAGTTCGTTATAGTCACGTAAAGCAAATTTTTGATCTTTTATAATCATGTTATGCATAATAATGCAACAATACATGATTCTACGTATCGTGGCAATTTCAAATTGACGTCCGGTTGTTGTAGTATACCCCAACGGCCTTGAAGAACACCAAAAGCACGTTCAATATCCTTTCGAGCACTTTCTTGTCTCCTTTAAAGTACTGTATGTTTTGCATCGGTTGTTGCCGTGAAGGATTTGACGAAAGTTGCCCACTGTGGATAAATTCCATCAGCCAAGTAATACCCCTGTTCATACCTAGTTCCGTTAACCATATAAGGTGCTTTTGGGGCATTGTCAGCAAGAAGGTCGTCGAATAACGGAGAGTTATCTAAAACATTAATATCGTTGTTCGCCCCCGCCATCCCAAAAATACATGCCGATCCATAAATCTTGAGAAGCAACAGCTTCAAGCATAATTGTTGGGTATTTTTTATCACCCCTAGCAAAATGGCCTTGCCAAGCCACTGGACACTTTTTCCATTCCCAGTGCATACAAGATAATGCTACCAAGCATTCCCAGAAAACCATGTTTTTCTTCATGATGTTGATAAATTTTTTGAATGTCGGCCCATGTTGGTTTTCTTAAATACTCCGGCATAAACAAATCAATAATGCATTTGTTAAAATTATCAAGACATAATTGTGACGTACTCGCACCCATTTGCAAGTATTCATCAAATGCATCGGGTGAGGTGCCGTACGCCAATTGGCGTATGGCATACGTACACTTCATTAGAGCACTTATACTCATTCGACCCGTACAATCGGGTGTTTGCCTAAAAAGGTAAAATGATCTGGAATATTATCGGAAGTATAAGATTCAATACCTTCAACTATTTGCGGAATAGTTTCCGCTCATACGAAATCTTCTACGAAAATTCCGGTTTGAATACTTACAACCTTGTACGAATAATCGTATGCGCAGACGTTCTTCTGCAAGCTCACGTTCACGATATACATGGGTACGAGAACGACTAGGATGTTGAGATTCAATACCCTCTTGTTGTTCCAACTGAAGGTGATACTCGACACGGCCGCCATAAATTGAAGTCCTCTTGGTCATCAACGCCTACCAAGACAGGGGAATATCACCAGCTTGATTTAGATCCATTGTGAACGAATTTGATTTTTGAAATATGAAAGTGTAAAGAGGAAGTATATAAAGTTTGAATGGAAGTGTGAAAAAAATAGAGTTTTGGTTGGGTATTTATAGTGGTAAAAAAATGTTTTTGTTTTTTTTTTTTTTTTAAAAACTAGCCGTTAAGGGGGTTTTTTGTAAATTTTTTTGAATTTCTAGACGTTGAGGGACTAATTGTGTAAGTTTTTCAAAAATTTTTTTTTTTTTTTCTCCTCCCCTTAACGCGCGTTGCCAAAGCAACGCCGGGCTCCATTCTCCGTGTTAACGCCGAGCTCCCAACGGGTATAACGGCCATAACGCCGTTATTGATGGTTTAACGCCGTTATGGCGTTACCATTGGGAGTGCTCTAACAAATTATGACGTAGAGGCAGCCAGACCGACCTTAAGCAAGCAGGTCAGCAACTTAAACCATTGACCTTCTTAATTATTCATTGACCCGGTCCAAGTAAATACCTTCTCACTCCGCTCCTTTAAGTCTTTGCTCTACCCATCGATGTGGGATACCATGAAATTCCTCCTTCCAATTTTTTCTTCTTTCATTATACCAAGAAGTTGCATATACACTTGATAGCAGTGCATAACCCGCATCATCTTGTGGCTTTAGTGGCTTAAGTTTGCCATATGCAGATGTTCCAAATCAAATTTTTATTAACACGACTAGCAGCCTAAAGTGAATGCCATATCGTTGCACGAGTAGGAAATGGCAAGTTGTTTGGTAAAATCAAAGCTTTTTCCACTAATCTCGCTCGACTATACAAATCAACCATACATGAGTAAATACTCAACTTGTGAGTGAGGATACTAATTTTTATTGTTCTTGTCATCGTGGATTATTATTCTTTAAGAAATGAAAAGCTTGATATAAGAAAAGTAAAGCTTGAAGTCTTTGTTACAAAAACATAAGAGTTAACATAATTATTTTGAACACGTATGCTATGTTACAAAAACGTAAGAATTGATGTAATTTTTCCGCTGAAGAGGCTTATAAAGTTAAGTACCACTAAAAAAAGCCAGATGTGATTAAAAGGATGAAGTGGCTTTTGACAATAAGTATCATTCAGATTATAAGGTTTAATTAGTTTATAAGAAAAAACAGATTTGGTGAAGGGCCTGAAGTGGCTTATGTCTATAAGTACCATTCAGGATTTCACCACATCCATGTTTGATGTCTCATTAGTCTTGGTTTTAAACTCCACCAATGTGTGCTCACTCACCTATGTGGGATAAAACCAAAGTCATTACCATCTTTTAGCTTTTGTTTCAAATGCTTAAATTCTCATTGTCGTTAGCTTCACATTAGACATATGTATTAGCTTAATTATGAAAGGTTCAATTTTTAAGTTATTCAAGTTACATCGACTCATGATCATCTATGAATTAGTAAGGCTGGTTAAAGCAGAAAGTTGTCATATAATAAAACCTAAAATAAGTGGATAATTATGATCACCATGAACACAACCCTACTAGTTTGAAAAACACATAAACATGATTCCTGTAAACTTATGACCAATAATGCTGAAATCTATATAACGATTATCACCAATACACTCCACAAGAACAAAAACCATCCTTAAAATGGTGAAACCAGGTGATTTATTGGCTTACATCCACACCAGTCACCACATAGATTGACTGACAAAATCATTTCTATATGAAATGACACTTTTGATCTTATTACATGGTTTCACATGTTGGATACATTGTAATATCAAGACTGCTAGAGTGAGGATTACAGTTTCGGGTGTTGTCCAATTACCGTAACTTTTCTATCTAGAGGTTGTAAGTATTCAACGGTATTGGGTTAAACGAGCAACAAGTTGGGTTGATCCATGAACACTTTTTGTCCAGGTTTTCAAAATTTATATAAATAGTAATGCTTCTGCTTCTCGCATCTCACAAAGCATAGGGCATGGAGGCAAGTCTCATCAGGAGCTGTATGTATAGTATTTGTTGTTAAGGAGAAATGATAACCAATCCTACATTATTCGTTTGAGTAAATTAAATAAGAACTTTTTTCGCTCTTAGTATAGCTGCTAAATTAGCAAACGACAATAAATATAAGCAAACAACTGTGTTTTGAGGATTTTTCTTTCATACAGTCTAGTAAATATCATGTGTACACAATCAATCGATCCTGAATATGATTTTTGCAGTTTGCCTTCCTTTCTTTTCTTTCTCAAAGTCAAAGCAGTTATAAGGCGTCGCAATAAAGTTGAGTAAAATACGGATTTTGTTCTGCGCTATACATATTAGAGGGCAACCTTTTAAATTTGCATACATGCGGTCCATCTTTCAATTGATATTTGAGGTATGTAGTCAAATAAATTTTCTATGCTCTCCATGTGAGGATGCTAGAATTATAATCTTTGAAAAAAGAAAAAGGTAAAGCTTGGGGACTCAATGGCGGAGCTAGGAAATTTTTAATGGGAGGGCTGAAACAAATATTTTTCAGAAAATATATTAAATAGGAGGGCCGAAATAAAATTTTTTCCGGAAATACACATGAAATTGCAAAAAAAAAATACATTAACGGATTTAGGCCTAGAGGGGCCGGGACCCTTCCCGGTCCCTTAATAGCTCCGCCCTTGGTTGGGGTCTTTGTACAAAAACTTCAGAGTTTCTATAATTTTTTGGGACTCATATTGATCACAGGTGTGTTATACACATGCACGCTTCAAAAGGATACTATTAACTTTAAGATATGCATTTTAATTGCACTAGTACTCGCGTGTTGTGACGGCTGGTATCCTGAAATAAAATTTTCCGGTGAATCATGTATTTTAGTTTATTATGTTCATTTTGACAATAAATTTACGGATATCAAGAATTTCATGTGACGTATTTCAACTCCTTAACTAATTATAATATTTTTTATCATACAATTGTGATAATTAATACTAAATGTGTCAATTTGTATAACATGAGCCCGTTTGGCCCGTACCTGCTTAGCTCGTTAGTTTCCAGTATGAGATCCTGTTTTGGACTTTTTAAAGCGATTAGGATAACATGAGCCCATTTTGCCCTTGCCTGTTTAGCCCGTGCCCGTTCCAACTCTAACCCGTTCGGGCTTGAATACTTGTATATGTGTGCAAGAATCATGTTTAATTTGGTTGTACAATATGCTTGATAATTTATATTTCTTGTGTAAGGGGGTATTTTAATAACTGCATTAATTGTGTTTATATGTTAGTTAATTAATTTAGTACATTAAAACCACTGACTATATTAATAGCATTAAAGTAGTGTATATTATGATTCTCGTAAGCTATTGAATTTCTATAATAAGCAAGTTGAATTTTTAAGTATTTCTATTTAAAGAAGGCCCTAAATGCGTATTATAAGATAGTATGATATAGAAATTCCAATATTTTTAAAGTTTCAATAAATCAATCTTAGCCATTTATCAAAACAAGTGAAATAAACTTTCGCCATTTTGAAAAAAAAAATTAAATATCTTGCAAACCGTTAATCGTTACGCAAAACGAATCACACGATCGCGACGAGAATTATATCATATTTCTAGAGATGGGCACTTCTATATACTTTTGACGACCTTTTTTTTTAATTTTTTTTTCAGTTACGTCTAGAAAAATTACATGTGATTTATGAAATCACACATGAGATTTATAAAATAAAATGTGATTCTTACAGACGTAACTGAAAAAAAGTCAAAAAAATTCGTTGAAAGTATATCAAAGTACTCGTCTACTGAAAGATAAAAAAATACTTGTCGCGACAGTGTATTTTTTTCACTTAACGATTTACCATTTGTAAGATATTGCATTTTAAAACAAAGATTGGTTAATTTATTTTTTAGATAATTTTAGTTTTACATCATTCTCAACTTATGGTGTATAACCTTAAAAAATTTCTCTCGTTTACCTATGTTGGACAAAAAGGTTCAAATGGTTATTTAAGTATCTATTTCACTTATCGAATAGGCTGATACTCATATCTTCTACGTTACGTACAATAAACCATGTTCCGAGCATTAAGTAACTAGTCCAACTATACTTTAGATTAAAAAAAGGTTAATAAAGGATATCACCAATACAAACACATATTCTACTATGTTAAATTGTTAGGTACTATGTGTTTCCTATAAGAGAAAAATAAACAATAACATGAAAATATAAAAGTATAGAAAACTATACCGTAATTCTTTTTGATTGTTGAGATAAAAGTATAGAAAATGATACCGTAACTCTTTTGATTGTTGAGACTCAAAAGAAGTATAGAAAACAATACCGTAATTATTTTGATTGTTGAGACACAAAAACGATACCGTAAGTCTTTTGATTGTTGAGATAAACGTATAGAAAACGATACCCAAATTCTTTTGATTGTTGAGACTCAAAAAAAGTATAGAAAACGATACCGTAATTATTTTGATTGTTGAGACTAAAAAAAGCACAGAAAATGATACCGTAATTCTTTTGATTGTTGAGACTAAAAAAGAATAGAAAACAATACCATAATTCTTTTTATTGTTGAAACTTAAAAAAAGTATAGAAAATGATATTTTAATTCTTTTGATTGTTGAGACTAAAAAAGTATAAAAAACGGTACCGTAATTCTTTTGATTGCTGAGACTCAAAAAGTATAGAAAACGATATCGTAATTCTTTTGATCGCTGAGACTCAAAAAGTTTAGAAAAAGATACCGTAATTCTTTTGACTATTGAGACTCAAATTGTATAGAAAATGATACCATAATTTTTTTATTGCTGAGACCCAAAAATAGTTCAAATGAAGTTGATGAACTGGCTTATGATTATAAGTACCATTCAGCAATTCATATGATCCATAACTAATATCTCAATGGTCTTAGTTATAAAGTCTGCTAATGTTTGCTCAGTCACCTATGTGGGATAAAACCAAAACTCATTTCCATCTTTTAAGCTTTTGTTTGGTACAAGCTAGGGAATGGAAGCAAAGCTTCTGTGTGGTTTGACAATTGGGATGAATTGTGTCCGTGATAAATCATGTAACACATAGGGCTGTGAGCGACGTTGGTTTCCATAAACAAGAAAGTGTGGCTGATGTTGTGTGTGAGGGTGCATGGATTTGTCCTATAACTTGGTACAATTTGTATCCTACTCTGAACCAACTCACTGTTCGTAATTCAATACATGACAAACCGGATTCCTTCATATGCAAATATGATGGTGCGTGCTATGGCGTTTCTGTTAAGCATGCTTGGCTTGCTATACGTGATCGTGGAGTGGAAGTAGATTGGGTATATCTTGTATGGTCGAAGTACGCCATTCCAAGGCATACGACACATTTGTGGCTTGTGATGTGAAAGCGGCTGATTGCCCATGATAGGATGAGGCAATGGCACGTTGGAAATGATGTTGATTTAGTTGCTCTTCGTTGCTCATTATGCAAAACCTAACCCGACTCGCATGAGCACCTTTTCTTTGAGTGCCCGTTTTCGTTGCAAGTATGGAACTTGGTAATGGACGAGGCTAACAGGTATTTCACCAAAATGAGTGACATTGTTTTTTGCCTTCTTCCCATCTCTAAACAAAATAAGGTTAAAACAATATTTGGTCGGTTAATTGTGGCAGCTTGTTCATACTTTGTGTGGAGGAACACAATAATCGAATCCATGGGATGGGTACTAGGAATCCTGATGCTGTTGCTCGAGTTATTCTTGACATGGCCCGTCACAAATTGGCGTCTATTCATTTCAAGAAGAGCTTTCGTGTGGAAAAGACGAAGAGAACTTGGAAGATTGCAAATGTTCATGTTGACATAGGCTAGTTTGTTTGTCATAAGGTTGTGCGTGTTTCTATGGGTATATTTAGTTTAGCCTCTTTGTTGATTCTTAGTTGTTTGGCTCTTACGTTTTGAGGTTGTTCAAAACATAGTGTTTTTGTTTGGGGTACCTCATTAACATCCGTTTTGTACCAAACATATTTTATTTAATTTTTTCATCGGGTATAAACCCTTTACCCAAAAATCTTTAAGCTTTTGTTTCAAATGCTTAAATTGCCATTCTCGTCATGTTAGACACATATTAGCTTAATCATTAAAGGTTCAAATTTGAAGTTAATAAAGTTAAATCGATTCATGGTCATCTATGAATCAGTAAAACATCGTTTCGAGCATTAAGTAACTAGTCCAACTATACATTAGATAAAAAAATGGTTAATAAAGGATATCGCCAATACAAAGACATGTTCTACTATGTTAAATTGTTAGGTACTATGTGTTTGCTATAAAAGAAAAATAAACAATAACATGAAATCATAAAAGTATAGAAAACTATACCCTAATTTTGTTTTTGTTGAGATAAAAGTATAGAAAACGATACCATAATTCTTTTGATTGTTTAGACTCAAAAAGAAAAATAGAAAACAATACCGTAATCCTTTTGATTGTTGAGACTCAAAAACGATACCGTAAGTCTCTTGATTTTTGGATGAAAGTATAGAAAACGATACCCAAACTCTTTTGATTGTTGAGACTCAAAATAATTATGGAAAACGATACCGTAATTCTTTTTATTGTTGAGACTAAAAAAAAGTATAGAAAACGATACCGTAATTCTTTTGATTGTTGAGACTCAAAAAGTATAGAAAATGATATCATAATTCTTTTGATTGTTGATACTTCAAAAAAGTATAGAAAATGATATTTTTATTATTTTGATTGTTGAGACAAAAAAGTATTGAAAATAATACCGTAAATTTTTGATTGTTGAGACTCAAAAACGAATCCAATAAACCTACTGAAGTGGCTTATGACTTTAAATAACATTCAGCAATTCAAAAGATTCATATATAATATCTTCATGGTCTTAGTTATAAAGTCCACCAATGTTTGCTCACTCTCTTAAATTCCCATTCTCGTCAAGTTAGACACATATCAGCTTAATTATTAAAGGTTTAAATTTTAATTTATTAAAGTTACAT
The DNA here is from genome assembly GCA_910596185.1 of Chrysanthemum makinoi. Lineage (NCBI taxonomy): Eukaryota > Viridiplantae > Streptophyta > Magnoliopsida > Asterales > Asteraceae > Chrysanthemum > Chrysanthemum makinoi. Next base: position 320,160,045 of record OU343221.1, read on the forward strand.
AATTCATGATCATCTATGAATTAGTAAAGCTGCTTAAAGCATAAACTTGTCTTATAGAAACTAAAACAAGTGGATTATCTTGATCAACATGAACACAACCCTACTAGATTCAAATATTACCTTGAACAATGTTTATATTGCACGTCTTTATCAAGTACATATATTTTTTTCTTTCTTATAAATTGAAATTTAGTGGAGCATATATAAATCACCTCCTTTACGCATAAAAGCTTGGTGCAAAGTTGCAAAAGCTTCCCGCATGTAGCCTAGTTGGTTTTGGATCAGTTGGTTGAGATATAGTTTTAGAGTGCCATTCAGAACTCGAACACACTAGTTGGTTATGGATAAATCAGTTGGTTGAACTACTATCTAAGTAGGTCGTTCGGAACTTTCATCTTCTTTTTATAAATTATAAACAAAATTATCGAAGCTATTTGTTAAGAACTTATCTTCAATCACGTATAACTCAACAATCCTATATCCGCTGAAAGTTCCAACTATGATTACTATCTATGACAATGAAGTGGCAATATCCCTTTCATAGCTATACTTATTAACTGATCTAGTGGTTTCTAACTAATTTCCATCTTGAAGCTTTTTGTTGCAAATGCTTCAATTCCCGATCAAATTAGCTTCATTTTGGACATATGCACATACAGATGACTAATAAGGTGAATGGATATAAATTAAATCAGTATCGATAATAAATAAAATCGACAATATCAAGAGTGTTAATTAAACATAGCTGAACTGCCCTTTGTCATCCAAGGACTTGAAACTTCTACTTTTCTTCTATACAAAGTTAAACTCAATGCTTATACGTACCCTGAAAATATTCTATGACTCGAGCAACGATTCATCGCTAGTGTTCATTTTTCTAACTTTTTCTTGTACATATCTTCCCGTTTAGTAACTCATTTTGTATGTCTGACAATGCATGTTAAACATTTGGTGAATCTCTAATTATTTATGTACAATGTTGTATAACTTATCATATTAATCATGTATACATGTAAGTTGAGTAAACTACAGATTTTGTTCTATTCTATACATATTAGAGGCAACCTCTTATTTTTGAAGAGCTTCGTCTACATATGACAAAGTAGGGGTGTCCATGGTACTGGAACCGTCCCGAACCGGAATCGGAACCGAAAGAACCGAGAACCGAAAATAAGGAAAAAGTGGAACCAAGAACCGTCCCAAGTTTTTCGGTTCGGTTCCGGTACGGTACTCGGTTCCGGTACGGGAATTTTCGGTAATTCCCATGAGTACCGAAGTGTTAAAAAAATATGTTTGGATGGATGTGAAATTATGGTACTCGGTTCGTAGAACTTCGAAAGAAGTTGGCAACCTTAATAATATTCCACAACTTGACTTACAAAAAAATATATATATATCCCATATAGCAAACTCATTATCCACAAAAATAATTGCAAACTCATTGAGAATATTATATATCAATCATGGTGACTAGCTTACAATAACTTACATGGTGACAATATAGTCGCCATAATCATTAATTGTTTCTCGAATTTTATCATTACATTTGATGAACAATAAATACCAACAGTTAACTACAACTTCTTGTTAGTTGTTACTGAGCAACATAAAATTGTTCAATATGCGGCTATGCGCATACTCGATATTCCAGTTTAGAAAAACTTTCTTTCATGTTGATAAATGATGTTTGAATATTTGAATGGAATCAATGGATTAAAGGTTAAGGTTTATGGGTTTTTAGGTTTATGTAGGGTTTTTCTATTTTCTTTAAAGGTCAAATACTTGCATGTACACAATGTCTCAAACAAAGCCTATAAAATTACATATTTTCATAAAAGTCGGTTCTTTCGGGAAAGTACCGGAACCGGACGGTTCCGACCCGAACCGTCCCAAGAACCGAAAATTTGGAATTTTAGGAACCAAGAACCGTACCATGGTTCCCATTCCCGGTCGGTACGGTACGGTTCTTCGGTTCTTTTGGTTCCTCGGTTTTTTTGGACACCCCAATGACAAAGTGCTTCTCCACTTAGAAGTGAGGACACTAGTTTTATTGTCAGTCCATACTCGTCATTTTACAGAAGGAAAGTAAAGGATTAAGTCTCTTTTTCGTAATTTTATAAAAAGAAAGTTGAAAGCATAGTATTTGCTTCAAGATGTTCAACCTATATTCACTATGGTATATATCCTTAGAAAATTTTCTCTCATTTTTCTATGTGGGACAAAAGATTCAAATGATTTAAGCAAAATAATAGTAAGTCACTACAAGAAAAGGGGGCTTTTAGGACCCTTTTGTAGGACACCTTTTTAAACAGCATCCTAACAAACAATTTATAGGACCAATTAAACTTTAAGTCACATTAAGTTGTTTTTAATAGGACACTTAATAGGCGGATCCTAATAAGCTAATTTATATGACACTCTTTTAGTAGGGTCTTATTATGATGAAACATAATAGGACACTTGATACAAAGGTCCTATTATATTAATTTTTCAGGACGCTTATTCGTCATGGTTTTATTAAAATGAAACTTTATAGGACACCTAGTATGTGGGTCCTATTATATTAGATCTTTTAGGACATTTATTCGTTTGGGGTTTTATTATGGTTAAACATAATAAGAGACTTGAAACAAAAGTCCTAAAGTATAATAATGTTTTACGTGTGACTTGTTTGATGGTCTTATCTAGCTTATTAGAAACTTATTTTAGGATCCAAATAAATTAAGTTTTAAGCGATGCATATTTGGTACTTGATGCATTATGATATACGAAGCTCACAAAATATTCGTGCCTTCCATCACCGTGTAACCTTAACGATTCGCCACTGGCAAAGAAAAAAAATGTTTTCTTCTTAGATTCATCAAATTAGTTAATAGCGGTAGCCATTCGAGTTTGAATTGGGTTGATTTTCTTATTTAGCGCTTGGCATTTGAGTTTTTTTATATTAAGTTTGTTTACGTATGGTATGTAAACCGTGATTTGGATTGTGAGGGTTGTGTTGTTCGGTATCCCCTATTGAATAGTAAGGACCCAACAGAATGATTAAGAATCAAGAAGCTTGGGTAACACTTAAACAAACAAAATGTGTATGAGAGTTCATTGTGTGAAACAATGTGTAAAAGTGTAAGAGAATGAGATCAATTTTTTGTGTGTAATATATTCTATATAAAGAGAAGTATATAAGGTTTAAAGATAAACTCTATGTGGATGACCAGTCCGGGTGTTGATCATCTATTAGGTAGACAAGAGTCACATGTGGCATGCTCTCCTTGGCTCGTACCTGGTCGTGCCCATCTCCCATATTCTTCGTCGTGTGTCTCCCAATGTTCACATGTTAGATATGACATCTTCACCGTTAGTGACGGTTGTCTCATGCATGATACTGCCTGAGAGGCTTTCCCAGGTCATGTGCGGCATAGGAATGTGGATGTTCCTATCAAGTGTTGATAATGATATAATGGGCTTGCCTTTGGCGTGTAATTAGTGGGCTTAGGCTACTAATATCTATATGCTATCAAAATTCTAGTTTTTTATTTATATCACTTAAATTTTCTACTCTTTTAACTAATGTGACGATGGAGGTGGTGGAGTAACGACGGGTGTTTACGTATGTTACGTATGGGGTGTGATTTGGGTGAGGATAATCATATGTTTGATATCCTACGTACAACATACGTATAGGGTGTGATTTGGGTGAGGATAATCGTATGTTTGATAACCTACGTACGAAAGGGCTCCAAGGTATGATCGGAGATCAAGAGTTGGGGTAACATTAACATATGACTATAGTGCGTGTAAATGTGTAAAGGTTGATTAGCTTCGTTTTGTTGTCGCTTGGTCCATTTCATGGAGAATGGATTGGCATTTAAAGGGATGCGTTTAGGGTTTGTTTTCCACCCATGAATGATATCCAATGGTTAAGGATGGTCCACATGGTGGACATCTAAAAGAGGAGACAACATTGTCATGTGGTGTGATATTCTTGTTTCTAGTAGGTACATGAAATGTTCCATGCATGATTGTACCGAGGAGATATTCACAGCACTACCATTATGCCAATGAGTTAGTTACACTTGTTGTTCGTTGTAACGACCTTTTGGGATAAGATCCCAATTCAACCTTTGCTTGGATGTGTTTATCCAGGCTTGGTTTGTTCGTTGTCACGCCTGGGAACTTGCTTATCATGAAAAACGTGATGCGGTTTACTCTTGTGGCATGTCTTGGGATTGTGTGGACTACTCGAAAGACTTGATAAAGGAGAAAACGAGTTGACCTGTGGGGACTGACTCAAGCTCGACCTCAAAGTTCATACTCAAAGATCAATCTGGTGATCCTATACGATGATCTAAAACATATATATATATATATGTATACGTCGCACATATTTATAATTGTAAATATTAAACAAGCTCGAGCAGCCGAAAGATTATATCCAAACATTGATCAAGCATACCTTTTTCATATCATATTATCACTTTAAAATTAATAGTCGAGCCCGAAATGAGACAAGCTCAATCTTCTCAAAATTTCCTGGTGAGCTCATGTCTAATGAAGCTCGAGCATGACTCGTTTACACTATAGACTATTTCGACCAAGGCTGTCAGGATCGCGATCTCACCTGAGATCGTTTTTGTTTTTGCAAGATCAAGATTGTAAGATCGGATCGAGATCCTATGATCCTACCAATTTGTCATATTTTGTAAACTTAAGGTATACATAAAAATCAAGAACCAAAAATAATTACAAAATTATCTGTTGGCTGTTAAAATACAAGATCTTCAATCAAGTGATGAGATAAAAAGAAAACTTCAATAGTTATCTTTTAGAATTTGATTTGGGGTAAATGAGACGTCACCAGTTATTGAATTATTGCTACTTGTCTATTTTCTTTGCACTTAACCAAAAAGATGGGCTAAAAGCATAAAAGATTATAAAAAAATAAAATGGGTTTGGGCCTAGGTAAAATCGGGTCGACACGTGATCTTACGATCTTACGTTCGATCCTACGATCTTACTTACGATCCTACCTCAGATGCGATCCTATGACGATCCTACACGGTTTTAGCTAGTGCGCACGTAAACTCGTACGATCCTACGAGTTTACACGCGATCTTGATAGCCTTGATTTCGACATATATCTAAGCTAGGTTCAAAAAAATATGAAAAGTATATTAAAGAGTCAACATGGAGGACTTGTTTTGTAACTTGTAATACTCTGTAACTCACCAAATTTGGGGGAAAATAAACCCACCAATTAATTTAGAAAATTAGATCTGCTAATTGATTCGGCGGCAATTCTGATTTTGGCGCTAAGAAGAACGAAATTGAAGGCTCCACGTTCTTCCCACACCATTAAGGTTAGGTTTTTATTAATTAAATATAAATGTCAGAAACGGTTAGGGTTATAGAAGTGGATTCTCAAACTGAAGCTAGGGTTTCAGTCTGTCTTCAACATTCGAAGGTAATACCTTGTTTACTTAGTAAGTTTGCTAAATTTTGTATTTGTTTGATTAGTAATTGTTTTTGTCTTGTGTAATTGGTTTAGTGGTCCTATGGAATTTGTGTATAAATGGGAACAAGATACACAACCGTATATGAAAAATAAAAACACAAGATTAAGTTTCAAGTAATTAATTAAAAGTTTGTAAGTAAATGGTGTAGATTCTGTTTCTAATGCATAACTTTTTAGTATATAGCTTAAGCTTTATGTTTAAAAAACCTTGCCTAGTTATAACTATGATAAATTAGTGTAGTAGTTTAGGAAGATGGTTGGAAGGACGAAACATACTAGAGGAAAGCCTTTGCGACATAAAATATCATTGTGGCAAATGCTCGAACACAACATTTTGAATCTAACTTCTGAAGCTTTTGGTGGATCGACTGTATGATCCTGGTCCACCTAACTCTCGTATCACCACGGCTGCACTTTATTTTTGTTAGCTACAATCTTCTTACAGTTATTAACATTATGTAAATATATATGACATGTGTACCTTTACAAGTGATAACTTCAGGAATGGTATGCTTCATGTTAAGCAAATCCATTGTTGTATGAAATATGAGGGTTGAAGTAAGCTACTCTTGTGAATCAGCTTGTAGCCTAAAATAGATGGAGTTGGTTTTGTATATAGACCATATGAACTATTGTATAAATAAGTATATTATGACATAAATTGTAAGTCAATACAATAATAATGTTGGAGGCTATTGTTGGATATTGAAAGTTGACTGGAACACAAGGGTTAAAAGGACTGAGATGATCGGCCTTTATCATTTATGAACAAATTAACTCCAAGCCAAAATGAGTGTGTGCATCTCAGTGGAAGAAACTCATCGAGTCTTGGTATAAAGGAACGTCTAACGTATAGGATAATCTTTTTAACTTTGAATAATTAAATTTTACTTTTGGTTTAACTCTTTGCTTTCTACTTCACAGAACTCAGAGAAACAAATAAAGCCAGTGTTGCAAAAAAGAATATGGTGCAAGTCACAGTTAAAATTAAGTTAAGCTCAAGTTTGTGAAAAATTAAAGGTAATTCTGTATTATTGTGGAGTTGTTGATGTAACATATTCATATGTACTAAGAGATTGCATCACTTGAAAAGAAAAGCTAAGAAAATTATTCTTCTGATAGCCTTAGATTAATAGTGTAATGTTAAGATAAATTGAACCCATCATCTTAATTAGGGGTGTCATAAAAGCCGACCCAACCCGAACCAAAATAAGATTATTCGGGTCGGTTAACCGGGTTCAAAATTATATTCGGGTTAATCGGGGTAACCCGAATAACCCGAAATATTAATAAGGTCGGGTTCGGGTTTATTATATGTTTTATATTTTGGTTCGGGTCAACCCAACTGACCCGAGTTTGATTTTTTTTTACTTAATACCTAGCGTCTTTGCTTACTGAATGGTATAATAAATGTCTACATATATCTTTGCCTACTGAATGGCTGTTGTCTTTTGTTTAATATGATATGTGCTACATGTCTGCAACTTTTTGTTGCCATGTTATGTACTACGTCTACATGTCTTGCTTTACGGGGAAATAATCCCTACTGCTAACAGCAGCTCAGTTACCTGTTCACGTTCTTTTTAGCCTTTTTTCTATGTTTTACCCATTTGTTCCAGCAATTTTATCAATATCAACAAGACGCCAACCTCAAATTTATGTGAAAAAAGAACAGTTCTTTTTTGACTCATTTATTCCTTGGGTAGAAACAAAGAATTTAAGAACACATACTAGTTCTGAATTGTTGCTTTAACTTAATTAATTGGTTTTCAGTTGAGTTAATGTGAAACGGATTATGGCACCATGCGACTCTTAAAGGATAAAGGATGTGGAAGAAAATAGGGATGGCGGATGAATATGCTGGCTCTATAATAACGGGTGGAAAATGGGCCTTGCAGCAGGTAACTTGACTGTTGCTAACAACGGGGATTATTTCCCTTTGCTTAATACACTTAGTTCTATTTTTTCCTAATATATGTACTACATGTCTACATGTTGCTGCTGCAACTTTTTTTTTCATGTAGCAACTGCAACACATGTGTTGCTGCAAGTCTGCAACTCTGTTTTTCTTTAAGGTTTTTTTTTTTGTTTTTAATTTTAACTTTCAAGTTTAAACACCAAAAATATACAATTCTTAAATGGCCCAAACCCGAACTGACCCCGAACGGAATTGACCCGAACCCGAGTAACCCGAACTATAAATAGGGTCGGTTGTGGGTATGTTTTTTAAGCCTTGACCCGAATTCTCCGGACCCGAATTGACCCGAACCCGAGTGACATGGCCTGATTAACACCCCTAATCTTAATCATATCCATAATAAAGTTCTACTTTTAAGATAAGTGAAAAGTTTCACTTTAACAATATATGTGTGCACATATGACATATGGTAAGTAAAAGAAAATCGAAAAATCACAAGAATAAAGAGCTTTTGCCTCTTAGCTATATTTAGTTGAAGATATGTAATATTTAATGGTTGTTAGTTTTGCTAAGTTTATTATTGACATGCAACCATTATTTTGTTGTTTTGATGTGTGTATAGGGATTTCAAGCTTACCTTAAAAACAAGTTGAAATCTCAGAATGTAGCAAAAGGATGGATCAGGAGTCTGAATCCTGGTGAGGGAGTTTGGAGAGAAGAAATTGGACCAAATTGGGTAAATAAAATGTTCAAGTCGTTATAAAAAAGATGTTTCATGAGAAAATATGGAATATTTGTCCCAATTGAAGATGTTATTGGCGCACTTTTCTGCAGCCTTGTCCTTTTGTTACGGTATGATAACCATGCTATACTTGTGACATCTTATATTAATCAATATTTATTTACACCGAACTTTCTTAATTAACATGGATTGTTTATTTGTAGGTGGTGCGTGAGGATGATGGATGATGATTGAGACCATCAGTTTCTAGGTTTTTTCATTTTGTTATTGTTATGTTACCATATGTTATTCAAGACCATCAGCTTCTACTTTGTTTGGTTCTTCCTTTTTTTCGCATGTTGAAGATAGCCGCATGATGGCTGAAACCATCAGCTTATACTTTTTTTTGTTGGATTTTGGAATACTTATATTCTCGATGCTATTACAAAGGAAATGAAATTTTTTCATGATTATCGAGTAATATCCTTATATATACTTGTCAAAAATAAAGTCTCGTTAATTGTTTTGCATTTTTTTTGTTTTGAATTGTGGTGAATGAAACGTTTTTATTACACTAAAGGTACTATTTGTTAGATGATGAAATTAATTTTACAACATCAAATTTGGTCCTAACAACACAAATATATATTAGGACCCATTTTTAAGCATTGAGATACGTGTTTATGCACTGCTATTTCATCCTATGAATGTATCTTTTAGGACTCGTGAATGTGTCCCAAAACATAATGAAAGGTTAAGCATATAATAAAACACTATAAAGTATCATGTTATGTGATTTATTACGACGCCCGTTTGGTCTTATAAGACAATTTTATAGGACTAAAGAATTAGTTTTATAATGTTGGTGTTTTTTAGGACCCTCATAAGTGTCTTAAATATCTATTACAACCCCTACCTAGAGGACACATTTGTATTGGTCGTATTAGCTTAAAAGTCCTATAAACATATTTTACAGGACACTAACTGGTGTCCTAAAAACCCCTTTTTATATATTTCAATATACATCAAACATCGTTCTTAACATTAAGTAACTAGTCGAACTTTACTCCGAATAAAAAATTGGTTGATAAAGATTAATGGGTTGTACAAACACATATTTTGATGATGAGAGTAAAGAAGAAGAAGATGATCCTGTTAAGGATCAACACGAAGGATATGATGTTGGTTCTCCTTCCGTGGTTGATGAGCTTTGGTTAGCCCTTGATAACGATAACTGAATTTTGATGATGTTGAGGACGTTTAGATGACTAGTTGTAGGAGAGTTTGCAAGCGTGTTTAGTTTACAATAGTTGAGTGACTCAGCTGTTATTATGTATATCTAGACCACACTTTTCTATGTTTTTCAATGTAATGCAACTCTGCAAGAGAATGTGTTATCTTTTGTTTTTAGAAGATTAGCTGAAATGGGAGTTGTTTTAGCATAAACTCTCCATTACTCCAAGCTTGAGAATTGATTGTAACTTACTGGAGATTATTTTGTAAACTTGTATATTGCATAATGAATATGATTACAATGTTATGTGTATTTATAATACACATTGGGCCTAATAATGATAAATACAGAAATACAAATAATGAGGCCTATGGGCCGTATACAATAATCCGCTAACATATTTTACCTCGTTTTATTTACTCTTGTTAATTCTTAAACAATTCAGGGGCTATAAAAACAAAAAAACTATTCTTCTAATACTTTTTATGTTACTAACCAAATATTGTTTTACTTTCTCAGCCCGCAGGACTTTATTAATATGTCAACGATTCTTCAAGTTTATCGAGCACCTAAGTTTTGACTTCTCACAAACAAAATGCGTCTATGAGTTAGTAGACACATTTGTCTAAGGGATGGTGGCATATCCTCGACAATTACATTATGTTGTGTGGCTTATATCGAAATGGATCTTCAAGTGAAGTGGGATGGTGGCATATCCTCGACAAGAACATTATGTTGTGTGGCTTATATAGACATGGATCGTCAAGTGAAGTGGGATGTGTGCAGTGTGTGGCACAAAATCCAAAGTAAACAAATAAGTTACTCTAGTAAGCATTCCCAAACATCTATATGTATTTGAAAAAGGATCACTTTCATGTTGTGCTAAAGCTTTCAAGAATGCACGTTTTGGTATTAAAAAAAAAAAAAAGACTTGTATAGTCTGAAGATGTTTTATGGGATTAGCATTGTCAGTAAATGAATACGTTTGGGTCTGCAAATTGGAGTTGTGGTCCATGCTTTTGTAAATGGTGATTGTGTTTACAAGATTTATAATATGGATGTTTCAAGCACAACCTGTCATACTCGATTTGCCCCTTGGATAACAAATGTGATTTCAGTTGAAATCCAGCTTACAAGTTTTCTAACATGTTAAGACTATTAGAGTTAGGATCACAGTCTAGAGTGTTATCCAATTACCATAAATTTTCCCCATGTAGATGTTGCATGTAACATTGTATTCAACGATGTGTAGCTTAAATTTGGCAACATTGACAGTCTGAGGATTGGATAATGGGTCAAAATAGGTAACAAATTAGGTTGACCGGCAAAACACTTTCTTGTTGGAAAACATAATCTATTAACTTTGTTTTTCAAGGCTGCATGTTTTCATTGGACTGCAATCCGCACCAAACATCACAGAAACATAGCAGACTCATATTCGACCAATAGGGTTGAAGGAGTAGGATTGATGACCTGTCAAATATGGCAGTTAAATTCGGTTATACAATGAAGGGACATAATGGTTGAAACAAACCATCATACCTGTTGATTCATTCGAACCAACACAACCCTTCTACACACCGATTCATATCTTATATATAGTGTAGATTCTGTACATTCATTGTAACCCAACTCAGATTAATAATATCAATATTATGGGTTCACCCAATCTTTCCTTGTTTCTCTATTTATCTATTCTTATTTTATATGATGATTATCATGTGTTGTTAAGATCAATTCGATCCTGGAATTCCTCCCACAACCTGTTATAACATTTCTGTCCTTGTTTTGGAAGTTTATGGCTGAAGCTTTACCTAGTGTGCCTCTATCATCTCACTAGGTAAAGGTTGTGGATTGAAGTCAACTGTGTGCGGGCATTTGGGTCCAAGAGAAAAGATCACCGAAGCTACATTATCTTATTGTTTGAATAAATCAATTTAAGAAGGTCATATGCACATAAAGATAACTTTTTTCCGCCTTTAGCTGCTAAATCAGCAACAACAATGGATGTAAGCAAAAAACTGTGTCTTGAAAATTTTGCTTAATAGAGTATATCATATATCATACGTTTGCAGTTGATCCTGAATGTGATTCTTCCAAGATGAACGGTTAACCAGTTTGCGGTATGTTACAGGAATGGGAGAGACCCAAGCCAGGGAGAGGGCCCGATGTATTTCATTAGTTCAGCCTGACGAAAAATGCTCTTCACTTAGAAGTGAGGACGGTATGTTTATTGTCTTTTCATTATGGAATAATATATATTCGTAAGTTTTATAAAAAGAAGTAAAGCTTGAAGTCTCTTTACAAAAGCTTAAAAGCTCAATTTAGCCTGATGAAAACACCATTACCTCCTCCATCACCATATGACCCTTCACCAGAAATGAAGAGGGAGATGACGAGAATAAAGAATATGAAGAGGATCCTAAAAAGGAGCAACCGGAGGGTCGTTGGTTCCCCTTCGAATAATGGTCCTTGGCTAGCTTGTAGTACGTAGTTCCTGATAAAGCTACTGAATTTTGATGATACTGATGAGGACGTATAGATGACTAGATTGAGAGTTTGCAAGAGTATTTAATGAAGTTGTAACGTATCTTTAGTCCTCAATTTTGTATACTCTTTGTAATGCAAACTGGTAAGACTTTGCTATAAAATGATATTTCTTTTGTTCTATGATGCCATTAGTTGGAAATGAGATTCTTAAAACATAAACTTGGTTTGATATCATAAGGATTTGAATAATTGGGACAACGTCATCCTTCTTGCATTTTTTACTAGGTAGAGAGACATAAATAACAGTTTAACACAATACATGTGTGTACGTACCCTGAAAGTATTTTATAACTCAGACAACCAATCATCACTAGTGTTCATTTCTATTACCTTTTCTTGTACATATCTTCCCGTTGAGTAACTTGTTTTGCATTTCCGGCGACATGCATGTTAAACATTTGGTGATTCTCTTATTATTACTGTACAATGTCGTATAGCTTATCCTAATTATCATGTAAACATGTAAGTTGAGGCAACCTCTTATTTTTGCAGAGCTTCGTCTACACTTAGAGTGAGGACTAGTGTTATTGTCATTTTATTGTAGGTATAATATTCGTAATTTTTATGAAAGAAAAGTAAAGCTTTAAGTTTCTTTCACAAAAATTTAAAGCTCATATAATTATCCCAAACCCATGCACAATAACCAATAGTTATGTTTATTGGTTTTTTTTGTTGGGTAAAGGGGTTTACCCCGGTAAATATATAACCAAAAAATAATGTTAAGTACAAATGGAATGCGGCTGAAGTACCACATTAACCTCAAGCGAAAGAGCTTGATAAAACTAGTGTTTATAACATGCCATAAACACAAATAACCTAGCTATATAACATCAGCAAACTAGGCATAAACAAGTAAAAGAACTTGTAACAAGCGAGCATCCCGCATCCAGCCACTCCAAGAAGGGAGCAAGATAACCCAAGAAGTTTGCCTCCTTAAAAACCCTTTCCAAGAAAAACCCAAAGGGAAAAACCTTGGAGTAGGTAAAAAGAGTACAACCCTACCCGGCACTCCTTCGTGCGAAAATACATATACTTGGAATCTTCCATTTATCCAGAATCAATCGAGACCTCGAGGTTAGCTTCTTGAACTTGAAAGTAACCAGCTTCAACCGAATAGTAGAGACAATAGTGCTAACCACTTCAGCAACAGAAGACTTCTTACGCTTGAACGGACCTAGAATTGCGCTACATCCAAACAAAGTAAGTAGTAGCAGCAAGCAATAATCGAGAAATGATGCTACTAACCGACCGCCCCTTAGATAAAGGAATAAGAACAAGTAAATGCGTCTCCAACGAAGGTGGGACCGCATCCATACAGATAAACTCCGAACACGAAACCAAACACATAGAGAATTGGCACTCAAAAAATAAATGACAATGAGAATCCGGAACCAATTCACAAAGCGGGCATCTAAGCAAAGCCAAATCACGTCGGGCCAACATCCCATTGTCGCATCCTATCACGAGTCTTTAGCTTCTGCTTAATAGCAAGCCACAAATGTATAGCATGCCTTGGAATACAATGAGAGAACCAAGGAACATTACACCATTCAACCAAACCGGCCCTAAGCGCAGGAGATTCCCATGCACCCGAGGCGAAAAACAACTTAAATTGTCATCCAGGTTACGCCATAATAATCCATCGTCAATATCATTGAGAGTAGGAACGGAGGCAAGACTAACAATGGAAATCGAGATAGCCAGTCGAGTGGCCATCGCCAAACATCAGTAGCAATCAAATCATAAACCGAGTCAGATAAATTAAACCCCGCTCGTGCAATATCTCTAGCAGTAAGTAAATTACGAATCGGGCTTAACTGACACCACATATCAAACCAAACCGAAGTGTCCTTGTAACGCCCCGACCCGACAAGGGTAAAGGAATCACAAGTAATGGTGTCATATCAAATCAAAACATAAATAACCAAAAGAAGTCTTAACATAAATGCGGAAATAATTCAAGTCAAATGACTTCAATACATAGGTCCCAGCGGAAAATAAACTTCAACAAAATATCTGAAATAAATAGTCTTAAATGGCATCATAAGATCAAAGCTAAAATCTCTAAGGTAAGTCCACTCGTGCACTCATCCCAAAGCAAAACCCAGCTTCCAATGCTTAGATACCTGTCGCGGAAGAAAAGAAAATGCGGCTGAGCTTCAAAAGCCCAGTGAACAGATATGGAAGCAAAAGCGAATACTAAACGATATCGAATATGAAATAAAGTGAATGAGCGATAGCAAAATCATAATCATTTTTAAAGTATAAATCAGAATTTTCAAATAAAGTTTATAGTCAACTACCATGAGCCCAGAAACATATATCAGATCATATTCATATTCACATAAGGCAACATTTCTCGTAAGGCAACATTTGTAGGGGAGACCTACCAGAGTTATGAAGGACGTGCATACACGCAGCATCAATCATCGATAACATATAACGATAACAGATAACAGATCTAGGATGCATCCATACGCCCCTTCCTACATATACTAAATATGCTTCACCATCCGAGAAGTGGCGAACATCCCTCTCTTGCCCTAGAGTCATATCCGAGGTGCATCAGCTGATACGGACATGGAACCCCATGACTAGTGAAATATTTGGCTCGGGTTTCAAACTATCTTAGGTCAAATCGTAATGTCATAACCGACCACGAGATCATATTTTATCAGAAAGTCATTCATATTTCCAAAATCAGAGTTTTCATATCATATAGTTCAAAATCAGATGTTTCATAATTCAGAAATCAGAGTTTTCATAGTTCAGAAATCAGAGTTTAGATAAGCAATAGCTCAAACAAATCAGATTTGGGGTTCATAGCAAAGGCTTAGGAAACCCTAATATAGAAGCTAGCGAAAGAAAACGCTAAAAGGAACCTTTACTGAAAAGGTCAGAATATCTGTACCTTATTCCAAAGCAAATGATCGAAAAGCAGAAAGACGGAAAGCAAAGGATTACTCCTTCTTCTCAGAACCTATACACATTAACGGTCGTCCATGTTATTTATGATTCCATAATCGTCGAAATGATCTTTTAATATTTGGTGTTTATACTTAGTGTATTTAGTGATCTTCATACTTTAGGGTTTTACGATTTAATGAGACTTAAGTGTTTTATAATTAATATTGTAGATTAGGGTTCGTTATGTCATTTATTAAAGTTTAGGGTTAAATGTGAAAATAGTTTATAAGTCATAACTCACACATGAAATAACGAATTACTATACTTAGCTCAAACCCTAATCGACTCTCATATACGTTATAGGGTTTTCTCATTCTTTAATATCTCATTAATATGCATTTACTTTACATGTTACGTCTTAATGACTCGCTACTTAACCTAACACGCAATCTTTCCTTTTATGTTTCACCATGCACGTTTATGATTTTATGTGACATACAAGTTACTTATTACTCGGATTAATTACACGTTTACACATCTACAAGTTCACTTGAGTTATAATAACGCACACATATGAGACACGGTTCACAAACCATTAGGGTTTCGGCATACCTTATTCAGTTCACATATTTAACCTAGGGTTTATGTCTACATGACCTTTACTTGTTTAATACATGTTCAAAACTCATATATATGGTTCGGTTCAACTAGGGTTTCGGCTAATAGGTTATTACGCAAGTCCTAGCTCACCTAAGCACTTTACATATTCAAGTCATTATATTTTACACCTTGGCCGAGCATATACATGGTTCGGTTCCTACATAACTCGACATATTCATGACCCGATTCAATAATACATATTACGTACATAGCTCTTTAATACTTATAAGGTTTAACTTGTATGGTTTGCCTTTGTTTGGACTCACACGGCTCGGCCACAAAACAAGAACACAAAACTCGACTAAACAAAACATATTACAATATATTAACGTAAGGTACATCAAAGGAAGACGAATAAACGTTATACCTTAACTTGTTGAAGCAAAAATCTCAACACCAAGGGTGTTAGTATTCGGCCGAGTAGAAGAAAGAAAAAGGGAGAGGCAAAACAAACTAGGGTTTCACTTTTGAGCTCTTGAGTTATATTTATAGTTGTAGCATTTTAGGTTTTAGGCTTTAGGAGGGGGTTTGGGTCGGCCTAGTCAACCGAGCAACGCAAACAAACCCACGCCACCTTGGGCTTCGGTTCTTGACCCAACGAACAAAAACAACGCCCCTTGGGCTTCTTCCTTGGCTCTCGGCGGCGTAGAAAAACAAAAGAAACGAGCCCGTCCACAAACGAACGGCCCAACATATTATCGAGACGTTAAACTCTTTCGTCGTACCAAAGTCGTTCACGTAATATATTCGTTAAGTTTTTATTTATTCGTAAGTTAGGTTTTTAATTTCGTTAAATAATTGTAAACGTGTATTACGTATTTTATAATTCTTGGTTCCAAGGGTATTTTAGTCTTTATATATGTTTTAGATTTTCAGGTTTTACAATTCTTCCCCTCTAAAAAAAAATTTTCGTCCTCGAAAATTGAAATGAAATGAAACGAAAACGAAATGAGAACATACCGAACTATTCAAAGAAATGAGGATAACTAGCTCGCATCGACTCTTCGGTTTCCCAAGTAGCCTCACGCTCCGGGTGATTTTTCCAAAGAATCTTAACGAACGGAATGACTTTATTTCTCATGACTCTTTCTTGTCTTTCTAAGATAGCTTCGGTTCTTGGATAAAGACATATCTGATTGAATTTGATAAAACGGATAAGATAAGAAGACGTGTAACGGATGATAATTGTATCCCCTTAGAAGAGATACATGGAAAACATCATGAACGTAACGATAAGAGGCGGAAGTGCTAAGCGATCTGAAACTTCTCCTATACGCTCCAAAATTTCAAGCGGACCGATGAATCGAGACTGAGCTTGCCTTGATTCCAAAATGTTTCACACCTCTAAACGGCGAGACTTTCAAAAATACACGATCTCCAACCCGAAATTCTAAATCACGCCGATGCTTGTCGGCATAACTTTTCGACGGCCGAGACCTAGCCTCCTTCAACTTTTTCTCTAGCAAGCGGCTACTTTCTCATTAGTGATCTCAATCATTTCCGGACCTTCAATTAAGCGTTCACCTACTTCATCCCAACAAGTAGGTGATCTACATTTTCTCCCATCTGAAGTTCAAGCGGTCTTTGCCTTAATGCTAGCATGCCAACTGTTGTTGTATGCAAACTCTACTGAACACAAATATTCATCCCGGTGCCAGTCCATTCAAAGCACAAGCCCTAGCATGTCTTCTAAGGTCGAATAGTCCTCTCGACCGACCATTTGTTGGAGGATGAAATGCCGTACTAAAATTAAGTCGAGTACCCCAAGCTTTTTGCAAACCTTTCCAGAAACGAGAAGTAAAACGCGGATCCCTATCAGACACAATAGATGCCGGAGTACCATAAAGTCTAACGATCTCTTGCTGAAAAATCTCCGCCAATCTACCAATACCATAATCCTTTCTGATTGGTAAGAAATGAGAAGATTTGGTTAGTCGATCAACAACCACCCAAATCCCATCATGCTTCTTCTTGGTAAGAGGCGGTCCATCACAAAATCCATAGATATCTTATCCCACTTCCATGTCGGAATATCCAATGGTTGTAATAGTCCACTAGCCCTTTGATGTTCAATCTTAACCTGCTGACAAACCATACACTTCGACACAAGCGTCGCCACATCTTACTTCATGCCATTCCATCGAATCTTGTTTCAAATCCTATACATCTTGGTAGAACCGGGATGGATAGTGAAAGGAGAACTATGAGCTTGATCATAACTTTCTCACGAAGTACCTGATCATTGGGAACACAAAGCCTATCTTCATACCATACAACACCGTCATTATCAACCTTAAACTCCGTCTGCTTACCTTCTTCAACATTTTGCGCACGGCCCCAGCTCGCCGTCATCTTTCTGAGCTTCCTTAATTTGCAGTATAAGGTTCGACTCCACCTTCATACTAGCCCAGTATCCACCAAAACCTCGTACACACAACTCAACATCCAATCGCTCTAAGTCACGAATAATCTTAGGTTCAATCTCAATACTTGCAAGAACGCCTGATTTCTGGCTAAGTGCGTCAGCAACTACATTAGCCTTACCCGGATGGTACTGAATGTTGGTGTCATAATCCTTAAGAAGTTCTAACCATCTTCTTTGTCTCATGTTGAGTTCTTTTTGAGTGAAAATATACTTGAGACTCTTATGATCGGTGAAAATATCACATGTCTCTCCATACAAGTAATGTCTCCAGATCTTGAACGCGAACACCACGTGCCGGCTAACTCAAGGTCATGAGTTGGGTAATTCTCCTCATACGGTTTCGATTGTCTTGAAGCATAAGCTATTACTTTTCCATGTTGCATCAAAACACAGCCCAATCCTTTCTTAGATGCATCACTATAAATTTGAAATCCTCTAGAACCAGATGGAAGAGTCAAAATAGGAGCGGACACCAATCTCCGTTTCAATTCTTCGAAACTCTTTTCTCGTTCATCCGTCCATACGAACTTTTAACCTTTTCTCATCAGTTGGGTTAAGGGCAAAGCTAAGCGAGAGAAACCTTCTACAAAACGTCGGTAGTACCCAGCAAGTCCTAGAAAACTCCTAACCTCGTCCATTTATGTCGTAGGTCTTGGCCACTTAGTGATAGCCTCAACCTTAGACGGATCCATGGTGATACCATCAGCAGATACAATATGACCAAGGAACGCGACTTGTCTTAACCAAAATTCACACTTCGAAAATTTGGCGTAGAACTTCTTCTTCCTTAGAATCTCCAAAACTATCCGGAGATGTTGCTCGTGCTCTTCTTCAGACTTAGAGTAAACTAAAATGTCGTCGATGAAAACGATAACAAACTTGTCGAGGAACTCATGGAAAACACGATTCATTAGGTCCATAAACACAGCAAGCGCATTTGTCAAACCAAAAGGCATAACGAGAAACTCATAATGACCATATCTGGTACGAAATGCGGTCTTAGGAACATCTTGCTCCTTCACACGTAGGCGATGATAACCGGACCTCGGATCAATCTTAGAAAAGAATTTAGCTCCTTGCGGTTGATCAAACAAATCGTCTATCGTGGAAGAGGATAACGGTTTTGAATAGTAATGATTGAGTTCACGGTAGTCGATACATAAACGCATACTTCCATCCTTCTTCTTCACAAACAAGACAGGTGCACCCCATGGAGAAACACTAGGTCGAATGAATCCATTATCTATCATCTCTTGTAGGCGTTCCTTCAACTCCTTCAGTTCTCAGGGTGCCATATGATACGAAGCTTTCGAAATCGGTTGACACCAGGAATTAACTCAATGCTAAACTCAACTTCTTTAGGCGGAGGAAGACCGGAAGTTCATCGGGAAAAACGTCGGTGAATTCACAAACAACGAAAGGTTTTCAATGTCGGGACTCTCCAAGATGTGTCCAACAGATGCCGAGAAAACCTTGACACCCATGAGCAATCATGGTCCGTGCCTTCATAGCAGAAATGAACTTAACAGATTTGAGAGGTTTAGAACCATAATAAACAAATTCAGGATGTTTTATGTCTCCAAAGATCACAGTTCTAGCATAGCAGTCGATGGAAGCTCTATGATAAGCCAACCAATCCATGCCTAGAATGACATCAAAGTTGACCATATCGAGAGGATACTGATTTGCGAGCGAATACGATCATCAAAACGAAGAGGGCATTTAACGTATTTATGATCAATGATCATGTGGTTTTCATGGCGTAGATATCGATAAGTGATTCGTTAGTGGCTGTGGCTTCATATTAAGTTTCTTAGCACATGTGGCGGATATAATGGAGTGTGTGGTGTAGGTGTCAAATAAAGCAAAGACGGAATAATCATCAATGAAAAGAGTGCCGTAATGGTACAGTGAAGGCGCCCGCTTGATTCTGAGTAGTAGCATAAACACGTCCAGTAGGTAGGTGGCGGCGTTGCGTAGTTTTCGCCAGATTCCTCTTAGGGCAATCCTTGACCTTGTGAGTAGTGGAACCACAATAGAAACATCCACCAGTGGCCTTAAAACATGGTCCCGGATGAGCCTTTCCACAAGTAGTACAGATAGGTGGGGGAGGCAAAACTTCACCGGCCCTTTGTCGACGGAAGATCTTGAAGCACGACCCGATTTGATCCTCGAGACCGATCTTTGTTGTAACTGGCGGTTATTGTTACCTTGATTCGACGATCATTTCCATTCTTACCAGCAGTTCGCTATCGACTCCTCGCCTCGAGGCGTCTAGAGTCCACATTCCTTCCTGACTGACCCCGCTGATCATAACTCCTATCCGCTTGTCCCCTCGAATCATAACTCCTGCCAGAATTTCCCTCATACTCATTACTTTGAGTCCTACCTTGAATCCGATCGCCATCGCGATTACGCTTGTTGTAAGACGAACCCTCATGAAAGATCTCAATGTTACGAGTCTGCATCATTGCGGCCGACACATCCTCATACTCGTGTTAAGCGGTCGGTCCAACACCCACTTCTTCAGTCCCCACTTGAAGTGCTTAGCTTGACGTCTACCATCTCCAGCAATCGTTCCCACAAAACTTACCGACCTCATAAACCTACTCATGTACTCATTGGAGTTCTCATGATCAAACCGGTAGATTGCCGATAATCCCTCTCATACCTTTGTCGTTCGCATCAGGGAAGTAACGGTTATAGAAGATAGTCCGAAACTCCGCCCAAGTACAAGCAATAGCAAAATCATCTCCTCCTCGTGCCTGTTTCAATGCCTTCCACCAATTTAAAGCATCACCCTCCAGTTTGAATGCAGCCAAACGAGTCTTAAATTCATCTCTACAATCCAGTACTTCAAACAACTTCTCAATATGAGTGATCCAGTCCTCGGCCTCAGTAGGAGTAGCAGCAGTGCTAAAAGAAAGAGGCTTGAGCTTACCGAAACGCTCGAGCCAAGTATGAATACCGATGGGTTGAGTACCTCCACCGCTTCCCGAAGGTTGACCATTCGATTCGAATGTTGTTGATCACGTGTCATCACCTCGGGTGTAGTAAGACCGAGGAAAAGAGTGTTGGCGCGTGGCAACGCGGCATCCAATCGGGGAATATCATCGTCTCCATCACGCTACCGTTAGTAATGCGAGTTCGAACCATCCGAGCGATACTCAAACGATTAGCAAAATGAACAAAGGTGAGATCTGAAATGGAAGTTCGCGAAGGAAACCTAAAGTCTACCCAATCCTCACCGGTCAAAACCTAAGCTCTAAGGGAAAACCTAGGGTTCTTATGTTCACAGGTCCTGACTACAAGTCGTAAGCACGGGCTCACGATACCATAAATTGTAACGCCCGCAAGGGTAAAGGAATCACAAGTAATGGTGTCATATCAAAGCAAAACATAAATAACCAAAAGAAGTCTGAACATAAATGCGGAAATAATTCAAGTCAAATGACTTCAATACATAGGTCCCAGCGGAAAATAAACTTCAACAAAATATCTGAAATAAATAGTCTTAAATGGCATCATAAGATCAAAGCTAAAATCTCTAAGGTAAGTCCACTCATGCACTCATCCCAAAGCAAAACCCAACTTCCAATGCTTAGATACCGTCGGAAGAAAGAAAATGTGGGTGAGCTTCAAAAGCCCAAAGGAGCAGATATGGAAGCAAAAGCGAATACTAAACGATATCGAATATGAAATAAAGTGAATGAGCGATAGCAAAATCATAATCATTTTTAAAGTATAAATCAGAATTTTCAAATAAAGTTTATAGTCAACTACCACAAGCCCAGAAACATATATCAGATCATATTCATATTCACATAAGGCAACATTTCTCGTAAGGCAACATTTGTAGGGAGACCTACGAGTTATGAAGGGACGCATGCACGCGGCATCAATCATCGGATAACATATAACAGTAACGGATAACAAATCTAGGATGCATCCATACGCCCCTTCCTACATATACAAAATATGCTTCACCATCCAGACGTGGCGTAACATCACTCTATCGCCCTAGAGTCATATCGAGGTGCATCATCGATACTGAACATGGAACCCCATGACTAGTGAAATAATTGGCTCGGTGTCAAAGCTGTCTTAGGTCAAATCGAATGTCATAACCGACAGATCATATTTTATCAGAAAGTCATTCATATTTCCAAAATTAGAGTTTTCATATCATATAGTTCAAAATCAGATGTTTCATAATTCAGAAATCAGAGTTTTCATAGTTCAGAAATCAGAGTTTAGATAAGCAATAGCTCAAACAAATCAGATTTGGGGTTCATAGCAAAGGCTTAGGAAACCCTAATATAGAAGCTAGCGAAAGAAAACGCTAAAAGGAACCTTCTTGAAAGGTCGAATATTCGTACCTTATTCCAAAGTAAATGATCGAAAAGCAGAAAGACGGAAAGCAAAGGATTACTCCTTCTTCTCAGAACCTATACACATTAACTATCGTCCATGTTATTTATGATTCCATAATCGTCGAAGTGATCTTTTAATATTTGGTGTTTATACTTAGTGTATTTAGTGATCTTCATACTTTAGGGTTTTACGATTTAATGAGACTTAAGTGTTTTATAATTAATATTGTAGATTAGGGTTCGTTATGTCATTTATTAAAGTTTAGGGTTAAATGTGAAAATAGTTTATAAGTCATAACTCACACATGAAATAACGAATTACTATACTTAGCTCAAACCCTAATCGACTCTCATTTACGATCTAGGGTTTTCTCATTAATATGCATTTACTTTACATGTTACGTCTTAATGACTCGCTACTTAACCTAACACGCAATCTTTCCTTTTATGTTTCACCATGCATGTTTATGATTTTATGTGACATACAAGTTACTTATTACTCGGATTAATTACACGTTTACACATCTACAAGTTCACTTGAGTTATAATAACGCACACATATGAGACACGGTTCACAAACCATTAGGGTTTCGGCATACCTTATTCGGTTCACATATTTAACCTAGGGTTTATGTCTACATGACCTTTACTTGTTTAATACATGTTCAAAACTCATATATATGGTTCGGTTCAACTAGGGTTTCGGCTAATAGGTTATTACGCAAGTCCTAGCTCACCTAAGCACTTTACATATTCAAGTCATTATATTTTACACCTTGGCCGAACATATACATGGTTCGGTTCCTACATAACTCGACATATTCATGACCCGATTCAATAATACATATTACGTACATAGCTCTTTAATACTTATAAGGTTTAACTTGTATGGTTTGCCTTTGTTTGGACTCACACGGCTCGGCCACAAAACAAGAACACAAAACTCGACTAAACAAAACATATTACAATATATTAACGTAAGGTACATCAAAGGAAGACGAATAAACGTTATACCTTAACTTGTTGAAGCAAAAATCTCAACACCAAGGGTGTTAGTATTCGGCCGAGTAGAAGAAAGAAAAAGGGAGAGGCAAAACAAACTAGGGTTTCACTTTTGAGCTCTTGAGTTATATTTATAGTTGTAGCATTTTAGGTTTTAGGCTTTAGGAGGGGGTTTGGGTCGGCCTAGTCCAACCGAGCACGCAAACAAACCCACGCCACCTTGGGCTTCGGTTCTTGACCCAACGAACAAAAACAACGCCCCTTGGGCTTCTTCCTTGGCTCTCGGCTTGGCGTAAGAAAAAACAAAAGAAACGAGCCCGTCCACAAACGAACGGCCCAACATATTATCGAGACGTTAAACTCTTTCGTCGTACCAAAGTCGTTCACGTAATATATTCGTTAAGTTTTTATTTATTCGTAAGTTAGGTTTTTAATTTCGTTAAATAATTGTAAACGTGTATTACGTATTTTATAATTCTTGGTTCCAAGGGTATTTTAGTCTTTATATATGTTTTAGATTTTCAGGTTTTACAGTCCTTCCCATTATTGATCTTATGCCAGATAAAAGGACGAACCTTGGGTCTAATGGCAAGAAGCTTGCGCCAACCCCAGCTAACATCCCCCAAACAAGGGACATCCCAAAAACTTCTCCCACGAAGTTTATATGAATGGATCCATTGAACCCAAAGCGACTCTTTATGTGTCAAAATACTCCAAATGTGAGTAGTCATGAGGGCAATGTTAAAATCCTCCAAATGTCGAATACCAAGGCCACCTTCCTTCTTTGGCTTACAAACAGATTCCCAAGCAACCTTAGCCTTTCCCCTTTTCATTTCTCCTTGACACCAAAGGAAACCCCTCATAAGCTTCTCTAACTCATGGATAATATGAGTAGGAAGGATAAAAACTGAAGCCCAATATAAATGCATTGAAGATAAAAGCAGGACCTCACCAAGCTGAAGCCTACGCAGAGATAAAACTTATTACGCCAATCATTCACACGACCTTCCAATTTTTCAACAAGCACCTTGCAATCCCTATAAAGAAGTCTTTATGATATAAGTGGGACCCCAAGGTACCGACAGGAGAGAACCCTCGCTAGCGGCATATACTGGAGAATAGCGACTTTAATAGCATTAGGAACATTACAAAGAAAGTCAGACTTTTAGGGATACTTGGGACAAGACCGAAAAGTTTTGAAATCCTCCAAAGCCTGCATAATAACATTAACAGACTCCTGATGGCCTCTAGCAAACAAGAAGAGGTCATCTGCAAAACAAAGGTTAATAATTCTCTGATGCTCACACAAATGATGAAACTGAAAATCTCCAGCATTCGAAACCTTTTTCTGCAAAATAAGAGTTAGAACTTCCATAACCAGCGTAAACAAGTATGGAGATAACGGGTCACCTTGTCTAAGGCCCCACTTACCTTTAAACCAGCCATGAAGATTGTCAAAAGCTCAAAGTGCAGGGACCATTCTTGACTTTTCTTCAAACTTTGCTGTAACTTCAAAAATCATCTTTTGAGAATAAAATCTTTCAAAATACACAATCTTGACCTTCCAGCTCAGCTAAAACTCTCTTGATCTCTCGTGCTCGGATTTACATCTGATTTGGATCCTTTTTGTGTGTTTTTGCATATCCGTACCACAGACAAGCACAAACTCAAGAAAACCACAAATATAAGCAATAAACGGCTTTTCCTTGGTTGTTTTGGGTCAGTTTTGATAATGAAAAGATATGTGAATAAGCACATATCAAAGATCACAATTAACACATATGGAATAGGACGTAGATGAGATACATATCATGATCCAATCAACCATTTTGGAGTGAAAACCAAATCCAATCAGAATAGCCCTAAGATAAGTCCAATCAACCGTATCATATGCCTTCTGAATATCAACCTTAAACGCACATCTAGGAGGGCCTCTCCCTCTATGATAATTCCGCATAAGCTCTTGGGTAATTAAAATATTATCCGAAATACGACGACCAGGAACAAAAGCAGATTGATTAATACTAACCAACTGACCAAGGCCTTCTTTATTACGATTAGCAAGAATTTTGCTAATGCATTTATACATGACATTACAACACGAAATTGGCCTATAATCATTAATCTTAGATGGGGTAGACACTTTAGGAATCAAAGATATAATGGTATGATTAATCTCCTTGAGAAGCTTACCATTAATGAAAAAATCACGAACAGCAGTCCTTACCTCAACACCCACAATATCCCATGCTTTCTTAAAGAAAGCAGCCGTGTAACTCATCGGGACCGGGAGCTTTATCATCCCCATAGAAAATATAGCATCCTTAATCTCGCACATCCGTAACATGACGAACCATCGAACCAGCCAATTGATGAGGAAGAACATTAGAGAATATACCATAATCATCAAAAAGAGTACAATTTCCTTCCATACCAAGAAACTGTTCATAGTGAGCAACAAAAGCACCTGCAACCTGATTACCCTCGTACAAGACATTGTTTGCATCTCTAACCAATTCAATTCGATTACGGGCACATTTGCTTTTAACAATATTGTGAAAATAGGTCGTATTAGAATCACCTGTATGAAGCCATTAAACTTTAGATTTCTGCTTTAAAAACCTTTCTTCATCTAACGTAGCCTCCTTGTAAGCAAGAAGATAATGAGCATGTTCATCCCGTAAGTCTGAATTAGATGGATCTGTATCAATAGCCTTTTGGACCTCATCCAACTCCTTTCGAATCCTAACCACCCGCTCATGAAGATTACCTTGGCTGTGCAAAAGCTTTCGAAAAGGAGATTTCAGCCCCTTTAAGCGTTGAACCACACGATACATAGCACAACCATGAACATTAAGATTCCATCCCGCAGTAACCGTATCGCTAAACCCATCTTTATGAACCAAGAAGTTAGAAAATTTGAACGGCTTGGGCTTAAGCTTAGTAACCCGGGGAATACGCAGAACACACGGAGAATGATCTGAGATACGATAAGGTTGGAATATAGCAAACGAACATGGAAACAAGTCGACAAACTTCGATTGCCCATCACCTATCAATTTTCTTCAAAGTACCCAATGAGCCTCTTGGTTTCTGATTCCAAGTAAAGTGGAGACCAGTACTATTAATATCCTCAACCTCCATTTTCAGAACACAATCTTTAAATTCACGCATAGCAATGTCAGGAGCATAACTACCACATGAATGATCCTCCAATTTGAGAGCCGCATTAAAATCTCCTAACAAAACCCAAGGCCTAATGCGCATAAATCCAAAGATGGCAAACAAGATTGGACCAAAGGGCATGCCGATGAACATAATAATTATCTGCATATACAAAAGAACAAAATTTTTTTTTGTTGTCCGCCCGAGTATTAACCTAAACATGCATAACCTGGTTAGTTTGAGACATAATCATAACATCAACAATATCATCATCCCAACCAAGTATAATTCGGGACCCCTTATCACATAGACTACCATTTGATGTCCACTTCCACCTACGACAAACATTACGACATGTATCATACACCACCGATGCATCAACATGAGTTTCCAAGATAGCACATACACTAAGATTATTATCATTTACCACCTGTTTAACCTCTTTTTGTTTAGGGGAATGGTTCAAACCCCTTATATTCCAAGAAGCGATACTAAACATCGGGACATTGAGCAGAGTGCTTGCCCCCGATTTGTCAAACAAATTACCAGTTTCATCATAAATATTTTCAACCTCATCATCATCCTCCAAACCCTTAGTCTCATCACCATCATCATAAGTAGCCAAAGAACCAAACGGGTTAGATGTAGATAAATTAGGAGCCAGAATTGGATTACTTACCGTTTGTGAAGCATGAGCAGGTTGACTATCCTTGGTAGCCACATCAGTAGGGTCATTAGATGTAGAGTTATTAGGTGAAACAATATTACCTACCTGATTAAGTGTAGGACCCGTACTAGTACTAGCAACTCCTTGAGGGGGTTTGCTAGTGGAAGGAGTATTAACACTTTGGGTCTTATACTGCATGTTTATTGGTTATGCTACACGGGTTTGAAATCATAGTATTAACTTCAAGACATAGAATCCATATTCACTATGTATATATGCTTAGAAATATTTCTCTCATTTTTCTATGTGGGGCAAAAGATTCAAATGGTTTTAAGTTTTTTTTTTGGTAAAAGGGTTTTAACCTGGAACTTAAGTAACTAGTGGAACTTAACCTTAATCCACAGCAAAACATCGTACTTAACATTAAGTAACTAGTGGAACTTTACTCCATATAAAAATTTGGTTGATAAAGATTATGTGGTACAAACACATATTTTGATGAAAAGAACAAAAAAGAGGAAGGTGATCCTGATAAGGAACAACACGAAAGTTGTTGTTCTCCTTCTGTAGTTGATGACCTTTGGTTAGTCCTTGATAACGATAACTTAATTTTGATGACACTCACGACTTTTAGATGACTTGTTGTTATAGGAGAGTTTGCAAGGGTATTTAGTGTACAATAGGTGAGTGAGTTGTTATTATGTATATTTATACCATAATTTTCTATATTCTTCAATATAATGTAAACTGGTCTGAGACTTTGTAAGAGAATGTGTTATCTTTTGATATTAGAAAATTAATTTAAATGGAAGTCTTTTCAACATAAACAATCCTTTATTACTCTAAATTTGAGATTTGAGAGTGACTTTGGGATTTTGTACACACAATGTTGCCACTCCATTATGGGATTGTGTGAAAATTCATATCAGATTTTCTGGATTTAGTGGGAGGTGGCACAACGATAGAAGTGATTTTGGGTGACTGAAAGATGATAAATTTTGATTTGAGAAATACATGAACAATAAAAAACAATTATTGAAAATCTTAAAACTTAAGATAATATCAACGTCATAATATATCATAATATATTGTAAGAAAAGTAATTAAAAAACTAAACTTAGCTCCTATTTGTAAGATGTCAATCAAGACTGTCGTAACTACTTAAGAGTTCAAGGTACACGACCTTCTAGAGTTTTTAATATCCTCTTGCTCGTTTGATAATACTAGCAGGGTATCCAAGACGTTGCGGGCGGTGAGTACCTTAAAATAAAATTTTTCGGTGAATCATGTATTTTTGTTTATTATGTTTTTGTTAACAATAAAATTACAGATATCACTAATTTCGTTTAGCCCGTGCCCGTTCGGGCTCGAGCCCGTTGGCCAGTGCCTATTTGGCCCATGCTTGTTCGGGCTCGAGCCCGTTTGGCCCGCACCAATTCGGGCTTAAGCCCAATTTGCCCGTTGACCATTTGGGCTTGAATATATGTATAATGTGCTTTCTTCTTTGTATTAGTGACATTTAATGCAGTTTAATGCAGGGTTTTCGCGCGTTGCGGCGACGGATACCCTGAAATAAAATTTTCCGGTGAATCATATATTTTAGCTTATTATGTTCTTTTGGATAATAAATTTACGGATTTCAAAATTTCGTTTGCTTCGTGCCCGTTGGGCTCGAGCTGTTTAACCGTGCCACTCGGGCTCGACCCCATTTGGCCGGTGCCCCTTTGGATCGTACCCGTTCGGGCTCGGGCCCATTTGGACCGTTGCCCGTTCGGGCTTAAATATTTGTATAATGTTCTTTATTATTTGTATTAGTGACATTTTAGTGCAGGAATTATGCTTAAGTTGATTTTACAATATGCTTGATAATTTATATTTTTTGTGTAATGGGGTGTTTTAATACTGCATTAATTGTATTTATTGACCAGTTAATTAATTAACTACATTAAATATTTTGACCACATTCATAGTGCTTTGTAATTTTGTACATTAAGCTTTAAGACTTGTAAGTCTTAAAATTAAGATTGATGAGAAAGATTATTAATAGTGCATTACGTATTGTACAATAGGCTTTCTATTTTGTAAGTCTTAATTTTAAAACCATAAGGAAATAGATTCATTCTTCTATTATAAGTAGTATAGACTCCGCTCCTTTTTCATTCCTCAACCCCATCGATGTGGGATAGTATCAAATTTTTTCTTCTTCATTGTTTTTTCTTATTCATCTTCTTGAGTACTTTTTTATTGTAAAAGTTTTCGATACCCGAAAAATAGAATAAATGAAATAAATCTGTTTTACATGATAAAATGATGATGAAACCACTCTAGCTCTATTTCTCGAGTACTTCTAAAATATTAACAAAAATGTCTATTGATTCAGTGATTCTATATCTATTCTTTTAATTATATTGATTTTTAGTTATATTTACCTAGAGGTGTAACTATGATCTACTCAATATCAGCTCGTTAAAAGTAAACCCTTAGAAAAAAAATCAAAAATAAGGGACTGACCTTAAGCAAGCAGGTCACTAGCTTAAACCTTTAACCTTGTTAAATATTGTTTGTAACTTTAGATTTTAACTGGGTGGGTGAGACCAGTCAAATATTTTTTTGTGTATCAACATTTTAACACATCATATTTGATTATTTGATATCTTAGAAAGATAATAATAATAATAATAATAATAATAATAATAATAATAATAATAATAATAATAATAATAATAATAATAATAATAATAATAATAATAATAAAAGTGTGATTTATAATAATAATAATAATAATAATAATATGTAATCCTATGAGTTTTTAATAAAAGTGGTTTCGAGGCTCCCCACTAATCTTTTGTAATCCTATGAGTTTTTAATAAAAGTGTGATTTATAATAATAATAATAATAATAATAATAATAAATAATAATAATAATAATAATAATAATTTGAGAGGAACTGTGGGCGATTCTGGTGCTTCCAGGAGACGATGATCGGCTCGATCTCACTTCCGCGTTCGCCTTGTAGCTTTTGATTCAACAACATGTTGGATCTTCGCTGTCTACCCTCTCCTCGTCCCTTTCTCTCCCGTTGGTTTTTCTTTCGTGTCCATTGTTGAATCATTGGTGGGTTTCCTTCTCGTTGATCCTCACTTTCAGTTGGATCATTGGTGGGTTTCCTTTCATATTTAGCTTTTGTCTCCTTTGTTTTTGCCTGCTGCTCCCCTCTTGGAGCTTGGTTGTGGTTGCCGTATCCGGTAATCTTGAGGCGTCTAGTTCTCCGTTTGGTCCTTTGGTTCTTTCCGTACTTAGCGAGTTGGTGATATGGTTTTGGTAGCGAGTTGGCCTTACCATTTTGGCAGTGATTTGCTTTTTAGCGAGTTGCGTAACTTTTTCTGGGTATGGATTGCTTCAGCTAGTCTGCTCTTTTGTTTGTTTGGTGGGGCCCACGCTGTGACTTTTTTTTTTTCATTCTTTTGGTCTTTGTTGTGTTTTTGCCTTTTTTGGGGCTTTTGCATATATATCCTCCCGAAAATGCATAATTGCATATATATCCAAAGCATGCATAAAAACCATTGTATTATGTGCATAAAAAACTTGTACAAAGGATATATATGCAATTATTCACTTTGGGAGGGATATATATGCATTTTTGCCTTTTTTTTTAGTAGGACCATAAATATTTGCACTTAGTTTTATTTTCTTTTAATTTAGTCTTAAGTTTGTTTTTTGTCTTGGGTTATACAAAAAAAAAAAAAAAAAAAAAGAAAAGAAATAAAAATATATTTATAATTTCTTCATGGCTATTATTCGGTTTCATTGTCCCTTTGCGGGTTTAAGTGGTTGCCAAGATGGTAGTGGGAATGGGCTTACCAAAACCTCGTTGATTTCTCATCTTCGTGATCGTCATTTCAATGAGGACGCGCTAGCCATCACCAAACTTTCTTTGGCCACTAATTTGGTTGTTTTTGAGGGTGCTGAGGTTACATTGAAACGTATGGGTCTCTGGTTGTGTGGGGTTTGTTTTAAGACGCATACTCTCCGCTCTAAATGTCGGCATGGCTCTGATTTTGTGCCACCCCCCGATTGCGGCGATGGTGTTGTTAGATTTGTGTTATTTGATCTCGCTAAGCCCCCAGTTCCCTCTTCTGTTCAGCCCGCTTGTGTTGAAGATTTGGTTTTGGAAGAGCACTCTAGTTTTGATTTACACTTACTTGACACCTTGCTTGCTAGAGGGTTGCACACTGTCAAAGCCATCCCTCCAAAGTGCCGTTTGGGATTCTCTCGTGTTTTGAAAGGAGCTCTTGATAAGGTGATACGCACACCAAGACATTTCTTGTTGGTTAGCCTGTTAGCCTTGCCTCTTTGTCTCCTTAAAACCTTTTGCCGAGGAGTAACACTGAGTGTAGGTCTACTACTAGGCGCCAGTGTCAAGAAGAATATATCGCTAATGCCATTCGGTCTTGGGGTACGTCGGTGGTAGTTTGCAGCTTGTTAGAGAGGTTTTAGCTGAACCCTCCCCTACTTGGTCTAATATTGAGGAGGGAAACCTAGAATTGGGTGAACGTAATGTCAAGCAATGTAAGAGGAAGATTTGTGATGGTCATTATCTTTGCTGCCGTCGAGTTCTTTCTTCTTCAGGTGTTGCTCCTTACAATGACACTACCCTTGAGGACCTAAAGGCTAAACACCCTTCAAGTCCGCTCCTTCACTACCCGATATACCTATTGATCATCATAACCTCATTGCATCTCTGTGTGGTTCTTGACATGATTAAGAGTTTCCCCGTGGTACATCTTGTGGTCGAGGCGGTTTCGCGCCCAACACCTATTGGATTGTTTTAGCGGTCTGCTTTGTGGCTATATCGATGAGTTAATCAACTCCATCACCCGGTGGTAAATCTTTTTCTTGATGGTAAATGCCCTAAAGTGTTGGGGGAGTATATCGCCAGTGCTCCTCTCATGTCGCTGATCAAGCCGGGTGGTGGTATCCGTCCTATTGCGGTGGGAAGCTGTGAGGCGTTTAGTCTCCAAGGTGGGAGCTTCTATGATAGGCCACTCTTTAGATGGATACTTGAATGATCTTCAGTTCGGAGTGGGGGTTTCTGGAGGAGGGGAGGCCATTCTTCATGCCGTGAATCGGTTTGTTGAAGACCGTGGAGATGATGTGGGCCTTTCGATGTTGTTGGTGGATTTAAAAAACGCCTTCAATCTGGTGGACCGTGAGGTTATGTTGCAAGAGGTTCGCCTCCGTTGCCCTGCCATATCACGTTGGGTTGAATTTTGCTACTCCAGCCCCGCCAGATTATATTATGGGGAACACACTTTATGGTCACACCAAGGCGTGCAGCAAGGTGACCCTCTTGGACCTCTCCTCTTTGCGTTGGTGCTACATCCTTTGGCTCGCAAGATCAAAGACTCCTTTTCTCTCCCCTTTCAAGCTTGGTACCTAGATGATGGTACGATCATTGGAGACACTCTGTTGGTTGGGAAGGCCACGAGCTCATTATGATAGATGGACCTCGGTATGGCTTGCACCTCAACGTCGATAAAACTGAGGTTTTTTGGCCAAGGGAAGATCCTAGAAGCAGACTCGCAGGTGTTTTCCCTCCTAATATTGCACGGCCCATGCATGGTGTAAAATTGTTGGGTGGGCCTGTTGGTGTTGACCTCGAGTTTTGCAGTGAGCTCGTTTTGAAACGTGTTTCTAAAACCATTGAACTTATGGACGCGGTTGCCAAGCTTAATGATCCCCAAGGTGAGTTGCTGCTTTTACATGCATGTGCTGGCATTTCCAAGCTGTATTTCTCTATGCGCACATGTTCCCCTCGTGTCTTTGAACGTGCTTTCGATTTCATTCGATGAAGCACTTCGCTCTTCTTTGGAGCGAATTGTTCTGCCTCCGGACCGGGTTTGGAAATTGGCAATGGAGACTGGCCACTCTTCCTTTTGAATTTGGGGGACTTGGTGTATACGCTGCAGTGATGTTCAATTATGCCTTCCTTGCTTCTAGACTCCAATCGCCACCACAGACTAAACTTCTCAGGTGATGCGGTATTGGTGCTTACGGATCTTCCTTTGATGATGCCCTGCATGTTTTTAACGAGAAAATGGAGACCGACCTTTTGGGTAGCTCTTGTGAGATTGATGCCCCCAAACTTATGAAGAAATTGGCAGATTTATATTTCACTCGTGTCACCAAAGAGGCTGAATCCACCTTCGCTTATCCGCTAGACGATGGCCCTTTGGAGATCGCAAATGGAAGACCATATTTGGTGGCTCGAGTAGTCCCGATAGTTGGGCTGGGGCAGACTATGAATGCTAAAACCTACCGGTGTGTTTTATGCTATCGTCTAGGTGTCCCCCTTTTCTCCACTCAGGTGCCGTGCTCTGCTTGTTCCAAGGTTTTTATGAGTGATATCTATGGGGATCATGCCGTATCATGCGCAGGTGTTATTGGTATTAAACATCGACATAATGTGGTGCGTGATACTCTTGCTGATATCTGCTCCCGGGTAGGGGTTTCGACTCGTAAAGAAGTCGATATCGGCTCTGGAGAGAGGGACCAACACCTACGCCCGGTGACTTGTTACTTTACTCGTGGGAGAGAGGCCTTGATGTATGTGTTGATCTTACTGGTTCATCACCCTTGACGAACTGGTATGACCGTGACTTTGTGGCAGTAATTGAAGCTGCACAGGTATAAGCGTGTCAATCTGAAACCAAATGCTTGTTGATATTGGATATGGTTTCATCCCCTTCTCTTTCTCTTCTTTTGGTGAACTCGAGAAGGAGGCGGTGACCCTGCTGAAACGAATCCGAAAATTCTCGGTCACTCAGGATATTGGCGCGCGTAGTGCTAACTATATTTTTAGTAGGGTTTGTTTTGCTATTGCTAGAGGAATTGGAGCTCAGTTAGTTTCTCGGCTCCCCACTAATTTCTTGTAATTTCCTATGATTTTCTAATGAAGTGATGTTTTTATAATAATAATAATAATAATAAATAATAATAATAATAATAATAATAATAATAATAATAATAATAATAATAATAATAATAATAATAATAATAATAAAGTGATGTTTTATAAATAAATAATAATAATAATAATAATAATAATAATAATAATAATAATAATAATAATAATAATAATAATAATAATAATAATAATAATAATAATAATAATAATAATAATAATAATAACTGATGTTTTGTTATATTCGTGGGATGGAGGACTTGATGTTTGTGTTGATCTGACAGGGTCATCGCCCTTGACACAAACTGGTATGGTTGATTTTGTGCCGGGTAGTGCAGTGTTTGAGGCTGCGCAACGTAAACGCGCCAAATATGAAGCTAAGTGTGCAAATATTGGATATGGGTTTCTCCACTTCTCATTCTCCTCTTTCGGGGAACTTGAGAAGGATGCGGCGACATTAATGAAGCGAATCCGAAAGTTCTCCGTGACTCAAGACATTGGAGCACGTGCTGCTATTCATATCTTTAGTAGGATTAGCTTTGCTATAGCTAGGGGAGTAGGGGCTCAGCTTGTATCGCGGCTCCCCACTAATTTCTTGTAAATCCTTTGAGTTTCTAATAAAGTGATGTTATTAATAATAATAATAATAATAATAATAATAATAATAATAATAATAATAATAATAATAATAATAATAATAAAATAAAATAAAATAAAATAAAATAAAATAAAATAATAATAATAATAATAATAATAATAATAATAATAATAATAATAATAATAATAATAATAATAATAATAATAATAATAATAATAATAATAAATCGCATTCGACGATTCTCTATGACTCAGGACATTGGAGCGCGTGCAGCAGTTCATATTTTTAATCGGATTGGTTTTGCTATTGCTAGAGGTGTGGGAGCCCAGTTGGTTTCTCGGCTTCCCACTAACTTTTTGTAAATCCTATGAGCTTTTGTTTTAATAAAAGTGTTGGTTAAAAAAAATAATAAAATAAAATAAAATAATAATA
The DNA here is from genome assembly GCA_910596185.1 of Chrysanthemum makinoi. Taxonomy (NCBI): domain Eukaryota; kingdom Viridiplantae; phylum Streptophyta; class Magnoliopsida; order Asterales; family Asteraceae; genus Chrysanthemum; species Chrysanthemum makinoi. Next base: position 320,195,174 of record OU343221.1, read on the forward strand.
ATAATAATAATTAGGGGTGAGCATAAAAACCGAAAAACCGAATTGAAACCGAAAAAACCGAAAAAGCCGAACCGAAAAAACCACCCCATTTGACAAACCGGTGGTGGTGGTTTTGAATTTTCTAAAAACCGAATGTTTGGCGCGGTTTTTGGTTTCATAAGAAAAACCGAATCGAGAAAACCGCCCCGCCCCACCTTTATGTATGTTTTATATTTATGTATATAAGAGCTATGTTATTTAATTTTAAAGATTTTAGTATACATGCAACTTTATTTATTAGAGAAAAAAAACTAATAATGCTGTTTATTATTAATACATTCAAATATGTTATATTAATATATATTATATCTTCTTTTTGAGCAATAGTGTTCTTTGAATGTTTTTATGAAGGTAAAGTGTCAAAGCCAGCAAAGACATGCATTTTATATTTTAGATTCATGTTTGGCTGTTTTGTACGTTTTTTCGAAGCTTTGGATTGTTGGATATTGTGCTATTATTGGTATTTGTTTAAATATTTTTGCTTGGAATCTAGGAATCGTAAACACTATATAAGATTAAAAATAGCTATTTTCTAGTAAGAAAAAATCGAATAAAAACCGAAACCGAACCGATTCAATGTCAAAAACCAAAAAACCGAAACCGAAAAAACCGACACCAAACGGTTTGTAGTTTTCAAAAATCGAAATATGGTTCGGTTTTTGGTTTTACCATAAAATCGCCCCACCCCGCCCCATGCTCACCCCTAATAATAATAATAATAATAATAATAATAATAATAATAATAATAATAATAATAATAATAATAATAATAATAATTTAAAAAAATAAAATAAAAAAAGACATGATGAAGAGGTTGAAGTGGCTTATGACTAAGAGCACTCCATCCATAACGGGATAACGCCCGTTATGGGATTTTTAACGCCGTTAATGGCGTTATACCGATGGAAGAGGAGAGGTTAAGCCGTTGGTCCCTAGCCGTTGGCAGTTAACGCGCGTTATCGCTGAAACAAAAAATCAAATTTTTTCATATTTAGTCCCTCTAACGGCTACTAGCCGTTAACTTTTAAAAAAAAATTCATTTCAGGTCCCTAACGGCTAGAATTAAAAAAAAAAAATCAAAAACCTTTTTTTACCACTATAAATACACAATCAAAACACCATTTTTATTCACACTTCCACTTCTAAATCCTCTCAATACTCTCAATCTTTCAACTTCAATTAACTGCAAAAAAAAACAATGTCGGGAGGCAACGACGATACTTTCTTCAATCTTCTCAATGATGGGTGGAATCCCTCAAACCCGGGTTCATCATCTAACCCGAACGCTGGTTCATCTTTAAACCCCAACCCACTAGGCTTATCAAGCCAAGAAATGTGGCAACAACAACAAACATTACTGTTTTGGCAACAACAAAACCAACAAAGCACCTTCAACTCCAACTTTCAAAACCTACAATTCACACAACAGTCACAACAATCACAAACTGAAACACAAGATGTTGCTGAGACACCCACATCTCCACCAAAAAGTTGGAAAGTGCCAACCTAGAGATGCGTTTTGGTATCGGGTCAGAAATGAGTTCAATAGACTCAACTTTCAACGGCGCACCAAGGACATGATGTCAAGCAAATGGACAACGTTGAACAGGATATGCACAAAGTTCAACTCTTGTTACATACGTGCGCAACGGGATCAACGAAGCGGTGAAAGTGATGTGGATGTGATGAAACGGGCAAAGCAATGGTATCGTGAGGAAAACAGAGGAGCACTGTTTGGTCTCGATGACGCTTGGGATGTTTTGCGCCATTATAAGAAATGGGAGACGCCGGAATCGGTTGATTTAACCGTGAAGCCCCAAGCACACAAACGAGGCTTTGTTTGGTAATGATGAACAACCACGCCCCATGGGAAAGAAACGTGCTACCAAGAAAGCACGATCCGACACTACAAGTACTGGGGGAACAAGCACTGGAGGAACGAGCTCGTCAATTTATTTCACAAAAACTATGGCAAACGAGTTTCGTATGAAACGAGAAGTCTCCGAAGCGGCGTATCGGGCCCAAAGAGAAAGAGATCTCACATTAACAAGGTTGGAAGAGATCAAGTTTTTGATGACGCTCTGATGGGCAAGATCCAATGGTCGTGCGATTGGATCAATGACGAAAAGATCGAATCATCGCAAAATATAACTTGAAACCTCGTCGGAGATCGTATTTCCTTTAATTTGTTGTAACCTTTTATTTGAAGTGTGTTTTTTTTTTTTCGTTGTAATTTTTTTTAATCTCGTATTGTAATATGTTTTTAGTTTTAATGAAATATTTGTTTTAGTTTAATAAATGAAGTGTTTGTTTTAGTTTAGGGGTTGAAATTAAAAATATGAAATATTATTGGTGTTATGGTGTTATTGGCATGTTATGGTTGTGAGTGTTTTTTGGGGATGTTAATGTTAAATGTTAAAGCTGATGTGGCGCTGAGGTGGACGGTGTTATTGGTGTTATGGTGTTATGGATGGGAGTGCTCTAAGTACCATACAATATTTTTAACACGTCATATTTGATATCTAAGGGGTCTTGGTTATACAAACTCCATCAATGTTTGCTCACTTACTTATGTGGGATAAAACTAAAACTCATTTCCATCTTTAAGCTTTTGTTCAAATGCCTAAGTTCCAATTCATGTTAGCTTCACGTTAGGCATATATTAGCTTAATTATTTAAGGTTCAATTTTGAAGTAATTAAATTTAAATCTACTCATGATTGTCTAAGAATTGGTAAAACTGCTTAAAGCATAAAATTATCATATAGAAACTAAAATAAGTGGATTATATGATGACCATGAATACAACCCTACTAGATTCACTTACCTTGAACAATTATAATATCGCTGGTCTTAATCAAGTACATATATGTTTTTTTATTTATTTATTTTTTATTATTATTTTTATAGATTGTAGAAGACCTTAAGGCTCTGGAACAGATACACATAAACATGATCTCTGTAAACTTATGACCAATAATTCAGAAATCTATAAAATGATTATCACCACAAGAACATAGATTGACTGTCAAAAATCATTTCTATACGAAATGACACTTATTACCTGGTTTCACATGTTGGATAACAGTGTGTAATCCTTCCAAATGGTCCCAAAAAGCTTGTTGCAAACGCTTATGGTATGTAGCCTAGTTTTTTTTTGGTAAAAGGTTTTACATCGGTAAATGTGTAACTCACAAATAATGTGGAAGAGCTCCACGACAAAGCCAATGATCTAAATCTAGAAAGAAAAAAAAACGCTTAAGTGTCAACCTAGATGACAAATGACAGGCCATTTGGATAAAAATCCATAATATAAAACCGACACTAACAGAATGCAAGCAAAGAAGATCCTTCTACAAACCACCTAAGAGTGGTCAACCGAACCATAAAGCCGAAAGTTCTTTGGCATCTTCCACAAACGTAGTAACTGATTGACTTGTTGAGTATTCTTGAAACGAAACGTTAAGAGTTTGAGACAAACCGTTGTGATAATAGCATCTCGAATATCCTCCTCTTTTCCTCTTTTCGTTCTTGAACAAACATTGTTTCGCTCTTTCCATTAATAATAACTGATGCTGGGCAACGTGGACCTTTAACATCCAGGTCATCAACTTAGACCATTGACTTTCTTGGTTATTCGTTGACTCGATCCGGCTAAAAACCTATTACTTAGCCCCTTGCTCCTTTTATAATACCCTTCGTCTTTTTGCCTTTTTTAACCCACCGATGTGGGATAGCATCAAGTTGCTCATTCCAGTTTTTTCTTCTTTCTTTTTTCTTTCTTCTTAATCTTCTTATTTCTAAAACATCAGCAAAAATGTTTCTTGATTCTATTTTTTGAGAGATCCGTAGAAGCTCGAAACGTGCTAAAACTTAACGAGCTTGAGATTAACATAAAACTCGTTAAATAATCAGGCTGGATCCCGAGCATTACATACCGAGTTCGATTAGGCTTGCGAGCCTAAAAGAACTTTACATAAATAACATATTTCTGAATAGTAAAATTAGATATCATACAGCTTTGAAGATAAATAAGCAATATAGACACAAAATATATAATCATATATCATACTCGTATAACTTTTGAGATAAATAAGCAATTTAGATACAATATTAAATCATATGAGCTTGAAACAAGCCGAGCTTGAACTCGAACTTTTCTGAAACTAAATAAAAGCCAATTGAATGCATAAATTATTAATAAAACTAAACCATATGATAAATCAAAGATGTATCACCAACAATGATGCCCAAGTTGAATCGAAAAGAGATAACAATATACTAATGGATTACATTTCTATTCGATCTGGTTATGAGTAATCCATATGTTTAGGTTGATCAATAAACTAAACGTCATGATCTTGAATACAACCAGCCACAACTGATTAATCTGACCAATAAATTCCTTATGATGCCACGAATAAAAATGTGTGCATGTGAACCAATTCAACACTTTAGACTTAACAACCATAGCATTGTTACATGTTGATTGCATGCTCTTCTCTTTTGATTACTTGATTTTCCTATAGAGAATCTCTTCGTGATTCCCATTATGGATCAACACTGTATTGACAGAAGGTTGGGACAGAGAATACGTTTTGCAGAAAGATATACAAAGAAGAACACAATGAACTTGTGGAAAATTAGAAGGGGGTTGAATAGTTTTACCAATTAAACATTCGTTTTAATTTATTTAGATCTACTTATGTCAATCTATTTATTTGTTTATCTTGGACGTTGATAGATAGATATATAAATGTGTAATGAAAGATAAAGAGTAAGAAGCACATAACCACGACACACGTGTTTATAGTGGTTCGGCTATAAGGACACCTTCCTTGCCCTACTCCACTCCACGAGTCACCTACTCTAGAGTTCGTAATCACTACACGACACCAACTCCTTATGGCGGAGAAGCCTTCACAACGTCGCCTACTCTTTTTCCGGAACTAGGCTAACCACCGGGTTCTTTCACACCAAGGTGAACCACACCTACTACAATGCCGCCTACCATTTATCCGGTACTAGGCTAAGTACCGAGTTCCATTATAATGGAGGAACTACTACCCAACACAACACATCATCTAATCTCAAAGGAGACCCAATCCTTATTACAACACCATCAAGGATATCACCATCCTTGGAAACAAACTATTACTCTATGTATGACGATGCACCTCATCGATTATACGACCTTGGCATTCTTCACTAATGCCACTTGATTTGATTCTTAGGCATTCTTCACCAATGCCCTTGACACAACGCTTGGCACCTTTCACTAATTCCTTCATCTTGACACCTTTAGCATTCTTCACTAATGCTTTTGGCACGGACGTTAAGCACCTTTCACTAATGCTTTCGTCTTGACTCTTTCCGCATCTTTCACTAATGCCTTCGACACAACACTTCTATGGAGGAAGAAAGAACTATCAACAAGAGAACCTCAGTTGTCTTGATGATGACGAAGCATGGCAACTCATGGAATTGAGCTTACTCGACTTCAAGAAGTGGTGATCTCGCCTTTAAGAGGAACCTAGAGAATCACACAAAAACAAAAGACAAACTACATAGCAAGATCCCTTAGGATCAGTGGTTAGAGAGTTACAATACTTGGGGTAAGTATATTTGAGAGTGGCAAGCCCAAAGGAAGAAACGGCTCACTATTTATAGAGGAGAAATGCGTACTGTTCCCTGGATCCCACGGATCCCTCCCACAAGGGATCCGTCTAGCGTAAAGCTAGGGATTCGTGGGATGCTCCTCTTTACCCATTGGTATTTTGGTTATGGGTCATGGGTTATGGGTTGATCCATGGGTCTTTTATTAGATACAATGTATCTAATGAGTGCAATGTACCTAGTCAAATGGGTATGGGTCAATACCATAGGTTATGGATATGTTCCATAGGTTGTAGTTTTTACCCATTTATAATACATACTAGTTATGTATATGTATTTGTCCAATATGTAAACACTAGTTGTTGTACATATGTATTACTAAATCATAAAATCACTTATGCTTGTTTTAGTGTTTTATGTGAAAACGTAAGTGTGTTAGAAAACTATTGGCTCAAGCTATTTACGTATTTTATTTGTTTCGTTAAAATGATTTTACGTTTGTTATCGACAAAATATTACAAGATCGTAAAATATAAACAAACGTTTTTTTGGCTTATTTGTATTAATAATCTCCCCGTTTTTGTTGATGACAAAACCTAAAATTATTTTAGGGTAAAACTAAAATTTGTAAAATTTCGAATTGGAGTTTTTACTCTCTTCTTCCCCCTTCTTGTCGAAACAAAAAGAGCGTCGAATAGAAACTAACATGTTGTTTTAAGAAAAACATGTAAAAGAAAAATGTAAAGAGAGCAAGTGACGGGAATAGTTCTCGTCTTAACTCCCCCTTGACGAGTCCATTCCTTTGTGAGGGCGTCAAGTGCATAAAACAAATAAGCTAATGTATTGCAATTATGTTTGCAAATGGTTCGTCCTTGTGACGAAAATGCTCCCCCTTGATGATTGCAACGTTGCAATGGGGTGTCATGAAGTATAATCCAAATAAGGATTATGTTGCAAATGGTTTTGCAATATGGTTTGACACAAAGCTCCCATAGCTTTATGGTGTCAAAATCTTCATGTGTATTTTGAAGATCTTCAAAACAAAGGTTAGAAAACAAGAGTATAGTGCATAATTTCCTGCAAATAAGACTCAAGTTAGTAGAATTTTGTTCTTATGTACCACGGATCCCACGGTTCCCTCTATGGAGGGATCTGTCTAGGCTTTTTCTAGGGATCCACATGTCTTGTGACAGGTTTTTCAGCAATGGTGATATGCCAAACAATGCTAATAATAAAGTAAGATATGTATATAATTAGCAAACATATACTCAAAGCAATATGACAAATAAGTTATCATTCAATAAAACAAAGAGATAATCAAACAAATCTCTAAAACTAAGAGAATGATATAGTCTTACAAAATCTACTAATGCTAATTAGTTGCTAAAAACTTGAAATGCAACAATGTGCTTGAGTCTAGGGATGAGTGAACTAGTTGATTTGATCCAATTTTTCAAGAAGATGATTAAACATGAAATGCAACTCATTTCGTTCTTCTTGAACAAGTCCTTAGGTGATTAGAAAATTTGGACAATTATTGTCTTGGTTTGGAACCGGAGGAAAGTGAATATTTTGAGGAGGCTCTATGAATGATTGTGTGGTTTCATTTTGAGATGTAGGATGAGGTTCTACTAAAAATGAGGGTGGTGGTAATGGAAATTCCTCCATATGATCAAGTCCTTGATGGTTCCTTGTTTCCCATGATGGACTAGTCGGTGTTGTAGGTGGTTCCCTATTTAACGAGAAAGTTGGTGAGTGGGAGGTTCTCAGTGGTGAATGCTCTAATGACTAGAGATTTGGGTGAGGAATAGGGTCATTGAATGAGTGTACTCCATGCTCTAGAAATAATGGTTTAGATGGTTTGCTAGAGCTAGCTATGTTTGGTTTTGAACTAGATGACCCTTTTTCTTGTCCAAAAGGTTTGATGCTAATTCTTGCGGTTCTCTTCGCAATTGTTGGATGAGTTTGTTGAGGTGGGATTCTAGCATTATTATCTCTTACGGGAGATGATTCGGTAGATGAAATCTCATGAATCATGTGACGCTTTCTTTTGAATGTGCCTATGGTTGAAGAGTTGTTGCTAAGTGCTTTGGTCTTGGTGATGGTAAGGATGCAATATAAGCTTCTAATCACTGAGTTTTTGAGATCTAGGTGAGAGTGATGATTTAACCTTAAGAGTGTTTGGTTTATAAAGGGTAATTTTGAATTAGGAAATTAAATTCTTGGCCTCTAAGAGGATTAAGCATGCACTTAGAATATTGATCAGCTCTAGGAAGGTATTAAATGGTGACCAAAAGTGGTTAGAAAACCAAAAGGTGACTTATCTTTGAATAGGGAAGCTGATTAAAGCTTTCTGCATGCACGGATCCCATAGATCCCTCTCATCAGGGATCCGTCTAGTTATAAACCAGGGATCCATCTGTCAGACAGATTCTTGATGAAATGATTATGCTTTTTGCAATTTCTAGTGTCTATGTATCTCGAGGTTTTGACTTTATTTTAATGTCATGAGAGGTGGATGTCTTAAATGTTCAACCATAAGGGGTGATGGTGCTTAATGATGGTTTTGGGTAGGAAAGTTGACTTTAGATAGTCTAACTAAGTGCTTGAGAAAGATAACATTTGATTTGAGATGGAAAAATGGTGGTAATTAGTCCTAGAAGTCAGATGATGACTCAAGAAAAATTTACTAAAATCTTAAAAAATAAGAAGAAATGAAAAACTAGTCTTAAGCTTATTTTTGAGTTAATGGTGACTAAAATCAATTTGCAAAAATTGATAAATGTATCAAACTAAGAGTTATAAGATGTGAGAAATAATGTGTGAGCGTTGGAGCGGAAATATGGTGAGTTTTGATGAGTTGATAAATGAAAAACACTTTGAAATAGATCCTAGGTAAGCTATGAGTAAGTGTGATGCTTTCAAATGTTTGAGAAAGACTTAGTTGGTTCTAATGTCTTATGTTTGGCTAGTGTGATGTGATCTAGTGAGCTATTTTGATGTAAGCAAGTCTGTATTGCTCATCTGTAGTCACGGATCCCACGGTTCCCTTCTGGGAGGGATCCATCTAGTTATAATGTTGGGATCCGCCTACTTCAGATCAGAAGGCTTTCAGCAAATGTGCAACTTTGCACACTTTAGCAAATGCTTCTCCTGGTTGTATCTATAAGGACTAAATGCAAGAACTCATTAATTATAAAGCGTAGCAGATGTGGGAGAACTAAAAGTTCCTAAAAATGAGTGACGACGACTTACTTGAATGTTTTCAAGGAGTTGTAAAATCTCATTCTACATGTTCCTAAGTTAAGATTGTTTAATGTCAAGTTATGGCAAGACATACATGCTGCATCCTATTCTACATAAGTATTGTTTAAGTGTTACAACCCATTGTTTGAAAAAAAAATTCACAAATTTAGGTCCTATGACCTTACCTTGCTTCTCCACCACTCCCCGTCTTCACCCATCCTCCACTCTCTATCACACCATCTCTACTTCTCTTTCTTCAAGAAATTGGCGAAGCACTTGAAGATTCCCTTGGTTTGTTGCCATTCGGGTGATGCACTAGGAACGTCCGGAAATTGGTTGATGTAGTCCAAGGGTCGAGATCGGTATTTCCGAGTGGGTTGCTACTATCTTCACCTTCTCTTTGCCTCTCCTTTTCAACCGAGGAATCCGTGGGTGGATGAGGCCTTTTGCCTTCCACCATAAACCTTGTAGTTCTACCCTCGGTCAATGACACCATAACTTTGTTGCAAAAGCTATGATCATAGGATTGCGGAGAAGGATCTAATGCAAAGATGAATTTAGCAAGACGGGTTAGGAGCATTGCGTACAGGAGCACCATTTTGTCCATGATTTTTACACTTGCCATTCTCTTGATCATGTAGTAAGCATGGTTGAAGCGAGTCTCGGTTACTGGGCAATAGATCATGAAACTTAGAGATGCGTTGGGGTGATCCTTGTTTCCTACTAGGCACAACACATTCTCCCTCACCACATTTTCCCATTTCCTATACAATGTGTACATCTCGGAGAGCTCTATTTGGAAAGGATCCCTATAGATCACTTTCGAATTCCTAGTGACTCTCAATGGGGATGCTCTAGGCATGAACAAGGTGTCCCTCACCGTGGTTGCTTCCGGGATTAATGTGTGGTAGATTCCATGATGATCAACGATAGTGTGTAACTCTTCCAAAGACTAGTCATTAGAAAACATGCAAACACCTTGATATGGAACCCCTACCATTCTTCCAAACTCCACAAGCGAAAGAGTGTACTCATGCTCATTTATGATGAAGACAATCGAGATGGATCCATCATCATTTCTAGCTATCCTCATTGTCTTGTAGAACTCGAGTACAAAGACCGGGCAAATTTGTTCGTTTATGTCCAATAAACAATCAAACCCAATTGTTCCAAAAACTTCTCTTATGTCGGTATTGGCAAGAAATGATGGTTCTACTACTCGACCTTCGTGAAAGAGTCTCTTTTCAAGCATTTTAAAAGCTTTCCTATCTTCGGAACTAAGTCCATTTTTTCTATGGTACATTGGTATGTAATGAGCGGTATCTTGGTAGTCTTGTTGTCGGTTGCTTGGCATGATTGTTCCTAAACAATAGAACCACAATATGGTGTTAATTGTGAATAGTAACCTAAAGGGTTTGATCACAATTTTTCTCAAATCACTTTTACTGAATTCAAGAAATGAGTTTAATTTGTATTAACAATGTTAATTCTTTGATTTGGATTATCCTAGAAAATAATGTGGTAACTAATTATGACAAACCCATTTGAACCCAACTTCTAAAAATGAAGAAATTGTAATCCTAGAAATCAAGGAATTAAATTAACAATGTAGTGAAGATTATACTTACACTAGTGATTGTTATGCTTGAGAGAAATGATCAAATTGCTCCTTTGAACAGTAATTGTGTTTATGTTCGTGAGTCTTTGATTGGAAAGTGATTGTGGAACATCCACAATGATCATTAATAACTTATGCTGTCTTCTGTTGTACGGATCTCACGGATCCCTCTCATTTGGGATCCGGCTAGTTCAAGCTCAGGGATCCGGCTTGACAGCAAAAATCAGTTTAAGCATTCCTTGATAAATTTTGTTTGGGAGTTCTAAAATGACTATAGTTTGATGTTTAAGCTCTATAACTTGTGATTTTTTTACGGTTTAATACTAATCCTATTTGACGTGGTTCCCTTTTTAAGAATTAGTCACAATTCTTGGGAAGTTTATCAAAGATTATGATTAAATCTCATTTTATCATAATATAATAAGTTTCACATGGATATTTATTGACATAGGTGAAGTGTCAATAATTCCTTTGTGATGAATAATGATTGAGGCTATCAATTTACCAAAATATCATTATTACAAGTTAGTAGTGTAGTCTATACAAATCAATCAAAGAATACTATTCTTGATGATGGCTTTAATATAGATAACTACTTAAGTTATTACTAACAGAGATTAATTATGCAACTAAGATTTTAACAATAATAAAAACAAGTGTAAATTATTAACGCTCACACCTTTGCTAAATATTCTTTTTAAGGAAAGAAGTATTTAGATGAAATGCTTTGTGATCTTCTTGGAATCTTCAGATTCATGTGTGAGAGGAACAATGCTAAATATTCTTTTCGCGAAGAGAAATATTGAGATAGTTTCTTCATGATCTTCTTGGTAGGCCCAAATCCAAGTATGGAGAATACTTAACAAGGAAAGTGTTAGAACATTCTATCATTGTCCAACAATAAACATTATAATGATTTTTAAAACATGACTTGAAAAACTCCTTCTTTGTAGTTTTCAAACATACACGGATCATATCAAATTTTTAAAGTACAACATACTCTAAGAGACTTGGTAACGAAGCTCTGATGCCAATTGTGGAAAACTAGAAGGGGGGTTGAATAGTTTTACCAATTAAACCTTCGTTTTAATTTATTTAGATCAACTTATGTCAATCTATTTAGTTGTTTTGTTGATAAGGTTTTAAAATGTACCTTTTTAAGGGGTCGTTTAAGCCCTTATTTGCTCACTTTTGTATCCGTTATTACTTAATATTGTTCCTTTTCTTTTTAGGTCTCTTGAAGGAAAATTGCTGGAATGACACTTATTCGGACGAAAAAGCGCGAATATACGAAGAAAATGGCCAAAGTCAAGAATCGAGATACTCAAGCTGCTGAAACTGAAGGGGACGGCGTCAGGTTATACTTGTGACGCCGTCGGAACAAGTGTTGTGACGATACAGTAGCCAAATTGCTTATTTTCAAGTGACAGCATCAGGTTTTAAAAGAGTAGGGCGTCGCAGCTTAGACGGCCTAGATTCGATCCAGACGGCGTTAGAGACTCAAGGCGACATCATCACAGACATAAGGTGATGCCGTCACAATGATAATGTGGCCAAGACGAAACCCTAATAACGGCGACCCGACGGCGTCACAAATTAAAGGGCGGCGCCGTCGCAGTTGTAACCTTATATATAGAATCCGAATTTTTCAGGTGTGTAGTTTTGTGGAGTAAAACCTAAACCAACCAAGGCTGTCTTGTATATTATTTTAGGGTTCCATACCCTATCTTACATAAAGATAAGTGTTTTACTTCATTAATTTAATTATGTCTTCAATTGATTGTGTGTATGCTTGCATGTTCCCCATGTCCGGCTAATTTACTTGTGTGTTTGTTTAGGTAATATGAAACTTAGTTATTGAATATTGATTGGTTGTCTCTTATCTTAATTGTGATTGACCTAGTATTGCGATAGGTCATTCGTTGTGTTGTTAATTCTTGATTAATCTTTGTTGAACCTTAGTTTATAATCACCTAGAGTAATTGCAAGCTATACATCCAAAGAATACCTTAGAGTTAAAGTTTATAAATCCTAGAGATTTTGTAGTCATTAACCTTTGGTAGCTTCAAAGAGTTAGGGATAAACGCATACCCTACGACCTTAGAGACACAACGCGATTAAGAATAAGGAGGTGACAATTCAACCATCAATAGGAGATAACTAGGGAGTAATAAAGCCTAAGCAAATTCATTTTTAATCATCATACGAGCACACAACAAATAGACATAGACTACATACACCTTAGGATTAGATAATTAGATAGTAGAGTAATCGGTAGAAATACCAACCCCCAAATCCAAACCCCGAGATTCGTAATTTCAATTTTCTGAAAAACATAAAAAAGATTAAAAATAATCCTCCTCAACCCCAACCTTAGCGTAGTAACTTCTCACTAGAATTTCTATTTCCCTATAGAACGATATCAATTCCTGTGGCTTACCCTAATACTACACAACAACGATTAGGTTCACTGCCTAGGGTGTTGAAAAACTTGCTCGACGAAAAGGAAGTTCCTTTGACCCTGAACGCACTATGTAAGCGTATCAAGTTTTTGGCGCCACTGCCGGGGAATAGAATAGCTAGTTAGGAGTCCACCTCGGTTAGGTTTCTTTGCTTGATTCCTATCAAGTAAATTTCCCCCATTTTTAGCTTCCTCGTAGTTCATCCCCCTTCTTCTGACCTTTGTTTGTAAAACCTTTCACTCACCATGATTCGTGTCTTTCGCCGAAGATTCTTCACACTACCCGCCCCCAATCCTCCTCCCAATCCCGAAATTGAAAACGCAATCCCACAAAACCCTTCACCCGTTCATCACTTTGGAAATCATCTAGGGCATAATGAAATAAATTGGCAACAACAAAGTCCTTTCTATGACTCTGATTCTGATGAGGAGTTTGATTATGGTGAAGCACTTGACAACGGGGAAGTCATTGATGAAGTTTTGAGATGGAAGAAGACTTCTCCCAATGTTTTGACCCTAGGTGTAGAATTGAGGCTAATGGCCCCTTTAACATGCAATTCCCTTGTTGACGCGATCACTTACTTGGATGTGTTTGTTGGAAGTTTTGCCTATGTGGTTGAATTCATGGTCCTAGAGGATTTAAGAGTATTCATTGATGGAAGCCTCACTCAAGTTATATTTGGAACAAGCTTTAAGAAAATTACTAGGTTGGATGAACGAATGATTGATGGTCTAATCACATTCTCCGATGAAGTTGAAGATTTTGTCTATCAAATGCCCCGTACACACCCTAGGTTTAAGCACAAAGATATAGAGGCATGCAATCAGATGGTTCCCATTCCGATACTTAGTGAGAGAGATAAACAACGTGGACTTAGGCATACTTATGAAAAAAATGAGTGATACTATAAAAAATGCCTAGAGTTAGGAGATGATTATAAGAAGAATGAGAGAACATTGGAATGGACTAGGTATGGGCACATTAGCGTGCACGAGACCACGTAGGGCCACGACTTCGAGTCTAGCTACAAGACTCATAAATAATGAAAAGCGCTTCGTGGGAGGCAACCAATGCTTAATTGTTTGCTTGTTTGTGTGTCGTGTATCTTTTATTTATTGTTTATTCTCATGTTTAAATTTGTAAAAATGCTTTATTTTGTCTTTAACCTCGTCTTAATTATATATAAAGGTATTTTACATAAGGGATAAGTGTAGGGAGGATTACACACGTTTTCAAAAGAAATGTAAACATGAGAATTACAATTAATTAAAAGATATACATGTGTGTTTGTTCGAGTCAAATGCTTGTATCGAGTCATAATGGATGTTTTGCAGAAAATTTTTCAGATTTTAAAGATGTAAATTTTCCGAATTTTTCGAAAATCGCAGATCGGTTTCGTCAGATAACCCGATGGCGTCAGATCGAACCTGACGGCATCAAGAGGAGCAGGAACAGCTTATCACTTATTCTCGTTTTCTGATCTACTTATAAATTTTTGGAATTTTCCAGGTCTTAATTTTCCAGAAAATCTGTAAACATCAATTCCACAAGAATTATATCCTAGTTTAGTAGAGTCTTATATATATTGTTACCGCCGATTTTACGCGAAGGTTTCGTTGGTTTTCTTCAAGTGTGCAGGTTTAATTTACCAAGAAGAAAATACATCAGATTGGAAGGAGCTTTTAACGTAAACGTTCTTCTTGAAGAAAGATGTAACCATCACTTTATACGGATCCTACCGAGCTAATTAGGGGAGTACTAGTTTCTTTCGTTTTTTACCTTCCATTATCATAACTTTGATACTTTCGGGGAACATTGGGGACAATGTTCAATTTAAGTGTAGGGAGGGAAAATAAAACGGGAACTTTGAAACTATGCTTATCCTTGACTATTTGCTTTGTCCAATTGCACTTGTGTAATAAACCATGAGAAATATCGGTTAGGGTAATTTTGGCACCAAATTTAAAATTTTTCATGACATATAGGAGTGGGCCATTAGTCTTAATAAAGCGTTTCATGGATAGGAAATTATTTGACTAGAGAAAAAAAACCCTTTACCACTTAAATTCCACCCAAAAATGTGAGGATCGCCCTTAGATTTGTAGGAATTAAAGCATTCATCTTCAATGCTTAGAGTGTGAACCGGTAGTATAATAGATTCTAGAACTTGTTTTGTGATGCATACCGAGATCGCTAGTAAGACTACACTTGTGTAGTTTGGAATAACTAAATGATAAGAGGCATGAGGATAACTTTTGTTTGATACCCATAATATAATTACTTCTTCCACATCGGTTAAGTAATTCCCCCACACCATTACGTTGTACTCATCTTTAGTACACGATACCCCTAGTTAACCCCTCAGAGCCTATCCTTTTCGCGGTTCTCGTGATGTTTCGGTTTTCCAGAATATCAATGAAGAACATTGTTTACAATCCACCCCCAAATGTACACTCAAATCGCCTTAGCCTACCTTGTATGCACTCACTTTTAGTACATTATTGTTATCACACTAAACCCTTAATTCAATTATCTAGTTGCTTGCATAAGTTGCTAAGTCAAGTAATATCCTTTGTACACAGTTTTGGGACGATTGGGACTCATGGGAAAAGTTAAATTTATGAAATGACGTCAAAAAACGTTAAATTCAAATTCTCTTTATTTGCGTAATAATGTACTCCAAGTGTTTTGATCTTTTCAATTCGGGTCAAATTAGTGTTAGAGTAATAAAAACTCAAGTGTAGGGATGTGCCTATAAATCCCTACTATTTTGATGTTATTGTAAAGGATGGTAGAGTAAAAGTGTATGAAAAAAAAAATCAAAAAAAATAATAGAAAAAGAGACAGGAAAAAAATAGAGTGTTGAAAAAAAAAACATACGGGCTACCATCCTACATCTATCTTTAAATTTATGTTTTTTTGTTTCAGTTATCTAGAGTTTAGAGTATCGAGTCTTGGGTTAGCAACGCCATTCTTCGCATGCTTGTAACATAAAGATTTTTGACTTGCCACCAGTAAATTGCCTATCCCACCAAACCCTTTGTTTCCCTACCGTAAGCCTAACGCTACAACCCTTTAAAAGACCTCTTGGATAGTTTTTCCTAGGTGCTTACGCCAAAGCGATGGAGGTTTGACCTAGTCTCAAGCCTATGGTAATCTATGTACTAAGACTGGTTAATGAGTGTTTATCTTCCATTTCCAACTTGTTATATTTCATATACACCCGAGAGATGTGAGTATCCAAACACCCCACGTGAGGTACTAGTATGTAATTTCCGTTCTTGTTATGACTTTTGCGGGGCTTATATGTGTTGTGGATAGTTCTAAACTAATGCTTCATGACCCCTAACTTATAAATTAATTGGCTAAAAGCACATTTGCTTGAGGACAAGCAAATACCAAGTGTAGGGATATTTGATAAGTTTTTAAAATGTACCTTTTTTAGGGGTCGTTTAAGCCCTTATTTGATCACTTTTGTATCCATTATTATTTTATATCGTTCCTTTTCACTTTTTAGGTCTCTTGAAGGCAAATTGCTGGAATGACACTTATTCGGACGAAAAGGCGCGAATATACGAAGAAAATGGCCAAAGTCAAAAATCGAGACACTCAAGTTGTCGAACCGGCGGGACTACCAGTTATACTTGTGACGCATCGGAACAAGTGTTGTAACGATACAGTAGCCAAATTGCTTATTTTCAAGTGACGCATCGTGGTTTTAAGAGTAGAGTCGCGGCTTAGGACGGCCTAGATTCGATCCAGACGGCATCAGAGACTCAAGGATACGACGTCACGGACATAAGGTGACGCTGTTACAATGATAACGTGGCCAAGACGAAACCCTAATAATGGCGACCCGATGGCGTCACAAATTAAAGGGCGACGTCGTTGCAGTTGTAACTTTATATATAGAATCCGAATTTTATAGTTTTTAGTGTGTAGTTTTGTCGAGTAAAAACCTAAACCGAACCAAGGCTGTCTTGTATAGTATTTTAGGGTTCCATACCCTATCTTATATCAAAATAAGTGTTATACTTCATTAATTTAATTATGTCTTCAATTGATTGTGTGTATGCTTGCATGTTCCCCATGTCCGGCTAATTTACTTTTGTGTTTGTTTAGGTAATATGAAACTTAGTTATTGAATATTGATTTGTTGTCTCTTATCTTAATTGTGATTGACTTAGTATTGCGATAGGTCATTCATTGTGTTGTTGTTAATGCTTGATTAATCTTTGTTGAACCTTAGTTTATAATCACCTTGAGTAATTGTAGGCTATACATCCAAAGAATACCTCATAGTTAAAGTTTATAAATCCTAGAGATTTTGTAGTCATTAACCTTTGGTAGCTTCAAAGAGTTAGGGATAAACGCATACCCTACGACCTTAGAGACACAACGCGATTAAGAATAAGGACGTGACAATTCAACCATCAATAGGAGATAACTAGGGAGTAATAAAGCCTAAGCAAATACATTTTTAATCATCATACGAGCACACAACAAATAGACATAGACTACATACACCTTAGGATAAGATAATTAGATAGTTGAGTAATCGGTAGAAATACCAACCCCCAAATCCAAACCCCGAGATTCGTAATTTGAATTTTCTAAAAAACATAAAAAAGATTAAAAAAAAATAATCTTCCTCAACCCCAATCTTAGCGTAGTAACTTCTCACTAGCATTCCTATTCCCCTAGAGAACGAGATCAATTCCCGTGGCTTACCCTAATACTACACTACAAAGATTAGGTTTACTGCCTAGGGTGTTGAAAAACTTGCTCGACGAAAAGGAAGTTCCTTTGACCCCGAACGCACTGTGTAAGCGCATCATTTATGTTGGACGTTGATAGATAGATATATAAACATGTAATGAAAGATAAAGAGTAAGAAGCACATAACCAAGACACAAGTGTTTATAGTGGTTTGGCTACAAGACCTTCCTTGCCCTACTCCACTCCCCGAGTCACCTAATCGATAGTTCGTAATCACTACACGACACCAAATCCTTATGGCGGAGAATCCTTCACAACGTCGCCTACTCTTTTTCCAATACTAGGCTAACCACCCGGTTCTTTCACACCAAGGTGAACCACACCTACCACAACGTCACCTATCCTTTATCCGGTACTAGGCTAAGTACCGAGTTCCATTATAATGGAGGAGCTACTACCCAACACAACACATCATCTAATCCCAAAGGAGACCCACTCCTTATTACAACACCATCAAGGATATCACCATCCTTGGAAACAAACTATTACTATATGTATAACGATGCACCTCATCAATTATACGACCTTGGCATTCTTCACTAATGC
The DNA here is from genome assembly GCA_910596185.1 of Chrysanthemum makinoi. Lineage (NCBI taxonomy): Eukaryota > Viridiplantae > Streptophyta > Magnoliopsida > Asterales > Asteraceae > Chrysanthemum > Chrysanthemum makinoi. The sequence continues at coordinate 320,213,479 of OU343221.1, forward strand.
CACTTAATTTGATTCTTAGGCATTCTTCACCAATGCCCTTGACACAACGCTAGACACCTTTCACTAACCCTTCGTCTTGAAACCTTTAGCATTCTTCACTAATGATTTTGGCACGGACGTTAAGCACCTTTCACTAATGCTTTCATCTTGACTCTTTCGGCATCTTTCACTAATTCCTTCAACACAACACTTCTATGGAGGAAGAAAAAAGTATCAACAAGAGAGCCTCCGTAGTTTTGATGATGATGAAGCATGGCAACTCATGGACTTGAGCTTGCTCGACTTCAAGAAGTGGTGATCTCGCCTTTAAGAGGAAGCTAGAGAATCACACAAAAACAAAAGACAAACTACATAGCAAGATCCCTTAGAATCAGTGGTTAGAGATTTACAATACTTGGGGTAAGTATATATAAAATTGGCAAGCCAAAAGGAAGAAATGGCTCACTATTTATAGAGGAGAAATGCTTACTGTTCCCCGGATCCCACAGATCCCTCCCACAAGGGATCCGTCTAGCGTAAAGCTAGGGATCCATGGGACGCTCCTCTTTACCCATGGGTATTTTTGTTATGGGTCATGGGTCATGGGTTATGGGTTGACCCATGGGTCTTTTATTAGATATAATGCATCTAATGAGTGTAATGCACCTAGTCAAATGGGTATGGGTCAATATCATGGGTTATGGATATGTTCCATTGGTTGTAGTTTTTACCCATTTATAATACATACTGGTTATGTATATATATTTGCCCAATATGTAAACACTAGTTGTTGTACATATGTATTACTAAATCATAAAATCACTTATGCTTGTTTTAGTGTTTTATGTGAAAACGTGTATTAGAAAATGATTGGCTCAAATTATTTACGTATTTTATTTGTTTCGTTAAAATGATTTTACGTTTGTTATCGAAAAAACATTAGAAGATTGTAAAATGTAAATAAACATTTTTACGGCTTATTTGTATTAACAGAACTGACTATTGTTTATTGATCGACTTATGATGATTGTTTACAGACACAACCTATTTATACTACTTGAAGCGGCACCAACAGAAGAGAAGGATACCGTTTCACTTAAAGTAATTTACACAACCTATTTCTAAACGTTATAACCCTTAACCGGTTACGACCCAGCCCATATAAAAGTTTCTGGATATACAGAACTTACATACATAATATAGACTAAGGATCAAATGAGAAGAATTCTTAAAATAAGAAGGATGAGAAATAACTATAACTACACATTAGAGATGCATCAATTTGAATTAGATGCATCATTAACCTTTTAGATGCATTATAATATATTTTATAACTAAAAATTAGATGCATATACATATATTAGATGCGTTTTCTCAAGTTAAACGAATTCTATGTATTTTTATCCTCTGCGGGTCAAATTTGTTGCTATTACTACTTTGCATCGTTTTCACTTCAAAATAACTTTCGAAACTAATTATGATGCATCTAAATGAATAAAGATGCATCTAATTCAAGTCGATGCATCTTAAAGATGAGGTTATAGTTACTTCTCATTCTTCTCATTTTAAGTTTTATTGTCACCGGATCCTTACCACATAATATATACTAAAATACTAAAAGGTCCTTAGACTTATATTAACAAACCTACTGATATATCATTAGTTCCAACATTACATTGAACAAGACACCTACACAATGAAAGATGTATACATGTTTATATAAGTAAACATAGACCCCCAAAATGCGTATCATTTTGCCACAAAGTACACCATTATTTCATGCCATTTGTCATACTTAATTTGCCCCTTGGATAACGAACGTGATTTCTGTTATAATCCAGCTTTCAAGCTTTCTATGAAGATGCTAAGACTATTAGGCTAAACGCGATGGTCGGTTGCCCCGATCGGTTGAGTGTTCGGCTGACCCCGGTTGCCCCATGGTGGGGTGATCGGTTGAGGAAGGTTGAGGGCAAATGAGGAGTGAACTAGGTTTCCTTCTCAACCGAGTAAAGTCACATAATTCCAAATTGTCACCGTTTGTTAAAAAAAATAAAAAATAAATAAAAATAAATAATATTACCACTTTTACAACATTATAAATACCAACCTCAAATACATTTTTAAACACACAATTTCAAACGCAATTCAAAGAACTTCTTGTTAGGTCACTAGTTTTACAAACACAAGCTTTAGAGAAAGAGATGATGCGATTGAACAAGCTAAACACACACACACTCACGTTAGCAATAGAACGGTTAAGACAAAGAGAGTGAATGAGAGAAAAACTTGAACAACCAACCTTCAAATGAAGGTTATTACATAGTATTTATAGGCAAGGAGCTAGGGCAACACTCCCTCTCCTTCCCTATTTCCTTATTGGAAATGGGCCTAAGCTTATGGGCCTTCTACATAAGCTAGACCTTAAACAAACATAAAGGCCATATTAAGCTATCTATTACATAGAAAGAACTAACGCTTGAATAATCGTTTAGGAGTGATTCCAACAATCTCCCCCTCAAGTGTTGGTGATGATAAACGGTGAAGGCGTTGATGTAATAGTAGCTTTGACGTCTTCTGACATTCTTCTTTCTTGTAAGAAGAATTGCCTTGATTCGAACAATCTCCCCAGTGTAGAGAGATAGTCTTCTTAGATCGGTTATGCTTTAACGTCATCATTAACTTTGTTCTTTGATCTTTGTTCTTTGATCATTGTTCTTTGTGATGAAAGTGATAGTATGTTGTAGTCCTGATCAATTACGCCTCAGTGCCGCTTCGCTCCAGTTGTCTCCGTCATTCTTCAACATGCTCACATGCTTTTTGACGTTGGATAACAATACTGATGAAGTTCTTTGAGTCTTTAACTTTGTAGATTCTTTGGTTTGACGAAGAATCATTCAGACTGTTGTGTTGCTTTAAGATAGAACTTCCATTAGTGATGATGTTGGCGTGAGCATGAGAAGAATCTGCACGATCATTCCGCTCCAGTGCTTCCATAAGAAGTAAACATAAAAATGGTTAGTAATAAGCGGTTTCCGTCACTTACAAGTTTGAACTTCGAGAGTGTTAACAACATAGTGTGAAAACACAACTCTAATTCTCACAAAGGCCGTTCCTGAACTGGAGTCCCACAAGAGAGATAACACGACGTACCGAAGTGCATCTACAGTTCGAGATGAGTCACCGAGGTACACCAGTATCACCTCACGATCAGACCGCTTGAGACACACTCTGCGTAATCCACGTGGAGTTACCGGTGACTGCTGGCCGTGGCCGTTTGATGTTGACCCTAGCGAGAGTTTCCATTCAATCACTGAGGATCACAGATGTGAACCTCTCATGAATGTTCTCGACAGATTGCTAAGATCTGTGAAGGAATCGATATGAACCATTGAATCACTGAAGATCTTATTTGTTGATCAACAAGTGATGAAATGTCAAGTGTTCCTAAGAGATCTTTTGATAAATCTCGTGGCTCTTGACTCAATTGTGCGTTTTGGTTTTCCTGAGCGGAGACTAGGGAGAGGTTCTCCTTCTTCAATATCAACAATCTCTAAGAGAAAGCCGATAGATTATGTAGGGTTCCCAGTGAGAATGAAACAAGCTTCTGTTGAGAGAAACTTGAGTAGCTAAGAAGGTTTAGTGCATGCGTCACTAGGTCCATGAAGACTTTTAATCTTCAATACCGGTGTCAACAAGTGACAACCAGTAGCATATGAATTGAACTCGGTGTTCGCCCTAAGTTGAATAATCCGGAGGGCTATTTCTTTTCACCCTTTACTTTACATTTCTTTTTGATTCTTCAAATCCTTCTTTATCCAATTCTCATTTTCTCCTTTTTACAATCATTCCTAAGGACTTCTAACAAATAACTAATGGTAGTGTCCTTGGGTAGATCCCTCTGGCTCTGGCGGATCATAGGACGGTTATTCCTAACCTTAGTCACCTTATAACTCCATGACTAACCTATGTTGCCATAAAACCATTTTGTACCATTGAAAATAAGATATCTCACAGTGTTATGAGTAAAAACATTTTGAACCACTGGGAAGATAAGATTTTGCATAAATACTCCCCCTCCACATGTGCTTAAGAGTTTTAACGGTTAAGAGCACGGTGAGGAAAGAGCGCGCACTTTTGAATTGATCAACTCAAGATAGACAATCCCCCACGAGACACGGTTATGTTGCATAGTTAAAGAGTTGCATTGTCAGCTTTTATGTGACAACTAGCTCTAATAACTATCTTGAAGGTGTAAACAAACCCCAAAAGGTTGTCAAACCCGTCAAAGTTCATGTCTACCAAGAGTTTCTCGAATGGTACATTCTACTAGGACAAGTCCTTTGCGAGACACGTTTACATCACTAGCGAACTAGTTTGAAATTATTACCCGTCCCAGACAAGTCTTTTCGAGTTACTGACAGTTAAGGATCTCGTCAATTCGTTGGTTAAGTCTATGCACACGAGAAAGCAACAAACATATTTCTTATCACAAATTTTCTCCCCCTCAAAATGGCATATCAAATGTTATTTTTGAAACGTTTGAGAATAAATATGACCATTTTGAGTGTTGCGGGAAGAGTGACATAAAGAACATTTGGTGAACAAAGTTTCAAATACTCCCCCTCAACAAGTAATATCAACGGTTGAGGTTTTGAAAAATCATAAGGGGAAGTACTTGTTCTTTTGAGCAAAACCTTGAAAAGTGAAAGGTTTGATAGGTTTTACTCAAAAGTAAGAAGCTTTCGCTCCTTTTATAAGGATTGTGGCACTGAAGCGTACCACAGGGTCCTTTCTTTACAAGAACGGGTTGTACACTGCTATGTGTGCACAAGCCATTGACAGAGTATATCATGAATCCAAATATATAGTGAAATGAAACAGTTCAAGGGTTGCCAGGAAGTCCAGTGATGTTACCAGGAATGCGCACAGGGCGTTGAAAGCCGGTTATGTTTCTCCTGGGTCGACCACCAATATAGCTCTCCAATCGTCTGAACTGATCCCTCCGAAACAATCTTTCATCAATCATTGTGATGATTCGTCTCACATCCCTCCTTTCCTGAGAATTCCAGCGCTTAGGGTTCCCAATGTTCTCACGTATATCCTTCAATCGATACGCTAATCCATCCCTAACCATCTTCAGAGTATGATCCCCAAATTTTTGAATCTCATTACACGCCATCAAGCAATTGCGATGAAGTTCACTTCGATAAACGACACCAAATGGTTTGCTGATGAGCGTTAATTGTGATAGCTGGTTGATGTCGGGAAGATCAAGCGTTGGAGGAGTGAAGTTGACACGCGTCTGATAAGATTCAACAGCCAGCTGGATATCTTCTACACGTTCTTTGATCACAATGCATCTAATGAAAATGAGAAGTGACTTGATAAATTCTCGTTGAACTTCAGTTGAGAATTGTCTCATGCGACCCTGTACTTTGGCAAGGTACATGTCTTCGATGTCGTTGAGGGACAAGTTCTCAAAGTCAGCTTCGGAGAACGCATAGTCCCGTTCATCTTGTCATTTGACCACAATATTTTTCAAGAAAGTGTAGTCCCACTTAGACTTGAGATCAACGTGTTTGATGGCCACGATGTCCTTAGAACTGTACACTGCGTGTTGAGACTTCTAAACCAGGCAGCTTCTGTAGTAGATTCTTCGCGCTCGTGCCAATGATGAATCCCATACAATGCATCTCGGTCGTATGCTTCCACGTTGTCAGAAAACAAGCGATTGGCACGTTCCTCGATAGCTATGCAGTTTGAGTAAATAGCCGCTGGGAATGTAAGAGTCAACGATGTAGCATATTTTCATGAACCATCGCTACCGTGTAAGAGAAAATCCAGATCTCTGTTGAAAAAGTATCGGAAGGGAATCCGTGGTTCATATGGTTGGCCAATGGTCGGTAGAGGTTTGGTCCATTCGGTGTAGTATGGAGGGTTGTCCCTTTGTGTGAAGTCAATGTTTGCTTCCGGATTGAGCCAATCCATGTTGTTAGACATAGCTCGAGCGATGTTCTCAAGGTGATATTCGACCTCGAGGGCACTTTCAGAGCTGTCTTTTAGAAGTTGAAAAGCTTCATTCTTGATTCGCTTCAACTCAGATTTCGTCATTTTCTTCACATGGAACTTTTCTTGCAACAGTTTAGCATGCTCCAATGTAGAACCATCTACCAGCTCTTGACCTTCATCAGGATAGGGAGTTTGATTGACAAGTGTAGAAAACCATTCAAATTCTTCGGTTTTGTCGTCATCAAGCCATGATACGACGTCAGTTTGAGGCGTCTTCTTCTTCTTCTTTTTCGAGGGCTTCGATGATGATTCCGGTTTCTGCACTTGTTTGGGTGAGGTGGGTTGTTGTTGGGGCTCAAGGACCTCTTCATCGTCACCACCCGTATACTCAAAATAATCACCGGTTTTCTGAGTCATGGGTGGTAACTCAGAATCGTCCCGAGGTTTTTAAGTAGAAGACCGAGGTGGAGGAGACTTTTGTTGAGTAGAAGTCCGTTGAGGAGGAGGTGGCATCGAAGAAGATTCACCAGACTGCTTCTGACGTTTTTGTGCAGAGTCTTTGTCTTTATCCTTATCTCCATCGTCTCTAGGACGTTTCAACTTTTCAGCTTCAAATCTGCAAGCTTCTTGAAGTTGGTAGTCTAGCAATGCTTGATACAATTTTGCTTCTTCAGAGTTGAACATTGCAGCTCGTGGCATCATTTGTGTAACAAGCTTGGCCACCAATTCATTATTAGAGAAAACTACCGGATCGGTTGGATTAATTGTGACGGTTAAGGGCGTTGATCGGATAGTTTGCTTGGCGATTTGCATCAGATTTGGATAAAGTTGTCTGGTGAACAACTCCTTTGTGACCTTAGGAACGTACTATAGAAGGTACTTTTTCGTGTATCCTTCGATCATTTTGTTCAGTTCCTCCTGACGGTGCTTCTTCATAAATTCCTGAATAAATTTCCTTTCCACTTGCATCTTTTCATTCTCGTCATACAGATGCTGTATGTGATCAGCAAAGAAATCTAACTTTTTTATTGAGCACGTCTTTCTTTCTGACTTGCTTGACGGCTTTAGTAATTCTTTCATGAGCATGAGAAATCCAAGATCGAGGTGGTTTCTTCACGGATTTGGATGATGATCTGGTTGATTTCTTGGATGGTGGTTGTGATGAGTGAGATGAAGAATCCGACGATGATGAGATGTGAGGAGATTCCGGGTCCTTCGGTGGTTCAGAAGTTTCCTTCTGTGTACGTGTCAGACTATCCAGAAGAAACATGTCATAATCATCATCTTTATCTTTCTCTGACTTATCAGTTTCCGGTTTCTCAAAGTCATAAACTATAGTATCTTCCAAAGGTTGTTGTAGTTGCTCAAGAGTGGTGGCACCAACTCCCTTATCGGGTCGACTAACCGCATCAGGAGTTGGTTCGGAGTCGGCAGCACCACTTGATCCTCCGGGACCACCCATTTGATCTTTTGCAAACTCTTCAGCCTTGCGTTGATGTCTAAGTTGTTTGACTTTCTTTTTGTACACAATTTCCGGTGGCTCTTCATCACTTGCAGAGCTTTCATCATCATAGGGTACAAGTACAGGAGTCTTTCCTTTAACCTTATCAGCTTGAGGATTTGGAGGTCTTGGTACTGTTGGATTGTCAGTGACATCTTTTGCGGTTTCAGAATAGTAGACCTCCTCGTCTGATTCTGTTGCTTCAGAACTTTCATCCATAAGCTTTCTTGGCGGTTCAGGTGTAGAGAATGGAATAGGAGTAGCTTCCTGAGCGGGAACTTTCTTCTTAGGAGTAGGTTTTCTCTTTGGAATAGGTTTCCTCTTTGGAACATTTCTTTGACTTTCTGTACTTGCGGCACTTCCAGCACTGCCTCGTCTGGTCCTCCTAGTAGGTGTACCAGAAGCCTTTTCATCAAGGTGTCCAACTTTACCTTCTTTAACGGCTAACCGATACCATTTGTACGTTTCAAGCCTTTTTATTTCCTTTGTAAGAAGGTGATCGAGCAAATCAGCTCCCTGTTTCTTCGTAGATGACTCTTTAATTCTGACAGATAGTATGGGTTCAGTCAAGATGTCATGATTATCTGGGTCATTGAGTCTCCTAGGGATATCAGGGTGAAGTCCAAGAGCTCTCTGGATCAACAGCTTGGTGTATCTGACATAGGGAATTTTAGAGGCAAGCTTCTTGTGAAATTGCATCATGTCCTCCCATAGCAGTGCTTCGATTATGATGTCCTTCTTGTTGATCAACGACCGGAAAATTTGCAGTTCCATGAGCTTAGGATGCTCATAGCCACTGTCACGACCCGAGACTGATTTGGTGATGATGATATAGAGTGTCCTCCATGGTTGAGGAATATTCTTCAGCTCTACATGAGAGTGCTTGGCAATGATTCCTGCAGCTTCATCATAACCAATATCTATCAAGAACTGCAGGACAGTCTCTTCAGTAGGGGTAGCAAAGAAGTCGGTTGCGGCGATGTCTGGAATGATGAGAACAGCCCGTAAGTCATCAGGAGTGATAGTGACTTGTTTGTGGTTAAGAGTCACATTCACAAAGATTTTGACCGATTGATCCTCTGCATGGAATCCCAGAATTGTTGAATGTAGACTTCTGGAACTGTGGCAGAGTGTGAGAGCATATTCTGGTAAGGGTGAGTCTTGAGAATATCCACCGCAATGAGACAAGAAGATTCTGTGCATGTGAGGGTGTCAAAGTCAACCCTGAGGTTGTTCTTTCCAAGCTTCCTCGGATAACCTTCTGGAAAGATATCAGTAATTTTAAGAACTCCTTGTGCATCCACGTTCATTTGTTCAGCCATATCTTGATCTGAAATAACATTAGCCAAAAGAACCAACATATCGAAAGACATAATGTTAGTCAAGAGAAGGTTTTATTGTCTAGTTATTGAATGAGTAGTGTTAATGATTGTTACGAGTCCTAAGTCACTTGTTTGTGCAATAGTCCAATGATGTTGAGAAACATTTCGTGAGTTAGTTAACTTTAAGGTTTTAAACAATATGTAATCACTTGTATTTCACAGCATGTTAAACGTTTAAGTTGATTAGTGACATTATTGAATACGTGATGATATGATTAGCTTATTAACAGGTTTGTACACGTAACAATTCATTATGAAGGTCAATCCAGGCTTATGCGTAGTAATGACAAAGTTATGCGTAAGCAAGTGAGTTATACGCGTAGTTGTAAGCTTATGCGTAGGATCCCATCTTACGCGTAGAAAATGTTACACGTAGGAAAAAAGGGACCTTACGCGTAGAGCTTACGCGTAGGCGTATAAAATCCTTACGCGTAAGGCTTACTTGTAAGAGTAGACCTTATGCGTAGAGGCACTGTTTACGCATATCCTTCACAGGATACGCGTAGTCCCACTGTAGAACCTTACGCGTAGACATAACTGACTACGCGTAGGGTAATCCTTATGCGTAGAAATGCAAATGACCTTGATTCTGAATTTTTAAGCATAGCAAGCCTGAAATAAGTTCATCAAGTCATTAACATTAACACAATACTTCATTTTAACAACAAGTTATGGCCAGAACATTTATGGAACAGTTATGCGTAGAAAGTCATACGCGTAGGTCAAAACCCTAGGGGTTAAGATTTACGCGTATCACTTTTAGCCATAGGATTTGCACAAAACGTTTTCTGGTAGTTCAAGAGTGTTGTGAGAGTCTTTAGACAAAGTATTAACATCTAGTTCATGATGAATCAAAAATACCCAAACTATAGAACTTTAAACCCTAATTCCAAATTGTTAATAATTTAGAGTTTCTGGGTGGTTATAGAGCAAGGATATCATCAATTCAACATCACAAGAACATAACCCAACAATATTTTTGACCAAAACACTTCACATTCAAAAATACCCAAATCGACTCATAAACCATAATATTCAAAAACCATCAATTCGTGTTTACGAATGTTTAGGTGATGAAAATGTGTTTATTGATGTAAAAGAAACATTTTGACACAATATTTATAACCACAAACACCCATTCTTGATTGAGTGTTCATACGCGTATGCGTAGAACACTAAATCAAGCATAGATCAAAATTTGACCGTTGGTTTTGTATAAGAATCAAAACCTATGTTTGTAAACACGTTAAGATCATAAAAGAACTTACGAATTGATGATCCAAAACACAGATTTGTAGAAGGAATTTTAGGCGTAGGATTTTAGTTGGTTGGAGAAATAAATGTGAAGTAAATGAGTTAGGTAGGGTGTTTTGTATAAAATAACTTTAAGGTTATGACAGTTTTGGTCCCTCCACCTTTTCCATTTTCATACAAAGCCATTTAACTTCCATTTTGGTTACCAAACAAAGATTTTAAGAACGAACCTTGACGACACTCCACCTCGACTTGAGAAAATAATGAACGGTTATTAATTTTAGTCCAAGGAGTGTCATTTGAACCAGAAAATTCACCACCATTGTTTAAGGAAATAACCGAGATATGATAACATGCAAGTACGTAGATGTTTTAAAACAGTTAAGAGATTATTTTCTCCCCCTCAACACTTGATCGGAAAAATACTGAATTTTGAAAGATTAAAGTGTTGACGGAAGAAATGTACTTGCCATGTTAAAAGAAAAATAGATTAGAAGAATATTTTTGTTGTTTTATCAGATTTTATATTTTTGTATTTTGTTTTTGAAAAATTTATTTACAAAAGAGTTGTTTTGGTGTTTGACAGGTTTTTAAGACTGTTTTAGGAGGTCATCCAATTCCTCTTGAGTCAAACACCTTGATGAGTGTGTAAATACTCATCATTTCTATACCTTTTAGACTGCAAAAACATCTGAAAACACTCAGAAACGCATCAAAATGATGAAAATATCACAAACAAGTGTTTTATGTGTTTTAAATGCAAAAATACCAAAACCAGATGAAAAACGTATCAATTTTGCATAATTGGCAGTTTTAGTCCCCCAAGTTTCAAAAGTTGTCAAATCTAGTCCTTGGAATCTAAAAATGTGAATTTTAATCATTCAAGGTCCTTGAAATATTCTAAGATGTCAAAAATGGTCCTTGAATGAATTTTTGGGCAATTGGCAGAAAAGGTCCTTCAAGTTTGAAAAATGTCAAATACAGTCCTTGGTGAATTTAAAAAGAGAAAATAATCAAAAATAAACCTTGTACTATTCATAATTGGCAAAATTGGTCCTTATGGTAAACTTTTGGAAAATTACAAGTTTGGTCCCTAGAGTTATAAAATTGACAGTTTTAGTCCCTGGACTTATAAAAATGGAATTTTATGCAACATTTGTCCTTGTACTAACCATATTTGGCAGGTTTAGTCCTTATTATAACTTTGGAAATGTAACAAAACCAGTACCTATACTTTAAGAAAATTACATGAATGGTCCTTGTGCTTAACAAACCAAACGGACCCTTTATGTTAATTACCCAAGTCCAACACAAAACATAACCCAGTCAATCCATGGCCCAAGTTCAGTCCAATACCCAAGCCCAAACAACAGTTTAAAATTGAAATACCGCCATGTACTGTAGCAGCTTCTCTCCCACGATGGTTATCCCAAAACCAGTGGTATTTACCACCACTTTCCACCTTCCCCAACCTTTCCACCTCTCTGCCAACCTTTCACCATCAATATTTCCACCTTGCAACCAGCTCATACCTCAATTAATGCCAATCTCCACTAAAATTGCTTTTCCCGCCAAAATGCCAAGTGTACCATTTGGATGAATTCAATAGCTGGATTGATGTGGGATAGTTTCAGAGGTCGACAAGGATGAAATGAGGTCAATAAATAAAGAAGAAGAAGCAGTGTAGAAAAATAACTAGAGTAATTTTATTTATGTTCATGTCGTTTTAATAATTTAAATTTTCCAGTAAATGTTTAAACTTTGAAAGATCTTGTAATCTTGTTTTAGTGTAATAAAATCATATTTACAGTTTCATTTCAAAAGATTTGTGCAAGAATTCAGATTTTGCAATTTCAAATTCAAAAATCTCAATTAAGTCGAATGTTGTTTTTAATTGTTATTCAGGATTCAAAAGCTCATATAAGCTTTCTCTAAAGCTCTTATAAGCTTTCAGAAATCTTAAAACTCAGTTTAGAAGCAAAAACTCAAAAATCACCAAAAATACTAGAAAATAGTTAAAAATTCAAAAATCTTTAGAGAAGATGCAAAAGGCTGAAACAAGGTCATCTGTGGATTTATCCTGGGCTAAAAGCTTTGAGGAAAGCTGTTAGGAGTGGTATTAGTCACTAATTCATGGTCTTTGGCTGGAAATCAGTTGTAAGCTATTTCTAAGAATTTTTGCATATTACTGTGTAATTAGCTTAAAAGCTTTAATCTCTGTGTTTTCATGTTTCTAAGTCATAATTAAATAGAATTATACAATAATACAGTACACTTGTTATTTACAATTGGTAGTTACTTTGGAAATCATAAACTTAGAACTTGTAAGGACTGTTTGGAATTGTGAGTATAATCTATGTTCTAGGATGTTTGAGTGATTGTTCTTGTCTGATGTATCACCTAATCTAATCCATTAACTCAGCTAAGTACTCAAAATCAGTCCTTGCTTAGTAAAAAGTCAACATTAGTTTTAATCTCAACATAATTGTTATCTGTTAAGATTTTAGAATACATATTGCATCATAGCTGTTTATAACTTAGTACACTAGCTTAAATCAGTCTTATTACAGCTTAATACAACTTATTCAGTCCATAGGATCAATTAAAATCTCATAAAAGTCAACATAGTTCATTTTTATAAAAAGTCAAAATATCACTTAAGCCTTTTTTGAATAAAATGTATAATTTTCTATAGAATTCAATACTAAGATTTAGCCTATAAGCTTTTAGGATTATAAAATATAGCTGCTCATCTTAATTAGAAAAATATAATTTTACTTACAACTAGCTTATTAATAGCTTATTCATTAGCTTCTTTTGACCCCTTGTCTGAAAACCTCCCCTGTGCACCAGTGAGCAGCTAATTTCATAAGCTTTCACAGAGCTTACTAATTAGCTTTAGCTTGTGCAAATTAGATTTTTGAGTAGCCAACCTAGCTGTGTCTATAATCTACTGCTTAATTTCACATTTCTAGCTTATTAACTAGGCCTGCCATTTGATTTTAGTTTTGTCCATTTTACTTGGTACTCCAATAAGTCAGTGGTTACCAGCTTTTTCAAAAGCTTCTCCCTAGCTCATTAGAGGAAGCCAGTCCTTGTAAGTTATCTTTTTGGATAGCTTAATAGATAAACTTGTTAGTTACAGTGCTTGTTTCTATTTCCTAGCTTATTTAACTGCTTAAATATTAGCTTAAAGCTGCCTAGAAAACCATTAGGTGTCCTGTGCAAAAGCTTAGCTTGTGCTTATTTTGAGTTGTTAAGTGCTTATTTTTTCTTATGCTTTCTCAGTAGTCACATTAGCTTATTACAAGTTCTTTTGCTTATTTCCAGTTTCCTTAGCTTATTAGCCATTTTAGTTTAATCCTTATGCTTATTTCATTTTCTAGCTTAACTGTTAAAAAACATAAGCTCATACTGAGCTTATTAGTAATTTTCATAAAAAGTCTTAGTTATAAAATCTGCTTATTTTAGTGTACTTAATCAGTTTGTAAAAGAAAAATAAAAAAAATAAATAGTTTACAAAAAAGCCATTGCTGGGACTCAAACCCACGCCACCCAGCTCACACACACACGATCTACCGTTTGCCCTTGGGACTTGTCTCGTTCAAGTAATGCACCATTTATTACTTAAGTACGTTTGGCCAGTTTTGCTTATTAGCTTTCTTTAGCTTATTTTGAGCTTATTTCCAAAACAACCAACTGTTTTCTTATTTTTCACAGATTAAGCATAGCTCAAAGTAATTTTTGTGATTTTTTCAGATTTTTCCCAATTAGTTTAATATTTTTAATTAATTAATTAGTGTAAAATAGTATTTAATTCATAATAAAAAATATAAAAGTCTAAAAAATATAAATCTTTTTTCTAAAATTTTCTTTTGTCATATAGTACGTAATAAAATTGTTTTTACACTCATAGGTCTCTTATTTCATAAATTTTACGTTTTTACTTGCGCACTCGCGTAACTTTTGAATTTAACGCGCGTTTTGATTTTAAGTAACGTTTTTAGGTAATTTAAGTTTACGTTTCAATTAAGATAGTTTATTTAAGTTATTTTGTTTTATAAATAGATTTTAAAAATAGTGATAGCGTTTATTTAATATATTTTAGCTTTTAAATTTCTTTAATTTGCATTTAAGTCGCTGTAATTTATAAACTTTTTCTTTAGATATAATATTCCAAACCATAACCTTTTTCCATTCAATATCACTCGATCACTACACGTTTAGATTGAATCGTACAGCTCGTTGGGACTTAACGACCTGAGAAAACATGGTCTTCAGACTATTCGGACGATTATTACGGTTGGCCATTCACAAGTGGTTAATTTGTGTGATAAAAACCTGACTGTCTGGAGTGAATCAAATTTTGGCGCCGCTGCCGGGGAGCTGTGCTAACAATATTTCGTTTAGCAGATTAGCGATTTGAGTATTCACTCATTGTTCATATCATCTTATAAAAAAAAATCCAAAAACATCGTAAAACAATAAAACCCAAAAAGATTCTTCTTTCCTCATTTTCATAATTCTCTTGTTTCCTAGAGTTACGTCTAGTACATGCGCACTCGTTCTTCTAGATCATTGAGTCCTTTTCGTGAACTAGCAGATATTCCTAAAAGACGTTCTCGTAGACGTGCTGCCCGTATTCCAAACAACAAAATGGCAGACGAACGAACTATGGCGGAAATGCTCCAGGCACCCACCGAGGGTTATGGAGATGCCATCGTTTTACCACCAATCAATTCTGATCACTTCGAATTGAAGACACATTTAATCCAACTTGTGTCTACAAATCAATTCCACGGGTTTGATCGAGAAGACCCGTATGCACACATCCGTTGGTTTAACAAGTTGACCTCAACGATCAATTTCAAAGATGTACCACCAAAAGTGATCAAGTTGATGCTATTTCCATTCTCACTTGAGGGAGCAGCCCGGATTTGGCTGGAAAAAGAACCACCTCGATCCATTGAAACCTGGGAGGATCTTGTTCAAAAGTTTGTCAACTATTTCTTTCCTCCATCTAAGACGACTAATCTTAAAAATGAAATTTCTGGATTTCGTCAAAATTTCGGTGAAAATTTTGGAGAGGCATGGGACAGATTCAAAGATCTCCTCAGGAAATGCCCCCATCATGAATTCACGAAGCTTCAGCAAGTTAATATCTTTTACAATGGGTTGAACGGTAACGATCAAGATTCTTTGAACGCATCCGCGGGTGGCAATATCTTGAATCGTAAACCTAAAGATGTGATTGAGATTTGTGAGAACAAATCAAAAGTTCCTTTTTCTCGCAACAAAGTCAATATTCCGAACACTCCTGCTTCTTCATCCGATAACTCTTCCGAGTTAGCCGCTCCGTTAGCCGCTTTAACGGACGTCATCCGTTGTATGATGAAAGATGTAAAGGAAATCAAAAGCGAAATTCATAAACCGGAACCAATCAAAGCCATAAACAAGGTGTGTGAAACTTTTGGTGGTCCACATGGGTATTATGATGGTCAAGCAACCGATGCTTCTTTTCACCAAGCTCCCGTAGCTTCTGTAAACCACAATCAATACCGACCACAAGCTGATACTCACTACTGTGCACCTAGCGGTATGACACCACCTGGTTTTCCTCCTGTGCAAAACTATGGCAATCAAAATCGCTTTGTTCCGAATCAAGGACAAAACTTCAATAACTCTCAAAATTTCAATCAGAACCGGAACAATTTCAACCAACCATATCAAGCTCCAAATCATCAAAGTTATCAACAACCTTCTCAAGCTCCCCTACCAAATGACTTCATAAAAGGTACTGAGTCAAACATACGTTCAATGCAAACTCAGATCAATAACATGAGAGTTGAGCTAAAAAAGGAAATTGATACAACAATGTCTCGGCAGACAAATGAGTTAAAAAATATGATGAGCAGTTTCATGAACATGAATATGAACAAAGCTTCGTCATCTTCTGGAGGACTCCCAAGCAATACAGTTCCAAATCCAAATGCCGAGTTGAAAGCCGTCACCACTCGTAGTGGTAAGACGCATAATGGACCTACGACTCCAATGCCTCCTCCACCAGTACCAATGAGTCAAGTTACCAAGGATACAACGGACAAGGTGAATTTTCCTAGCCCACGAAGTACCGCACACGTCCCACCTTCGGTAGTCCAAGCTTTAAGACCGGAACCCGAAGTTACGAAGACAAATTCTGAGCCAGAAATGATTTCCGTCCCGGCTCAAAAGTCTAGTCACTTCTTACCCATCAAGATTGCATGATGAGAAGCTCAAAGACAAAACCAAAGAGCAAATGGAAAAATTTTTCCAAATTTTCAATGAACTATACTTTGATATAAGCTTCGTTGATGCTCTTGTTCTAATGCCCAAATTTGCATCCACGCTTAAAGGCTTACTGAGCAACAAAGATAAGTTATCTGAAATGGCTAAAACCCCTCTAAATGAGCAATGCTCAGCGGTCCTTCTCAAGAAGCTTCCTGAAAAGCTTGGAGACCCTGGCAGGTTTTTAATCCCGTGTGATTTCTTAGGGATGGTTCAATGTTCCGCCTTGGCCGATCTTGGCGCAAGCATTAACCTCATGCCATTTTCAGTATGGAAGAAACTGTCTCTTCCGGAACTTACTTCCACTTGTATGACACTTGAGCTAGCAGACCGTACAATAACTCATCCACTTGGGATAGCCGAGGATGTCGTGGTAAAAGTAGGAAAGTTTCACTTTCCTACTGATTTTGTTGTAGTAAACTTTGATGCAGATCCTAGAGTTCCCCTTATCTTAGGGAGAGCTTTCTTGAGAACAAGCCGTGCTCTCATTGATGTATTTGATCAAGAAATCACATTACGTGTGGGCAATGAAGCTGTCACCTTTAACCTTGATCAAACTTCGAGGTACTCCGCAAATTATGATTCTGAGTCGGTTAACCGAATAGATATCATTGATGTTGGTTCTGAAGAGTACTCTCAAGAAGTTCTCGGTTATGTTCATAATTCTTCGAGTGATAATCCCACTCATTCATCTCAACCCATCATTGCCAATTCTACTCCTTCTCTCACGCCGTTTGAGGGAAGTGACTTCATCTTGGAAGAAATAGAAGCATACTTGTCTAGTGATTTGGTTTCACCGAAAATTGATCACGCTCCAATTGACATGGATGAAGATATTCTTCTTCTTGAGAAGTTTTTGAATCAGGACACTTCTTCTCCACTTCCTCCCGATGAACTTCATAATAAGGAAATTAAGTCAGTTGAGAAAACTGAAAAATTTCCTGAGGTCGAACTAAAGGACTTACCACCTCATCTTGAGTACGCATTTTTGGAGGGTGGCGATAAATTGCCCGTCATAATTGCTAAAGACTTGAGTGAAGATGAAAAGACTGCTCTCATAAAGGTCTTGAAGTCACACAAGCAAGCCATTGCTAGGAAACTCTCCGATATAAAGGGTATCAACCCTGAGTTTTGTACTCATAAAATCTTGATGGAGGATGACTTCAAACCAGCAGTTCAACATCAGAGAAGGGTGAATCCTAAGATTCACGAGGTTATCAAACAAGAAGTTATCAAACTTCTTGATGCCGGTTTAATTTACCCGATCTCTGATAGTCCTTGGGTTAGCCCAGTCCACTGTGTTCCAAAAAAGGGTGGTATAACTGTTATCACAAATGACGAAAACGAGTTAATTTCAACTCGATTGGTTACAGGATGGCGTGTGTGTATTGACTATCGCAAGTTGAACGACGCCACCCGGAATGACCATTTTCCTCTACCCTTCATGGACCAAATGCTTGAGAGATTAGCAGGGAATGAATACTATTGTTTCCTTGATGGTTTCTCGAGATATTTCCAGATCCCCATTGATCCATATGATCAAGAAAAGACTACATTCACCTGCCCATACGGAACTTTTTCCTACAGACGTATGCCTTTTGGCTTATGTAACGCTCCTTGCACGTTCCAACGATGTATTATGGCAATTTTCCACGACATGATCGGGGATACAATGGAGGTGTTTATGGATGACTTTTCGGTCATTGGGGACTCGTTCCAAACATGTCTCTCCCATTTAGAAAAAATGCTCAAACGGTGTGAAGACACCAATCTTTGTCTAAACTGGGAGAAGAGCCACTTCATGGTCAAAGAAGGAATTGTCCTTGGCCATAAGATTTCAAAAAACGGGATTGAGGTTGATAGAGCAAAAGTTGATGTTATTGCTAAACTACCTCTGCCCACTACTGTCAAAGGTGTTAGGAGTTTTCTCGGGCATGCCGGTTTCTATCGGAGATTCATTCAGGATTTCTCAAAAATAGCCCGGCCTATGACCCATCTTCTTGAAAAAGATGCTCCTTTTATCTTCTCACCTGAGTGCATCGAGGCTTTTGAAACATTAAAGAAAAAGCTTACGGAAGCACCCATTCTTGTTGCCCCCGACTGGGATTTACCCTTTGAACTCATGTGCGATGCAAGTGATTTTGCTATCGGTGCAGTCCTGGGGCAACGAAAAGCCAAGCATTTTCAGCCTATCCACTATGCAAGTAAAACCATGACTGAAGCTCAAACTCATTACACCACTACAGAAAAAGAATTATTATCTGTGGTGTATGCGTTTGAGAAATTTCGGCCATATTTGATCTTGACCAAATGCGTAGTGTATACGGATCACTCGGCTCTCAAATATCTCTTTGCAAAACAAGATGCAAAGCCGAGATTGCTCCGTTGGGTTCTCCTCCTACAAGAATTTGATATCATTATACGTGATAAAAAAGGAGCTGAGAATCTGGCTGCTGATCATCTGTCACGTCTGGAAAACCCTCACCAAGATGTTTTCGAGAAAATGGAAATAAATGAAACGTTTCCTCTCGAGACACTTAATGTGGTTTCTTTTCGTGGAAACTCTACAGCCCCATGGTTTGCTGACTTTGCAAATTACCATGCGGGTAACTTCATAATGAAAGGGATGTCGACCCAACAGAAGAACAAGTTCTTCAAAGATGTTAAACATTACTTCTGGGACGACTCCTACTTATTCAAAATCTGTGTGGATCAAATCATCCGACGGTGTGTTTATTGACAGGAAGCTATGGACATTCTCAAAGCTTGCCATCTTTGGACCCACCGGGGACATCATAGTCCAAACTACACCGCCAAAAAGGTGTTTGATTCCGGATTTTATTGGCCCACGATTTACAAGGATGCCCATGAATTTGTTAAAACTTGTGACGCTTGTCAACGTCACGGAAATATCTCACAAAGAAATGAAATGCCGCAAAACGCCATTCAAGTGTGTGAGATTTTCGACATCTGGGGCATTGACTTTATGGGGCCATTCCCATCATCTCGAGGAAACAAATACATACTCATGGCTGTTGACTATTTGTCAAAATGGGTTGAAGCAAAAGCTTTACCTACCAATGATGCCCGAGTTGTTGTGAAATTCTTGAAATCTCTTTTTGCTAGGTTTGGAACTCCACGAGCTATAATCAGTGATCGTGGTACGCATTTTTTTAATGACCAATTTGATCGAGTCATGCAAAAGTATGGTGTAACTCACCGTCTCTCTACTGCGTACCATCCCCAAACAAGTGGGCAAGTGGATGTTTCCAACCGTGGGATTAAAAGAATTCTTGAAAGGACAGTAGGCGAAAACCGTGCCTCTTGGTCGGATAAACTAGATGACGCACTCTGGGCCTTCCGTACAGCTTATAAAACACCAATCGGGTGTACTCCATACAGGATTGTGTACGGAAAGGCATATCATTTGCCGATTGAACTTGAGCACAAAGCATACTGGGCTTTGAAACATACCAACTTCGATATTCAGACAGCTGGTGATCATCGAAAAGTTCAAATGAATGAATTAAATGAACTTCGTGATCAAGCATACGAGAACTCTTTGATCTACAAAGAAAAGACAAAGAAGATTCATGACTCTAAAATCAAGAACCGCATTTTCAATGTCGGTGATAGAGTCCTTCTTTTCAATTCAAGATTGAAGATTTTCTCGGGAAAACTCAAAACCCGCTGGTCTGGACCATTCACCATCACTAAAGTATTTCCTTATGGAACCATTGAGTTATCTCAACCTGATGGTCCAAATTTTAAAGTGAATGGTCATCGATTGAAGTATTACTTTGGAAAGGACATTACACATATGGTTGTCCCGGATCTACAAACTTTCCCCATGAACCAATGAATGCGGGGATCGAGTCAAGCTAGCGACTCGGAAATCAAAAACAGTAGCACACACAATATGGGTTTTCACCCATATTTCTGACTTCTTTCTACTTTCTATCACCCTAGTGTGGGGGAGTTGCTCCCGCTGTTGTATATATTAAAAAAAAATGTGTGTATATATCAAAAACAAAATAATGGCCATAGTATTTCCCTTTTACGTTCTATGTTTCAGCATAATCGCCGGTACTTTGAATATTGAGGGCAATATTCATTTCTAGTGTGGGGGGGAATTCTCACAAATTTTATCATGTAATTATACCACCCAATTCCCCCGTTTTTGGCCAAAATGTTTTTGGAGTAAGTGTTTTTCACTTACTCAAGAAATGTAATCGTCCACCATGTCTAACCCACATAAGGATTGGCTAATCCAGGAGCAAATGGCTCTTGGTAAAGATATCTCAAATCCGTTTATGGCTTACAATTTGCCTAAAATTGTATGGTAATCAACTCCTCATATCTTTAATTAGTTAAGAGTTGGCTAGTCCAGAAGCAAACAGCTTCTGGTAAAGACAAATTAAAACCGTTGAAAGCTGGTGATTTGCTCAAAATCATTTGGTTATCATTGTACCAAAGTTCTTACTTGAACTGAAACATTTTGGCTACTCCAGAAGTAATGGCTTTTGGTAAAGAGTTCTTTAAAATCCATTAAAACTTCATAAAAAATTGCTAGGGACTAGCAATAGCTTAGTGTGGGGGATTGATGAGTGTGTAAATACTCATCATTTCTATACCTTTTAGACTGCAAAAACATCTGAAAACACTCAGAAACGCATCAAAATGATGAAAATATCACAAACAAGTGTTTTATGTGTTTTAAATGCAAAAATACCAAAACCAGATGAAAAACGTATCAATTTTGCATAATTGGCAGTTTTAGTCCCCCAAGTTTCAAAAGTTGTCAAATCTAGTCCCTGGAATCTAAAAATGTGAATTTTAATCATTCAAGGTCCCTGAAATATTCTAAGATGTCAAAAATGGTCCTTGAATGAATTTTTGGGCAATTGGCAGAAAAGGTCCTTCAAGTTTGAAAAATGTCAAATACAGTCCTTGGTGAATTTAAAAAGAGAAAATAATCAAAAATAAACCTTGTACTATTCATAATTGGCAAAATTGGTCCTTATGGTAAACTTTTGGAAAATTACAAGTTTGGTCCCTAGAGTTATAAAATTGACAGTTTTAGTCCCTGGACTTATAAAAATGGAATTTTATGCAACATTTGTCCTTGTACTAACCATATTTGGCAGGTTTAGTCCTTATTATAACTTTGGAAATGTTACAAAACCAGTACCTATACTTTCAGAAAATTACATGAATGGTCCTTATGCTTAACAAACCAAACGGACCCTTTATGTTAATTACCCAAGTCCAACACAAAACACAACCCAATCAATCCATGGCCCAAGTTCAGTCCAATAGCCAAGCCCAAACAACAGTTTAAAATTGAAATACCGCCATGTACTGTAGCAGCTTCTCTCCCACGATGGTTATCCCAAAACCAGTGGTATTTACCACCACTTTCCACCTTCCCCAACCTTTCTACCTCTCTGCCAACCTTTCACCATCAATATTTCCACCTTGCAACCAGCTCATACCTCAATTAATGCCAATCTCCACTAAAACTGCTTTTCCCGCTAAAATGCCAAGTGTACCATTTGGATGAATTCAATAGCTGGATTGATGTGGGATAGTTTCAGAGGTCGACAAGGATGAAATGAGGTCAATAAATAAAGAAGAAGAAGCAGTGTAGAAAAATAACTAGAGTAATTTTATTTATGTTCATGTCGTTTTAATAATTTAAATTTTCCAGTAAATGTTTAAACTTTGAAAGATCTTGTAATCTTGTTTTAGTGTAATAAAATCATATTTACAGTTTCAATTTCAGTATTTGTGCAAGAATTCAGATTTTGCAATTTCAAATTCAAAAATCTCAATTAAGTCGAATGTTGTTTTTAATTGTTATTCAGGATTCAAAAGCTCATATAAGCTTTCTCTAAAGCTCTTATAAGCTTTCAGAAATCTTAAAACTCAGTTTAGAAGCAAAAACTCAAAAATCACCAAAAATACTAGAAAATAGTTAAAAATTCAAAAATCTTTGGAGAAGATGCAAAAGGCTGAAACAAGGTCATCTGTGGATTTATCCTGGGTTAAAAGCTTTGAGGAAAGCTGTTAGGAGTGGTATTAGTCACTAATTCATGGACTTTGGCTGGAAATCAGTTGTAAGCTATTTCTAAGAATTTTTGCATATTACTGTGTAATTAGCTTAAAAGCTTTAATCTCTGTGTTTTCATGTTTCTAAGTCATAATTAAATAGAATTATACAATAATACAGTACACTTGTTATTTACAATTGGTAGTTACTTTGGAAATCATAAACTTAGAACTTGTAAGGACTGTTTGGAATTGTGAGTATAATCTGTGTTCTAGGATGTTTGAGTGATTGTTCTTGTCTGATGTATCACCTAATCTGATCCATTAACTCAGCTAAGTACTCAAAATCAGTCCTTGCTTAGTAAAAAGTCAACATTAGTTTTAATCTCAACTTAATTGTTATCTGTTAAGATTTTAGAATACATATTGCATCATAGCTGTTTATAACTTAGTACACTAGCTTAAATCAGTCTTATTACAGCTTAATACAACTTATTTAGTCCATAGGATCAATTAAAATCTCATAAAAGTCAACATAGTTCATTTTTATAAAAAGTCAAAATATCACTTAAGCCGTTTTTGAATAAAATGTATAATTTTCTATAGAATTCAATACTAAGATTTAGCCTATAAGCTTTTAGGATTATAAAATATAGCTGCTCATCTTAATTAGAAAAATATAATTTTACTTACAACTAGCTTATTAATAGCTTATTCATTAGCTTCTTTTGACCCCTTGTCTGAAAACCTCCCCTGTGCACCAGTGAGCAGCTAATTTCATAAGCTTTCACAGAGCTTACTAATTAGCTTTAGCTTGTGCAAATTAGATTTTTGAGTAGCCAACCTAGCGTGTCTATAATCTCTTGCTTAATTTCACATTTCTAGCTTATTAACTAGGTACGCTATTTGATTTTAGTTTTGTCCATTTTACTTGGTACTCCAATAAGTCAGTGGTTACCAGCTTTTTCAAAAGCTTCTCCCTAGCTCATTAGAGGAAGCCAGTCCTTGTAAGTTATCTTTTTGGATAGCTTAATAGATAAACTTGTTAGTTACAGTGCTTGTTTCTATTTCCTAGCTTATTTAACTGCTTAAATATTAGCTTAAAGCTGCCCAGAAAACCATTAGGTGTCCTGTGAAAAACAGTTAGCTTGTGCTTATTTTGAGTTGTTAAGTGCTTATTTTTTCTTATGCTTTCTCAGTAGTCACATTAGCTTATTACAAGTTCTTTTGCTTATTTCCAGTTTCCTTAGCTTATTTATAAGCTTATTAGCCATTTTAGTTTAATCCTTATGCTTATTTCATTTTCTAGCTTAACTGTTAAAAAACATAAGCTCAAACTAAGCTTATTAGTCATTTTCATAAAAAGTCTTAGTTATAAAATCTGCTTATTTTAGTGTACTTAATCAGTTTGTAAAAGAAAAATAAAAAAAATAAATAGTTTACAAAAAAGCCATTGCTGGGACTCAAACCCACGCCACCCAGCTCACACACACGCTCTACCGTTTGCCCTTGGGACTTGTCTCGTTCAAGTAATGCACCATTTATTACTTAAGCACGTTTGGCCAGTTTTGCTTATTAGCTTTCTTTAGCTTATTTTGAGCTTATTTCCAAAACAACCAACTGTTTTCTTATTTTTCACAAATTAAGCATAACTCAAGGTAATTTTTGTGATTTTTTCAAATTTTTCCCAATTAGTTTAATATTTTTAATTAATTAATTAGTGTAAAATAGTATTTAATTCATAATAAAAAATATAAAAGTCTAAAAAATATAATTATTTTTTCTAAAATTTTCTTTTGTCATATAGTACGTAATAAAATTGTTTTTACACTCATAGGTCTTTTATTTCATAAATTTTACGTTTTTACTTGCGCACTCGCGTAACTTTTGAATTTAACGCGCGTTTTCATTTTAAGTAACGTTTTTAGGTAATTTAAGTTTACGTTTCAATTAAGATAGTTTATTTAAGTTATTTTGTTTGATAAATAGATTTTAAAAATAGTGATAGCGTTTACTTAATATATTTTAGCTTTTAAATTTCTTTAATTTGCATTTAAGTCGCTGTAATTTATAAACTTTTTCTTTAGATATAATATTCCAAACCATAACCTTTTTCCATTCAATATCACTCGATCACTACACGTTTAGATTGAATCGTACAGCTTGTTGGGACTTAACGACCTGAGAAAACACTATACTCTCCCAGATCTAATTGCATTTCGTCTTCAGACTATTCGGACGATTATTACGGTTGGCCATTCACAAGTGGTTAATTTGTGTGATAAAAACCTGACTGTCTGGAGCGAATCACAACTCATACCAATCCGGTGGACCAACTCATTAAAACTAGCGGGAGGCAAGGCTTTGGTGAGTAGATCTGCCAATTGATATTCAGTACCCACAAAGTATAATTCAACGGTACCCTGTTCCACGTGATCCTTGATGAAATGATAGCGAAGATCAATGTGCTTTGATTTCGAGTGCTGAACTGAGTTGCACGAAATCGCAATGGCACTCCGATTGTCGCAAGACATCGGAGGATCTGTCAAATACGTAACCATAGTCTTTGAGTTGTGTTCTCATCCGGATGACTTGAGCACAACACGCCGACATGGCTACATATTCTGCCGGTTGATGACATGATGTACAATCCTGTTTCTTTGATTGCCGGGACACCGGTTTATCTCCAAGAAATTGTAGTGCTCCCCGAAGTACTTTTACGTGAATCTAAACATCCTGCATGATCAGCATCTGAAAAAGTGATTAGTTCAAAACCAGAATCCTTCGGATACCAGATCCCCAAGTTAATGGTTCCCTTGATGTATCGGAGGATTCTTTTAGCCTCAGAGAGGTGGGTTTCAGTTGGTCGTGACTGATAACGGGAGCATAGATATACAGCAAAGACAATATCAGGTCTGCTCGCTGTGAGGTACATTAGAGACCCGATAATACTACGGTATTTTGTGGGGTCCACTAATTTCACATTTAAATCAGTGTCTAGTTTCTTGGTATGGGTCATTGGTGTGGCATAAGTATCACAGGATTTCATTCCAAATTTGTTTAGCAATTCAAGTGCATATTTGGACTGACTCAAGAAAATACCACGGGGTGATTGATGAACTTGCAGTCCGAGAAAGAACGTAAGTTCACCCATCATGGACATTTCAAAATTTTTCTTCATTAGTTTTGCAAAAGCGATTGAGTACTTTTTATGTGTAGACCCAAAAATGATGCCATCCACGTAAATTTGAACAATTAAGATATGTGCCACGTGATATTGTATAAAGAGTTTAGGGTCGACCGAACCTTTGGTGAAATGATTGGCAATGAGGAAAGATGATAGCTTATCGTACCATGCCCGAGGAGCTTGTTTGAGACCGTACAGAGCTTTGTTCAGTTTGTAGACATGGTTCGGGAACTCAGGATCAACGAATCCATCTGGTTGGCTGACATAAACCGTTTCTTTAAGTTGTCCATTAAGAAACACCGTTTTGACATCCATCTGATAGACCATCATATTCATATGAGCCGCGAACGCGAGAAATATCCGAACAGCCTCCAAACGAGCAATCGGAGCAAAAGATTCTTCAAAGTCTATTTCCTCTTCCTGACGATAACCCTTAGCAACGAGTCGTGACTTGTTATGGATAACATTCCCTTCAGCATCCAATTTGTTTTTCCAAATCCATTTTAGACCGATGACGTAAACCCCTGTTGGTCTTTAAACCAGTTCCCATACTTCTAGTCTTTTGAATTGGTTGAGTTCTTCTTGCATGGATTCTATCCAGGTGTCTTTGGTCATTGCATCTTTGATGTTTTTGGGCTCAGATTGGCAGACGGTGAGTGCATATATGCAGTGTTCACCATCTGAGTGAAGACGTTGTCTTGTAACGACCGGTTGATTCGGGTTGCCAATTATATTTTCCAGAGGATGATCTTTTGTCCATCTATGTGTAGACGGTTGATGTTGGTATACATTGTGCAGATTTTGAGGATTCAAATGGTTTGTAGAAGATTCCGCGACATCTGGTGCAGCAGTATCATTTGCAAACGGATTAAAGAACGCATTTGGATCAAAATCTACTGGTGGGGGTACTTCATTCAGAACATCATCAGCTGGTTCATCATTGTTGGAAGTGGTTTGTTCTACTGTTGTGTTGGAGTCAACTGGTGCTTCTTCAACGTAGTAGTTGTAGCGGTGTATCGTATAGGAATATTATCAGGTTGTGCAGCGGAAACATCGGATACACCTTGAGCACGATCATCAATATTGTCACAGAACAGCGGAGCAAATAACCTTTCCATTTGTTGACGAGTGAGCTGGGGGCTCTGTGCAGCTGATGAAGGGGTTTGGGGAAAGTTTAAATGGTTGTGACCGGGTTCTAAGCTGTTATACTCAGAAGCCATTTCAGTGAGTTCATCAAAATGAGCATGAATCGTTTCCATTATGCCCTTTGTTCAACGATTCCAGATGCGGAACCCTCTAGAATTATCACGATATCCAATAAAGACTCCAATGTCGACTTAGGCTTTGAGCTTTCCAAAGTCATCACGATCATTATTCGGATAGCAAAGAGATCCAAATACATGAAAGTGTTTTAGATTCGGTTTTCTGTTGTGGACAAGCTCAAAAGGTGTTTTGTTGTGGCGTTTTGTAATCATAGAACGATTTTGAGTATAGCATGCAGAGACGGATTCGCCCACAAGTAATCTGGGAGTTGGCATTGATTAACATTGTTCTGCGGCTTCCACCAACGTTCGGTTTCGTCTTTCAACAACTCCGTTTTGTTCGTGTATAATACGAAAGCAATAGATGTCCGATCTTTGGATTCCGCTTTCTCATAAAATTCACGAAGGGTTTGGTTAAAAATTCAGTTCCTCATGCGTTCGATTATTCAGACGGTGTTGTGGAGCTGAACTTGTATTTTCGTGAGGAAGGTGATGACCATCTGTGGAGCTTGGTCTTTGCTTCGAAGAAAGTAAACCCAAGTCCATCGTGAATAATCATCAACGATTACTAAAATGTAGCGTTTACCGTTGATCGTTTGCACACGCATCGGGCCACACAAATACATGTGAAGAAGATGAAGCACATGCTGAGTCTGTTCCACCTTTAAGGGAAAATGAGCACGAGTACTTTTTCCTTGTTCACAGGCTGAGCAAAGGTGATCTTTTGAATACCGAAATCGTGGGAGTCCTTCCACTAGTTTGTGTCGAGCAAGGTTGGTGATGGTCTGAAAGTTTAGATGTGAGAGACGACGGTGCCATAGCCAGGATTTTGTTGATGTTGCCTTTGAAAGTAAGCAGATGGGAGAAGAAGCAACCATGTCTTGCATAGAGATAGTGTATAGACTAGAAGAACGCGAGCCAGACATAAGGTTATTTCCTTGTAGATCACGAATGAAACAAGTTTTTTCCCTGAAAGCAACTTCCAAATCTCCATCACAAAATTGACCTACTAAAAACAGATTGTGAACGAGGCCTTCCACATAGTAAACCCTGCTTATTTCGATGTTCCCATTAACATAATCTCCGAGCCCATGATAGGCTGCGAAGTGATCATTCCCGAACGGCAGTGCCAATGAACTTTGCAATAAAGTTTGTTAACAATTTAAGATTGCTGTCATGTGTCGGAGAACCGCCGTATCAACAATCAGAGAATGATCTGTATCACCTGCATTACACACAAACGACACAGATGGAATAGAAGTAGATGTGGAACCCAAAATGTCAGAGGGTTCCAGAGCAGTTAGAGTAGACATACACATATTAATAACTTTAGGCATCCATTTAAATCCTAGTGTGTTATATATCCATTTCTGCCATCTATAACTACTCTTTGTTTTAGTCATAGTGAATGCACTAGGTGGTACTACATTCTTAGGAGTTGAAACTGGAGCTACAGGGACAGCAGTGTGTTTCTTAGAATCTAAAGAAGGCGGTCTACCAAGCACAGACTTTGAATGATTAGTTGGCCTAGAGGTATTCCGAATCTTAGGATTCCGTAAATGAGAGATGATAGCTTTAGCAACACATTTGTCATGACAATCAGAATTCATACTTTTACGACAAATATCACAAGGTGCATCAGACATAATATCAAAAGTACTTAACGGTTTAGCATTCGTTACATCACTATTTCTATTACATTTTCCAGACGCAATATCTATAGTGGAAGCAACGTGAGTCTTATTCATTGTCCTACGGTGTTCTTCTACTTCAGCATTCTTATTTGTCCTTTTCTTAGGTCGCAACTTCCTATTCTTCGATTATCCTTAGGCCGTGAAGTGCGGACGTTTGGAAAGAAGCAACTAGTCTGTTTGATAGAAGCACGTTAGCGCTTGTGATTTGGCAGTAGGAATGCTAGGTTCACGATTACTAAGTATGACTGGTGCTATCTTCTTAATGACGGTTGGGGGCAAATGTTCCTACTTTCCTAAGATTTCTCTTAGCTTAAATATAGTGTGCACCAACTCTTGATTTTCAGAACGAAGATTTCCCGAAAAATTCATGACTTCCTTAGTGTGTTTGAGAAAATGATCAAGCTCGTTTGATGCTTCATCACAAGTCTTTTTGAGTAAATCAAATATGACACCATATTCCTGTTTAACTTTTACAAGTTCTTGTTCATATTTAGAGATTTGACCTTTCAAAGACACGTTTTGATCATCCAGTTGCTCAATTTTTGGACTAAACGATTTAGATTGCAGCTGGGTGATTTTCTTTTGCAAAGCAAGTTCACGATTTTGACAATCTTTTTGACACCATTGAAGACGACGTTTTGCGTTTGAAAGCTCGTTATTCAATAGTTCATTTTCAGGTTTTAAAGATTTGAATTGATGCACAAGATCAGAATTATCAACGGTAACAACATTATCAACGATATCAACAGAGATAGAATCAGATGCAAATGGCAAAGCATTAAGTAACACAACATTATGGATATCAGCACAGGTAACATCTTCCAAGAGTCGATCAACATCTTTTCTCAACATTTTATTTTTGCGTTTAGTATTAGAAATAGATGTTTCTGTTTTCTCGAAAACGTTTTTCATCACTCCAAGTTCCTTATGAAAGTCCTTTTCCCAGGCTATTGCACAACTTTTCAAATTTTTAACATTACGTAAAAGATTTTTCTGAAAAATGTCTCTTTGTTCACCCGCGAGAGGCGATTGAAAATGTTGAACTTTGATTTCAGAATGATATTCTATCTCATGTTCTAAAGTTTTGAGGTCAGCCATGAAAATGTCAAAATATCTGAGAATTTTGCGATTTTCAGGTTTTGAATTTACTTCACTGATGGAAGGTAAAGGACCATAAGTTTGTGCAAAGTCTGTTTTTGGATTAACATTCGAAGACTCAGGTGTTTTAATGATAACCCTTGGTGTGTTAGAAGAATCCATTGACGGGATGAAAGTGACCGCTTGTGAATAAGTAAAAGGTTTGTTATAAATAACTTTTTCTAATTTTGATCGACTCTCGTCTTCAGCATCTAATTCCTCTTGGCGATTATATTCAACAACAGTCATAACAGTATCATCAATTTTATATTCTGCACTGGAAACTTTCGGATTTGGTTTGAATGTTTTGGGAGAAAGCTTAGGTTTGTAATCAGCAAGATTTAATCCATATCCTTTTGGATTGGGTTTTAAAGTAAACTTTTCAATAGCTGTTATAGATTCACCATGTTTGTAAACAACGGTTTTAAACTCTTTAATCTTGTTTTGCAAACCAACAATTTCTTCCAGATAGTCATCTATTCGTTTCGTTGAATGCTTTTTGTATGCAGAGAACGTTTTTTGACAAGTTAACAACTCAGCCTTAGCTTTTTGATTTTCCAAGGTGAGAGCGTTAATTTGCTTTTTATGTTCATATTTCAGTTGTTCTATTTCAGACAACAAAGCATTCTTTGAAGCGGCTAGATCACGATCTATCTCTAAATGTTTTTCGTTTTGATGAGATTTAGCAAAAGCTGCTTCAAAACCTTTTTCACGTTTATCTTGAGCTTTGAAAAAATTGAGTTGCATGTTTAAACATTCAGAATCCTTGGTTAATGATGCATTTTTTGCTTTAAGTCCCTAATGGCACGACATTCTTCCACTATGGTTTGTTGGTCTTGTATTAACGAGCAAAATCTGAGGAAAAGTTCGGCTTGTTCAACGTGAGTTTCAACATGATCATTATTTAGATCCTCAAGTATAACCACAGAGTCAATTTGATTATCAAGGGAAACCATAAGGTCATCTAGATCGTCAAATGTAACTACGGGATCTATTTGAAAATCATCGGAATGAGATGTGGAAGACTCATTTTGAACATTCTGAGCCTTGCCGGATTCAGATGTTGGCGGAGATATTAGATCAGAGATAAACATTGTTTGTTCTGTACTGAGACAAGCCATCAGTGTCATACCTGGGCCTGTTTCACTCATGTGTAACTCTTGCATATTAGCCATCAACATAAATGAATTGGTCCGAAAGTCCTCCATATCATCATCTCAAGATCCGCCATAAAGCTCGTTTTTATCGTGAGAGTTCTACCTTCATCCTTTAGAGCCAAAAGAAGAGCTTTGTGATAAGCACTTCTAGTCCTTGGCTTTGGGCATGCATTAGCCAAGTGTCCCTTCTCATTGCAGTTGTAGCATCGAAGACCATTTAACCCATTCTGAGCATTTCCCGGTTCCACCACTGGAGCTCTGTTGTTATTCCTACCCGCAACATTAAACCCTTGACCACCGCTTATCGGACGACCATAACCATTATTCAACTTCAACTCGTCCATTGTTCACAATAAGCTTGATTCCTTGTGTTAGATGAGGAACGAATGCGCTTGTTGGATCTGTTGGTATGACGGCCAAAAGCATTAGCAATCATAACAAATCCTTGTTGCGCAGGCTTCGAACGGATCGATATCCTCATTAGCTTTCACAGCTTGCTTGAGCATTGTTGTTGTTGTATGGAACCAATTGATTTTGTTGTTGTGAAGGATCATGTGGTGGGTTTGAAGCAGTTGGTTGAGTTGCTGGTTGAGGAGGATAATTTTGTTGAGCATATAAGGCAAGTTGTTGATTTTCCGGATGTGTCGGTGGAGCAATTTGAGCACGGAGAATCCATTCACGATCAACTTCCTTTTCATGAGGCTTCAAGTAATCGTACAACAATCCGTAGGTAGATTGATGCATATTCTTCGCTTGACGGAGAAAAATGACATACTTCTCCCATTCCAGACCAAGACTACTCAGGAACTTAGTATTCACTGCAATTCTTGGCATGATGATGTTGTGTTTATCCAAATCATTGATGATGTCTGAAAAACGGTGATGATAAGACTCTAGTGTCTCTCCAGGTTCAATCATGAAGTATTCATAAGCCAAATAGATTTTTGATTCCAAATCCTCCTGATTGAGTACTGATCCCTCCTTAAGAAGACGAATATGTGCCCACATCTTTTGTGCAGTCTTTTGAGCATCAACACTACGAAGAATTGGGTTTGGTAATCCTAAGAGGATATATTCCATTGCAAGTTCATCTGCTTCATAGTGTAGAAGTTCTGTAGGATTCAAGTCTGCAACAGTAGCAATGTTGGTTTGTTCATCTCTTGGTGGATTAGCATTCGGATCGCCGGGTACAACAACATTAGGCATCTGAAATGGACCTTCCAAGATAACCTTCTTTAAGAACTTTCCATGTGGCTTTTTCAGATCACAAAACCTAAAGAACCGTATCACCCATTGATCATAGTTCCCTGGAGTGAGCATTGGAGGTCTGTCAAGTGATCCAGCTTCATGTATTGATTGTTGGCTGCTTAAAGCTTCACACATCTTTGCAAACCAAGTGGGTTCCTTCATAGTGTTCCTTGACGGATGTTGATTGAATTCAGTTGTGTAGGGTTGAACTTGAAGACTAGGTGGTGGTTGAACCATTTGAGGTTGTGGAATTGCACTGTGAGTATGTTGTTGATTAAATTGTTGTTGATAAATTGCTTGTTGTTGATTCCATTGTTGATGTTGAGGAGTTAATTGTTGTTGTTGTTGACGTTGAGGATAAGTGTAGGGGAAATAGTTAGAGTATGGAGGTTGAGACATGTTGAAAACTTGTGTTGGTAAAAATGGATCTTTGTAGTCGAATGAACCTTTGTTGATGAAGTGTCCTTAGGCGTAGAAAAGACAAGAACCAAGTAGCACTTATGCGTAAAACACCAAAGTTACGCGTACAATAAAATAGTTACGTAGGATTTAGCTTACGCGTAAGTAGGAAAAAGCACTAAAGTTATGCGTAAACAGTAAGTTATGCGTAGAAACTTAGGCGTAGGATTACCTTATGCGTAATACTGAGTTTACGCGTAAAGTGAATCTTAAGCGTAGGATTTCTACGCGTAAGCTTATGCTTAAGCGTAAGTTTATGGTTTTACCCAAATGATCTTTTACACTATCACAGTGCAAAAGATATCCAAAGTCGACGTATTTTCAGACTTATACAAGTAAGAAAACACGGAATAAAACCACGAAAATGAAGATCAAACCAAGGAAACTCTTACGCGTAGTTTTAGGGTTTTACTACACGTAGGATTGCTCAAAAATTTGATCCTGTCCAAAAGTGTTTCTAAACCAGTTTTTGTGTGATAAAATAGCTTCAATAACACCAAAAGACACAAAAGTGTGAAACTTGGTGAACCAAAGCCTCTAAAACGGTTAAGCGTAGGACTAAACCCGCGTACAAAAACGATAAAAAAACAACTAACCACGCATAAAGTTTGAAACTTTTTGCCAAAAACAAGTATTTTAACACCTTAAGATGTTGAAAGTACAAGAATCTTGGATTCAAAAGTGTAAAAAATACGTTTTTGATCAAGCCAAAGGTGAGGTTAACGCAAGTTAAGCGTGAGACCAAAACTCACTTCAAACAATACGTTCACTCAACTATTAGGCGATTGATACCACTGTTAGGTTACTAGTTTTACAAACACAAGCTTTAGAGAAAGAGATGAGGCGATTGAACAAGCTAAACACATACACACTCACGTTAGCAATAGAACGGTTAAGACAAAGAGAGTGAATGAGAGAAAAACTTGAACAACCAACCTTCAAATGAAGATTATTACATAGTATTTATAGGCAAGGAGCTAGGGAAACACTCCCTCTCCTTCCCTATTTCCTTATTGGAAATGGGCCTAAGCTTATGGACCTTCTACATAAGCTAGACCTTAAACAAACATAAAGGCCATATTGAGCTATCTATTACATAGAAAGAACTAACACTTGAATAATCGTTTAGGAGTGATTCCAACACTTCTCATCAATATTCATCATGTCACAAAGAAAAACTCTCATATCAAAGAACGTTACAACGTAGATTATTAAGTTGCAGTTTTTAATAAATATTGTAACGTCTACGTTTTATTAGTTTAAGTTTTTAATTATTGTTGTAATGTTAATTATTTTTATTAACGAAGTTTAATTTTGTTTTTAAAAATATTTGAATTAAAAAAAGAAAAAAAAGATCTCAGGTCACCACTGTGGCAACTAGGTCGTCGGAGAGAGAAAGCTGATGTGGCACAGATGAACTAGGTTGCCATTGTGTTTAGCCTTAGAGTTACGATTCTAGTTTTGAGTGTCATCCATATATTCTATGCTATGCATATTAGAGGGCATCATTTTAATTTTGCAAACTTGCAGTTGATATTTCAAATTGTGTTTTCAATTCTCCAGCTACGTGTGACTAAATATTCTCTAGTCTCCACTAGGACTACTAAAGACGCTAGTTTTATTTTTTGTTATAGTGGAATATCATTTTTAGTCCTTATAAAAGAAAATAAAGTTTGAAATATGTGTTATAAAAACTTAAGAGCTCATATAATAAATTTCCGAGGACGCGATTTTCAATTTTAAAAACATAGTATTAGCTCTAAGACAAATATCTGTTCCATTACAAAAAATCTATGAGTTTAATACAATTATTCACCCTTACCAATACACCTAAAAAATTTTGCTACTATTTGAGTGTTTGCGTAGGGTGAAACATACTC
Organism: Chrysanthemum makinoi; assembly: GCA_910596185.1. Taxonomy (NCBI): domain Eukaryota; kingdom Viridiplantae; phylum Streptophyta; class Magnoliopsida; order Asterales; family Asteraceae; genus Chrysanthemum; species Chrysanthemum makinoi. Next base: position 320,248,003 of record OU343221.1, read on the forward strand.
ATAGTATCAACTTTAAGACATAAAGTAGATATGCACTTTGGTATATAAGCGTAGAAGATTTGTTCACATTTATCTACGTGGGACAAAACCGAAACTCATTTCTATCTTTAAGCTTTTGGTTCAAAACCTTCAATTCCCATTCAAATCAGCTTCATATTAAACATAGATTAGCACGTTAATGGTTAAAATTTGAAGTTATTAAAAAAATGTGTAGTAACCTGGCAACATATTAATATGTTTTGTTTTAGTTTTTTTATCCAATTGTAAGCGGCTTCCTTGTTGATGTTCCCTCTCATCCAATAATTTCAAAACTTTTGATGTTTCTTGCCATAACATATTAAAGTGACGTGCCTCTTAACAGAATAATATTTGACAATTTCTGCACATAACACATTGAAGTAAGGATCACTTATCATCTTCGGTACTTGTTAATTGTTATCTCAAAGTCAAAATAATTGACCAATTTGTGCAAACACCATTACCACCTCCACCAGAAGATGACGAGAATAAAGAAGAGAAAGATGATCCTGAAAAGGAACAAACCGAGAGCCGCTAGCTTGTTCCACTTCCGTGGTCGATGAGTTTTTGGTTAGTCCCTGATAACGATAACTGAATTTTGATGACTTATATATGACTTGATGTAGGAGAGTTCACAAGGGTTGAAGGTAAGAAACTGTAGTCGAAATGGGAGTCTTTTTAGCATAAACTTGGTTCGATAGTTGAATGACGTTTTCTTTTAATTCAAATGTGAGCTCTTTGACAAGATTGTTTGTACAGCTGGAATAGCTCAAAGACGTCTGCTAAATTTATGCTTGATCGAAGCAAACTAGATTTAAGCTTAATTATTGAGCTTATTTACGTACTCAAATTTGGTAAATGTTATACCTTTATCCAATACTATTGCATACATTGACCTTTTTTCTTATAATTAGTGAGCATCTAATAAGAAGATCAAACAAAGGAAATTTATCAATCTTCCAATTGAATGTTAGGCAATATGCATCTTAACGATTCGGTGAATTTCTAATTGATTATAGTAACGTTGTATAATTTATCATAATTTTCAGGTAAACATATGACCTAAGTACTTTCTATTTAGGAGTGAGGACGCTAATTTCATTTTTTTTGTTATTGTGGATAATTATTTTTTATTCCTTACAAACGAAAAAGTAAAATTTGATGTTATCAGTGATTTAATTCTAAGAAATACAATTCTAAGAAAACAATTCACATGCACCATGGTATCTAAGCTTAGAAGATTTTCTCTCATTTACCAATGTGGGACAAAACTAGCTCATGACCTATAGTTTTGGTCTCATGTTGAACATAGTTTAGCTCGACAATGGTATTATTTTTAAGTTATTAAAGGATGTGAAGTATCCCTTGCGACATTATTTCGTTAATGGTTTAATAAGAGGAAGAGGATTCGCAGAAAGAACAACCTTAGAGACGTTAGTTCCCCTTATATGAATCACCCTTGGTTTGTAGCAAAATAAAATTGTGTTTGCAAATCTGGATCTACGTAAGACTAAATACTCTCCATACTCTCCACGTGAAGATGCTAGAATTATTAGTGATTTCAAACTCCTCGCATAAATTTTTACACAAATCAACTAATTTGTGAATGGCCAACCGTAATAATCGCCAAAACAGTCTGAAGACGAAATGCAATTAGGATCTTGAGAGTATAGTATTTTCTCAGGTCGTTATGTCCCAACGAGTCAGTATTTCATCTAACTTAACGATATAGCATCATGATATTGAATGGAAAAAGGATTGTTTTGAAATAATTATAACTAAAGAAAAAGATTATAAATTAAAGCGACTTAAATGCAAATTAAAGAAAATTAAAAGCTAAAATATATTAAATAAACGCTATCACTATTTTTAAAATGATTTTATAAAACAAAATAACTTAAATAAACTATCTTAAGTGAAACGTAAACTTAAATTATCTAAAAACGTGATTTAAAATGGAAACGCGCTATTAATAAAAAAAATTAATACTGAGCACGTAAAAGATAAAAACGTAAACTTAAATAAAAAGACCTATGAATGTAAAACAATTTTTTTACGAATATATGATAAAGAAAATTTTACAAAAAGAATTATATTTTTAGACTTTTATTTTTTATTATGAATTAAATAATGTTTTAAACTAATTAAATGTTTAAAAATAGTAAAACTATTGAGAAAAATCAAACTTTTTGTAAAATACTTTATAACAATACTAAACTAAGAAAAATAAAAAGGATGTGCCAGCTTATTGTAATAAGCTAGAAATAAGCTAAACAATACGTTTAAGCTAAAATGGAACAAAAGGGGTTAAGTAATTAATTGTGCAAACCATGACAAGAAAGACCCAAGGCTAGCTATCCGGTACAACACTATCACTTTCATAAAGGTGGGAGGTCTCCGGGTTCGAACCGCCTCTCCCTCCTTTTGCAAAACATTTTATTTTTGGAATTTTTCACAAACTTATTATGTTCATGTAGGATAAGTTTTAAAACTAAAACTTTTTATGGAACGACTGATAAGAGAATAAGCTAAAGATTAATTGGATGTTAAATAATAAATGGAAATAATCACAAGTTTTAAGCTAAGAAGCTAATAAGCTAGAAATAAGCAATTGTAAATCAGAGAATAAGCTAAGAGATTAATTATGAGCTAATATTTAAACTGAAAAAGTATAAAAACTAATAAATAAGCACTGAATAGCTTCTAAATAAGCACAATATTGACTGGATACACAGTGAACTTTTTGGGTTTCTAGGCAACTTCTAACTTATATTTGGGCAAATGAATAAGCTATAAAATGGAAACAATCAATGGAATAGATAAGTATGCCACCTAAACTCTAAAAACTAATTTACACAGTTTGGGAGTACTAGAAAGCTTGTAACAAGCTTGTGAAAAAGCTTATGAAACCTATGCACGGGGCACATTTAGAAAATGTACTAAAACAAACCGAGCAATAAGCACTTTATAAGCTAAGAAATGGTAAACTAATATTTTTATAATTTATTTAAGCAAATTGAAGTTTACTATCCCAAAAGCATTTAAGCTAAATCCTAATATTTAATCCTACACAAAATTATTCATTTTATTCAAAACGCATATAATAAATTTGACTTTTATAAAAAATAAACTAGTTTGACTTTTATGAATTTATGATCTATTCTACTTATTAAATATGTTATATTAAGCTAAATTAAGACTTGTTTGATCAATTTTATCAACTTGTACACATGAAAACAAGATTATGGATCATGAAATTCCAACAAAGGGACTTAAAGTGCAATTCAAGTAACTTTTGACTTTTAAGCAAACAAGGACTATGTTTTATGCATGAAATGAGCTATTTAATACTAAAGTGACATGGAACAATAACAAGAAATGACATGATGCCTTTTAACACCAAATAACTAAGTTGATCCAAACACCCCTTTAAGGCAAAGAAGCATTAAGCATTAAAACAAGTTTTTAAAGCAAGAAATCTATTTATTAACTTGTAATAAGTATATTCAAACACGGTTAAGCTAAATTTAACAGAAATTAAACACATATTCTAGAAAATGCAAATTGCAAATAAATGGCTTACAAATGAGTCCAAGCTCAAAACTCGAGAATCCAAATACTGAGATTACACCTATGGCTTCCAAGAAGCTCTATACCAATAAGCAATCCAAATACCAGACTCTGCACTCAGCTTGATCACTTCCCATAGATTTTTTATTTTTTCACTAATTTATTGGTAATTTTAGGAATTTTTCTTTCTTGAAACTAAACTTAGTTTAAATGGTTCTAATAGCTCTCTCAGGTTATATAATGAACTTATATAAGTTTATAAGACATAACAACAATGGTAACAACATACAAATATTTTGAGAATTTTAACATAAAAATTGCATAATATTGAGATGAAACTAAAACCGAAATTGATCTTGAAAATAGGTTTTTATTTCACTGAAATAAGATTACAAACATTGGGAAGCTTAAACATAACCGAAATCTTAAATTTATTAAAACGACATGACCAAAATTAAATTACACTAAAATTAGGTTTTCTCCTTGCTTCGTTCTTGATATTTATTGACTTTATTTTCATCCTTGTCGACTCCTTCCTCGACATCACCTCAATCCGACCATTGGATCACTTGAAATCATCATATTAGTCCATGTGTTATTTTAACCGGGAAAAGCTAACTTGAGTGGAAATTGCTTTGATTGGGGTTATGAGTGTAAGCAAGGTAAAAGGAGATGGCGTGGGTTATTTTACAACTGAATGATAAGGGTGATGAGTTGGTAGCAAAACCATGGCGGTATTGAGTTTAACAGGTGGAAGGGAAGGAGATGAATAGTATGGTTTTTATTTTTTAAACATTGGGCTTTTTGGAGTGGGTGGGTAATGGCCGGGTTAAGGGATGGATTTGTTTTGGGGTTTTAGTTAATAAAAGGGTCCGTTTGTTTAAGCTTAACAAGGACCATAATTGCAATTTTTCTGTTTTATCAAGGACCAAAACTGCCAATATTCCAAAGATATAATAAGGACCAATTTCACAAACTTTAATAGTATAAGGACTTATTTGGATTATTTTCCATTTTTAAATATCCAAGGACTATTTATGACATTTTTAAAAGTTTAGGGACCTAAGTTGTAATTTTGCAACTTTGAATTTCAAGGACCAATTTTGACAACTCAAGAATCCTATGGACCTTAAATGACTTTTTATAATTTTTGGAATGACCAGGGACTAGATTTGACAATTTTTGAAACTTGGGGACTAAAACTGCCAATTATGCAAAATTGATACGTTTTTCATCTGATTTTGGTATTTTTGCATTTGAAACACATAAAACACTTATTTGTGATATTTTTATCATTTTGATGCGTTTAGTGTTTTAGGATGTTTTTTGCGTCTAAAAGGTATGAAAATGATGAGTATTTGCACACTCATCAATCCCCCCAACTTATTGCTAGTCCTTAGCAATCTTTTATGAAGTTTTAATGGATTTTAAAGAACTCTTTACCAAAAGCCATTACTTCTGGAGTAAGTTTTAGTTCAAGTAAGAACTTTGGTACAATGATAACCAAATGATTTTGAGCAAACCACCAGCTTTCAACGGATTTGATTTGTCTTTACCGAAGCCGTTTACTACGACTAGCCACTCTTAACTAATTAAAGATATGGGGAGTTGATTACCATACAATTTTAGGCAAATTGTAAGCCATAAACGGATTTGAGATATCTTTACCAAGAGTCGTTTGCTCCTGGATTAGCCAATCCTTATGTGTGTTAGACATGGTGGACTGATTACCATTTCTGAGTAAGTGAAAAACACTTACTCCAAAAAAAAATTTTGGCCAAAAACGGGGGAATTGGGTGGTATAATTACATGATAAAATTCGTGAGAATTCCCCCCACTAGAAATGAATATTGCCCTCAATATTCAAAGTACCGGCGGTTATCTTAACATAGAACGTAAAAGGGAAATACTACGACCATTATTTTATTTTTGATATATACACTTTTTTTTTGACTTATATACAACAGCGGGGGGCAACTCCCCCACACTAGGGTGATACACACGGGTGAAAACCCATGTTTAACTACTGTTTTTGATTATCGAGTCGCTAGCTTGACTCGATCCCCGCATTCATTGGTTCATGGGGAAAGTAACGTGGAAAACCAATCTCGATCAGACTTTCGTTCAAATGATTTGGATAAACATTGAATGTGCTGAAAGTTCCACTCTGATGAGATACACATAGATCCGGCTCAAAAATGATAAATGAAAATGCCGGGATCAAAAATAATGTCTTCATTCCCGAAGGAGTGAAGAACAGGAGAAGCCACGGGTTTGAACACTTTATCTTCGGAGAGGAATGAAACACAAGTGTCAACCACGGTAAAATCCTCAAAGGTAGATGAGTCACTCATGGATAGAATAGGGGAAAGAACATCTTGATCAACAATTTCATGAATTGAAACTTTCAAGTTTTTCTCTTTCTTGGGAAAGAGTGGATCATCATATTTTTCCAAAGGATCATTGTTCAAATTATCACTCTTAAATGGAATCAGGTCCGTGAGAGTGAGTTCATTGGATAACTCCTTCTTATCAAGTGACGGATCTCCATACAACAAATACTCAATTTCCCTAAGATCGGCTTCAGGGTCAAAAATTTCGTTCTCATTTCCCGGTGGAAAAGGACCGAGGCGAGTGATTTCATCGCCGAACTCCTCGAGAAGTAAATCAATAGTTGAATCCTCTGGCTCCGAAGGATATTTGGTCAAAAGCTCAACTTCTTTGATTTCTACAGGAGGGAGTGGAGTGAGGGAAAGAGAAGAGTCAGAAATAATGGTGTATGGAGTCGGAGTGGGATTGCCACTCGAAGAATTGTCCAAAATTTCAAAAACTCCTGGAGCGTAATTCTCACCATCAGCATAATCCATGTCTTCACAAGATAAAGAATAGTCCTCATCAGAATCAGAGAACATCTGAATATGATCATTTTGGAAGACAAGAGGAGGAGGGATATCACACACATGATCAAGAATTCCCTGTGACTCTCTCGGGATTGGGACAAGGTTTTCAACACTAGACTTTATGAATTCGTTCGATTTCTTTTCAGGAACAGTGTCAAGAAGCTCATCCCCCATGTTTAGAGAATGAGTGTGAATCTTGGGTGTGATAACAACAGACTGAGGGAGTTGAGAAATATTATCTTTAAAAGGATAAAAACTCTCATCTTCATCATCATACACATAGTGCCTTAAGAAATTGGGAACGCCTTAGAGCTGCATGCTCTAGGACCAATAGTTCTTCCCTAGAATTGTGAGCCTCTCGTTCTTCGGCTAGCAATTCTCCCATGGTTTTTTCATTACTCACTTGATTCTTAAAATTTTGAATCATATCATCAAGTGTTTTCATTGCGGTTTCAAAATCTTGGGAAATTTCTTGAGACAACGGCTCAGGTAGAGTTTGAACCGTATGGTGCTGTGGAGGTTGGTTTTGAAATGATGTGTCAAAATTGTCACAAGGAAATGTATTCCCCGTTTGACAATCCGAGCTGACGTGCGGACCTCCACAGTACTCACAACAAAATGATTGTTGTGGCTGGACATGTGAATAATATGGAATTTGGTAATCTCCAAAGTCCGAGTGTTACAAACTGTTCATAGACAAAGCGTTCGGATTGACACTCAAATCCTTGGTGAGGACCTCCACAAAACTCACACAGATATGTCAGTATCTCATGATGTGGTAGAATAGAATCGGATGTGTCATGGTAAGGATAAGGAGCTTGGTTATAGACAGACCTATCTCCTGATTCTACCATGCTACAGCCAGGACAATTCCCACCATTATGAGGACCACCACACCATTGGCAACCAAAATGGCGTGGATACGACATAGGAAAGAATCAAATGTTTACAGAGGGTAAGAAATGAAGAATCAAAAGGGTAAGAGGGTAAAGATGGATATTTTTGGTATTTTTGAAAAACATTTTGTAAAAATAAGAAAGAAAATCTTTTTTTTTTTTTTTTTTTTTATGAAAATATAAATATGTATAGATGGTATGAACAAAGAGTGAATATTCAAATCACTAATCTGCTAAACGTTTGATTGTTAGCACAGCTCCCCGGCAGCGGCTCCAAAATTTGATTTCAGCCTCAGACAGTCAGGTTTTTATCACACAAATCAACCACTTGTGAATGGCCAACCGTAATAATCGCCAAAACAGTCTGAAGACGAAATGCAATTAGGATCTGGAGAGTATAGTATTTTCTCAGGTCGTTATGTCCCAACGAGCTGTACGATTCAATCTTAACGTATAGTGATCGAGTGATATTGAATGGGAAAAGGATTGTTTTGAAATAATTATAACTAAAGAAAAAGATTATAAATTAAAGCGAATTAAATGCAAATTAAAGAAAATTAAAAGCTAAAATATATTAAATAAACGCTATCACTATTTTTAAAATGATTTTATAAAACAAAATAACTTAAATAAACTATCTTAAGTGAAATGTAAATTTAAATTATCTAAAAACGTTACTTAAAACGAAAACGTGCGTTATGAATAAAAATTACGCTGGAGCACAAGATAAAACGTAAACTTTATGAAATAAAAGACCTATGAATGTAAAAACAATTTTTTTACGTAATATATGATAAAAGAAAATTTTACAAAAAAGAATTATATTTTTTAGACTTTTATATTTTTTATTATGAATTAAATACGGTTTTAAACTAATTAAATGTTTAAAAATAGTAAAACTATTGAGAAAAATCTGAAACTTTTTTGTAAAATACTTTATAACAATACTAAACTAAGAAAAATAAAAAGGATGTGCCAGCTTATTGTAATAAGCTAGAAATAAGCTAAACAATACGTTTAAGCTAAAATGGAACAAAAGGGGTTAAGTAATTAATTGTGCAAACCATGACAAGAAAGACCCAAGGGTGCAGGCTATCCAGGTACAACACTATCACTCTCATAAAGGTGGGAGGTCTCAGGTTCGAGCCTGCCTCCCCACCTTTTTGCAAAACATTTTTATTTTTGGAATTTTTCTTTACAAACTTATTAAACACAGTAGGATAAGCAATTTTTAAAACTAAAACTATTTATGGAAACGACTGATAAGCTGAGAATAAGCTAAAGATTAATTGACAGTTAAATAATAAATGGAAATAATCACAAGTTTTAAGCTAAGAAGCTAATAAGCTAGAAATAAGCAATTGTAAACTGAGAATAAGCTAAGAGATTAATTATGAGCTAATATTTAAACTGAAAAAGTATAAAAACTAATAAATAAGCACTGAATAGCTTCTAAATAAGCACAATATTGACTGGATACACAGTGAACTTTTTGGGTTTCTAGGCAACTTCTAACTTATATTTAAGCAACTGAATAAGCTATAAAATGGAAACAATCACTGGAATAGATAAGTATGCCAGCTAAACTCTCTAAAAAACTAATTTACACAGGCTTGGGAGTACTAGAAAGCTTGTAACAAGCTTGTGAAAAAGCTTATGAAACATGTGCACAGGGCACATTTCAGAAAATGTATCTAAAACAAACTGAGCAATAAGCACTTTATAAGCTAAGAAATGGTAACCTAATATTTTTATTATTTATTTAAGCAGTTAAAGTTTACTATCCCAAAAGCATTTAAGCTAAATCCTAATATTTAATCCTACACAAAATTATTCATTTTATTCAAAAACTGCATATAATAAATTTGACTTTTTATAAAAATAAACTAGTTTGACTTTTATGAATTTATGATCTATTCTACTTATTAAATATGTTATATTAAGCTAAATTAAGACTTGTTTGATCAATTTTATCAACTTGTACACATGAAAACAAGATTATGGATCATGAAATTCCAACAGTGGACTGTAAAGTGCAATTCAAGTAACTTTTGACTTTTAAGCAAACAAGGACTATGTTTTATGCATGAAATGAGCTATTTAATACTAAAGTGACATGGAACAATAACAAGAAATGACACAGATGCCTTTTAACACCAATAACTAAGTTGATCCAAACACCCCTTTAGAAGGCAGTTTCGAAGCATTAAGCATTAAAACAAGTTTTTAAAGCAAGAAATCTATTTATTAACTTGTAATAAGTATATTCAAACACGGTTAAGCTAAATTTAACAGAAATTAAACACATATTCTAGAAAATGCAAATTGCAAATAAATGGCTTACAAATTGAGTCCAAGCTCAAAACTGAGAATCCAAAGACTGAGATTACACCTTATGGCTTCCCAAGAAGCTCTATACCAATAAGCAATCCAAATACCAGCTCTGCACCAGTTTCTTGATCACTTCCCATAGATTTTTTATTTTTTCACTAATTTATTGGTAATTTTAGGAATTTTTCTTTCTTGAAACTAAACTTAGTTTAAATGGTTCTAATAGCTCTCAAAGGTTATATAATGAACTTATATAAGCTTATAAGTACATAACAACAACTGGTAACAACATACAAATATTTTGAGAATTTTAACATAAAAATTGCATAATATTGAGATGAAACTTAAAACTGAAATTGATGCTGAAAATAGGTTTTTATTTCACTGAAATAAGATTACAAAACATTGGGAAGCTTAAACATAAACTGGAAATCTTAAATTTATTAAAACGACATGACCAAAATTAAATTACACTAAAATTAGGTTTTCTCCTTGCTTCGTTCTTGATATTTATTGACTTTATTTTCATCCTTGTCGACCTCTGATTAATTCCCACCTCAATCCAGCCATTGGATCACTTGAAATCATCATATTCGTCCATGTGTTATTTTTGGCGGGAAAAGCTAACTTGAGTGGAAATTGCTTTGATTGGGGTTATGAGTGTAAGCAAGGTGGAAAGGAGATGGTGAGGGGTTATTTTACAGCTGGAATGATAAGGGTGATGAGTTGGTAGCAAAACCATGGCGGTATTGAGTTTAACAGGTGGAAGGGAAGGAGATGAATAGTGGCGGGTTTTTATTTTTTTAAACATTGGGCTTTTGGAGTTGGGTTGGGTAATGGCTGGGTTAAGGGATTGGATTTGTTTTGGGTTTTAGTTAATAAAAGGGTCCGTTTGTTTAAGCTTAACAAGGACCATAATTGCAATTTTTCTGTTTTATCAAGGACCAAAACTGCCAATATTCCAAAGATATAATAAGGACCAATTCTGCCAAACTTTAATAGTATAAGGACTTATTTTGATTATTTTCCATTTTTTAAATATCCAAGGACTATTTATGACATTTTTAAAAGTTTAGGGACCTAAGTTGTAATTTTGCAACTTTGAATTTCAAGGACCAATTTTGACAACTCAAGAATCCTATGGATCTTAAATGACTTTTTATAATTTTTGGAATGACCAGGGACTAGATTTGACAATTTTTGAAACTTGGGGGACTAAAACTGCCAATTATGCAAAATTGATACGTTTTTCATCTGATTTTGGTATTTTTGCATTTGAAACACATAAAACACTTATTTGTGATATTTTCATCATTTTGATGCGTTTCTGAGTGTTTTCAGATGTTTTTGCAGTCTAAAAGATATGAAAATGATGAGTATTTGCACACTCATCAATTAGCCTTAATCTTTGTAAAAGAAAATTAAAGCTACATATGACTGAATACTATCCATAATCTCCATGTGAAGATGCTAGAGTTATTAGTCTTAATCTTTGTAAAAGAAAATTAAAGTTTGGAGTCTTTGTACAAAAAATTAAGAGTTGATATAATTTTTTGAGACTCGTAGTATACACACCTAAAAAACAAGAGTTGATATAATTTTTTGAGGCTCGTAGAATTCACGGATGTGTGTTATACACCTTTGATATTCAAAAGCCCCAAAGCATACTATCAACTTCAAGACATACATTCCCAATGCACTATGGTATATAACCCTAGAAATTTTTCTCTCATTTACCTATGTGGGACAAAAGGTTCAAACGGTTTCATCATAAAATAATAAGTATCTATTTCACTAATTAAATAGGCTAATACGCGTATCTTCTGCAAAAAACATCGCTCAGAAAATTAAGTAACTAGTCCAATTGTACTCCAGATAAAAAATAATTGGTTAATAATGGATATCGCAAATACAAAAACAATTCTACTATGTTAAATTAGTGACCCATTTGTGCGATAAAAATATGTTGGAAACCTTGTTCTAGACCTCTTTATAGATTTAATGGTTAAGTAATTTCCAAACCAAATGTCCGGCTCGAGTTCAATCCCCATTAAGCATGTGATGTAATTTTTACATGGATTCCCATGGCACTTTCGTGGTTCTCAGAAGTGTATTTAAACTTTGTGCAGCTTTAGTTAGAGTTGATATTCACATTTTCAAAGTCTAAATTATGTAGTGATAGTGTTGTGTAGTTTTGATGACTTTTTCCTGGCATTAAAATGTCATATGTGTCACCATGGAAACATTTAGGTGATAGAAAGATTATTCAAAAAAACAGAGTTATTCAGCTAACTTTCATGAGATTGTATATAAATT
>OU343221.1:320260133-320378465 GCA_910596185.1 Chrysanthemum makinoi
AAAAAGTTGGAAAGTGCCAACCTAGAGATAGTTTTGTATCGGGTCAGAAATGAGTTCAATAGACTCAACTTTCAATGGCACACCAAGGACATGATGTCAAGCAAATGGACAACGTTGAACAGGATATGCACAAAGTTCAACTCTTGTTACATACGTGCAACGGATCAAGCAAGCGGTGAGTGATGATTGATGATGAAAGGGCAAAAAGCAATGGTATCGTGAGGAAACAGAGGAGCACCGTTTGGTCTCGATGACGCTTTGGATGTTTTTAGCCATTATAAGAATGGGAGACGCCGGAATCGGTTGATTTAACCGCGAAGTCCCAGCCACACAAACGAGGCTTTGTTTGGTAATGTGATGAACACCACGCCCCATGGGAAGAAACGTGCTAACAAAAAGCACATCCATACTACAAGTACTGGGGAACGCATGGAAGAATGAGCTCGTCATCTTATTTCAGAGAAACTATGGCAAACGAGTTTCATGGAAACGAAAGTCTCCGGCGGCGATCGTGCCCACAGAAAGAGATCTCACATTAACAAGGTTGGAAAAGATCAAGTTTTGATGACGTCTCTGATGGGCAAGATCCAATGGTCGTGTAGTGGATCAATGACGAAAAAGATCGAATCATCGCAAAATATAACTTGAAACCTCGTCAGTAGATCGTTTTTCCTTTAATTTGTTTGGTACGTTTTATTTGAAGTGTGTTTTTTTTTCGTTGTAATTTTTTTTAATCTCGTATTGTAATATGTTTTTAGTTTTAATGAAATATTTGTTTTAGTTTAATAAATGAAGTGTTTGTTTTAGTTTAGGGGTTGAAATTGAAAATATGAAATATTATTGGTGTTATGGTGTTATTGGGATGTTATGGTTGTGAGTGTTTTTTGGGGATGTTAATGTTAAACGTTAAAGCTGATGTGGCGTTGACGTGGACGGTGTTATTGGTGTTATGGTGTTATGGATGGGAGTGCTCTAAGTACCATTCAATATTTTTAACACATCATATTTGATATCTAAGGGGTCTTGGTTATACAAACTCCATCAATGTTTGCTCACTTACCTATGTGGGATAAAACTAAAACTCATTTCCATCTTTAAGCTTTTGTTCAAATGCCTAAGTTCCAATTCGTGTTAGCTTCACGTTAGACATATATTAGCTTAATTATTAAAGATTCAATTTTGAAGTAATTAAATTTAAATCTACTCATGATTGTCTAAGAATTGGTAAAACTGCTTAAAGCATAAAATTATCATATAGAAACTAAAATAAGTGGATTATATGATGACCATGAATACAACCCTACTAGATTCACTTACCTTGAACAATTATAATATCGCTGGTCTTAATCAAGTACATATATGTTTTTTTATTTATTTATTTTTTATTATTATTTTTATAGATTGTAGAAGACCTTAAGGCTCTGGAACAGATACACATAAACATGATCTCTGTAAACTTATGACCAATAATTCAGAAATCTATAAAATGATTATCACCACAAGAACATAGATTGACTGTCAAAAATCATTTCTATACGAAATGACACTTATTACCTGGTTTCACATGTTGGATAACAGTGTGTAATCCTTCCAAATGGTCCCAAAAAGCTTGTTGCAAAGTTGCAAACGCTTCTGGTATGTAGCCTAGTTTTTTTGGGTAAAAGGTTTTACATCGGTAAATGTGTAACTCACAAATAATGTGGAAGAGCTCCACATTCAAAGACAAAGCCTATGATCTAAAATTAGAAAAAAAAATGCTTAAGTGTCAACCTAGATCACAAATGATAGGCCATTTGGATCAAAAACCATAATATAAAAGCGACACTAATAGAATGCAAGCAAAGAAGATCCTTCTACAAACCACCTAAGAGTGGTCATCCGAACCATAAAGCCAAAAGTTCTTTGGCATCTTCCACAAACGTAATAACTTATTGACTTGTTGAGTATTCTTGAAACGAAACGTTAAGAGTTTGAGACAAACCATAGTGATAATAGCATCTCGAATATCCTCTTCTTTTCCTCTTTTCATTCTTGAACAAACGATTGTTTGCTCTTTCCCATAAATAATAACTCATCGTGACTTGACTTGACCTTAAGCATCCAGGTCATCGACTTAGACCATTGACTTTCTTGGTTATCGTTGACTATCCGCTAAAACCTATTACTTAGCCTCTTGCTCCTTTTATAATACCCTTTGTCTTTTTGCCTTTGTTTAACCATGATGTGGGATAGCATCAAGTTGCTCATTCCAGTTTTTCTTTCTTCTTTTTCTTTCTTCTTAATCTTCTTATTTCTAAAACATCAGCAAAAATGTTTCTTGATTCTATGTTTTGAGAGATCCGTAGAAGCTTGAAACGTGCCAAAACTTAACGAGCTTGAGCTTAACATAAAACTTCGTTAAATAATGCTGGATCCCGAGCATTACATACCGGTTCGATTAGCTTGCCGAGCCTAAAAGAACTTTACATAAATAACATATTTCAAAGAATAGTAAAATTAGATATCATACAACTTTGAAGATAAATAAGCAATATAGACACAAAATATATAATCATATATCATACTCGTATAACGTTTGAGATAAATAAGCAATTTAGATACAATATTAAATCATATGAGCTTGAAACAAGCCGAGCTTGAACTCGAACTTTTACAAACTAAATAAAAGCCAATTAAATGCATAAACTATTAATAAAACTAAACCATATGATAAATCAAAGATGTATCACCAACAATGATGCCCAAGTTGAATCGAAAAGAGATAACAATATACTAATGGATTACATTTCTATTCGATCTGGTTATGAGTAATCCATATGTTTAGGTTGATCAATAAACTAAATGTCATGACCTTGAATACAACCAGCCACAACTGATTAATCTGACCAATAAATTCCTTATGATGCCGCGAATAAAAATGTGTGCATGTGAACCAATTCAACACTATAGACTTAACAACCATAGCATTGTTACATGTTGATTGCATGCTCTTCTCTTTTGATTACTTGATTCTCTTATAGAGAATCTCTTCGTGATTCCCATTATGGATCATCACCGTATTGACAGAAGGTTGGGACAGAGAATATGTTTTGCAGAAAGATATACAAAGAAGAACACAATGAACTTGTGGAAAATTAGAAGGGGTTGAATAATTTTACCAATTAAACCTTCGTTTTAATTTATTTAGATCTACTTATGTCAATCTATTTATTTGTTTATCTTGGACGTTGATAGATAGATATATAAATGTGTAATGAAAGATAAAGAGTAAGAAGCACATAACCACGACACACATGTTTATAGTGTTTCAGCTATAAGACACCTTCCTTGCCTACTCCACTCTCCGAGTCACCTACTCTAGAGTTAAGTATCACTACCCGACACCAACTCCTTATGGCGGGAAGCCTTCACAACGTCGCCTACTCTTTTTCCGGTACTAGGCTAACCACCGGGTTCTTTCACACCAAGGTGAACCACACCTACTACAGCGCCGCCTACCATTTATCCGGTACTAGGCTAGGTACCGAGTTCCATTATAATGGAGGAACTACTACCCAACACAACACATCATCTAATCTCAAAGGAGACCCAATCCTTATTACAACACCATCAAGGATATCACCATCCTTGGAAACAAACTATTACTATATGTATGACGATGCACCTCATCGATTATACGACCTTGGCATTCTTCACTAATGCCACTTGATTTGATTCTTAGGCATTCTTCACCAATGCCCTTGACATAACGCTTGGCACTTTTCACTAATTCCTTCGTCTTGAAACCTTTAGCATTCTTCACTAATGCTTTTGGCACGGACGTTAAGCACCTTTCACTAATGATTTCGTCTTGACTCTTTTGGCATCTTTCACTAATGCCTTCGACACAACACTTCTATGGAGGAAGAAAGAAATATCAACAAGAGAACCTCAGTTGTCTTGATGATGACGAAGCATGGAAACTCATGGAATTGAGCTTACTCGACTTCAAGAAATGGTGATCTCGCCTTTAAGAGGAACCTAGAGAATCACACAAAAACAAAAGACAAACTACGTAGCAAGATCCCTTAGGATCAGTGGTTAGAGAGTTACAATACTTGGGGTAAGTATATGTGAGAGTGGCAAGTCAAAAGGAAGAAATGACTCACTATTTATAGAGGAGAAAATGCTACGCTGCCCGGATCCCACGGATGCCCTCCCACAAGGGATCCGTCTAGCGAAAGCTAGGATCGTGGGACGCTCTCTTACCCATTGGTATTTTGGTTATGGGTCATGGGTTATGGGTTGATCCATGGGTTTCTTTATTAGATACAATGTATCTAATGAGTGCAATGTACCTAGTCAAATGGGTATGGGTCAATACCATAGGTTATGGATATGTTCCATAGGTTGTAGTTTTTACCCATTTATAATACATACTAGTTATGTATATGTATTTGTCCAATATGTAAACACTAGTTGTTGTACATATGTATTACTAAATCATAAAATCACTTATGCTTGTTTTAGTGTTTTATGTGAAAACGTAAGTGTGTTAGAAAACTATTGGCTCAAACTATTTACGTATTTTATTTGTTTCGTTAAAATGATTTTACGTTTGTTATCGACAAAATATTACAAGATCGTAAAATATAAATAAACGTTTTTATGGCTTATTTGTATTAACAATCTCCCCGTTTTTGTTGATGACAAAACCTAAAATTATTTTAGGGTAAAACTAAAATTCGTAAAATTTCGAATTGGAGTTTTTACTCTCTTCTTCCCCCTTCTTGTCGAACAAAAGAGCGTCGAATAGAAACTAACATGTTGTTTTAAGAAAACATGTAAAAGAAAAATGTAAAAGAGAGCAAGTGACGGAATAGTTCTCGCTTAACTCCCCTTGACGAGTCCATTCCTTTTGGATGGCGTCAAGTACATAAAATAAATAAGCTAATGTATTGCAATTATGTTTGCAAATGGTTCGTCCTTGTGACGAAAATGCTCCCCCTTGAAGATTGCAACGTTGCAATGGGGTGTCATGAAGTATAATCCAAATAAGGATTATGTTGCAAATGGTTTTGCAATATGGTTTGACACAAAGCTCCCCCTAGCTTTATGGTGTCAAAATCTTCATGTGTATTTTGAAAATCTTCAAAACAAAGGTTAGAAAACAAGAGTATAGTGCATAATTTCCTGCAAATAAGACTCAAGTTAGTAGAATTTTGTTCTTATGTACTACGGATCCCACGGTTTCCTCTATGGAGGGATCCGTCTAGGCTTTTTCTAGGGATCCACATGTCTGGTGACAAGTTTTTCAACAATGGTGATATGCCAAACAATGCTAATAATAAAGTAAGATATGTATATAAATAGCAAACATATACTCAAGGCAATATGACAAATAAGTTATCATTCAATAAAACAAAGAGATAATCAAACAAATCTCTAAAACTAAGAGAATGATCTAGTCTTAAAAAATCTACTAATACTAATTAGTTGCTAAAAACTTGAAACGCAACAATGTGCTTGAGTCTAGGGATGAGTGAACTAGTTGATTTGATCCAATTTTTCAAGAAGATGATTAAACATGAAATTCAACTCATTTCGTGCTTCTTGAACAAGTCCTTAGGTGATTAGACAATTTGGACAATTATTGTCTTGGTTTAGAACCGGAGGAAAGTGAATATTTTGAGGAGGCTCTACGAATGATTGTGGGGTTTCATTTTGGGATGTAGGATGAGGTTCTACTAAAAATGAGGGTGGTGGTAATGGAAATTCCTCCATATGATCAAGTCCTTGATGGTTCCTTGTTTCCCATGATGGACTTAGTCGGTGTTGTAGGTGGTTCCCTATTTAACGAGAAAGTTGGTGAGTGGGAGGTTCTTAGTGGTGAATGCTCTAATGACTAGAGATTTAGGTGAGGAATAGGCTCGTTGAATGAGTGTACTCCATGCTCTAGAAATAATGGTTTAGATGGTTTTCTAGAGCTAGCTATGTTTGGTTTTGAACTAGATGACCCTTTTTCTTGTCCAAAAGGTTTGATGCTAATTCTTGCGGTTCTCTTCGCAATTGTTGGATGAGTTTGTTGAGGTGGGATTCTAGCATTATTATCTCTTACGGGAGATGATTCGGTGGATGAAATCTCATGAATCGTGTTATGCTTTCTTTTGGATGTGCCTATGGTTGAAGAGTTGTTGCTAAGTGCTTTGGTCATGGTGATGGTAAGGATGCAATATAAGCTTCTAATCACTGAGTTTTTGAGATCTAGGTGAGAGTGATGATTTAACCTTAAGAGTGTTTGGTTTATAAAGCGTAATTTTGAATTAGGAAATTAAATTCTTGGCCTCTAAGAGGATTAAGCATGCACTTAGAATATTGATCAGCTCTAGGAAGGTATTAAATGGTAACTAAAAGTGGTTAGAAAACCAAAATGTGACTTATCTTTGAATAGGGAAGCTGATTAAAGCTTTCTGCATGCACGGATCCCACGGATCCCTCTCATCAGGGATCCTTCTAGTTATAAACCAGGGATCCGCCTGTCAGACAGATTCTTGATGAAATGATTATGCTTTTTGCAATTTCTAGTGTCTATGTATCTCGAGGTTTTGACTTTATTTTAATGTCATGAGAGGTGGATGTCTTAAATGTTCAACCATAAGGGGTGATGGTGCTTAATGATGGTTTTGGGTAGGAAAGTTGACTTTAGATAGTCTAACTAAGTGCTTGAGAAAGATAACATTTGATTTGAGATGGAAAAATAGTGGTAATTAGTCCTAGAAGTCAGATGATGACTCAAGAAAAATTTACTAAAATCTTAAAAAATAAGAAGAAATGAAAAACTAGTCTTAAACTTATTTTTGAGTTAATGGTGACTAAAATCAATTTGCTAAAATTGATAAATGTATCAAACTAAGAGTTATGAGATGTGAGAAATAATGTGTGAGCGTTGGAGCGGAAATATGGTGAGTTTTGATGAGTTAATAAATGAAAATCACTTTGAAATAGATCCTAGGTAAGCTATGAGTAAGTGTGATGCTTTCAAATGTTTGAGAAAGACTTAGTTGGTTCTAATGTCTTATGTTTGCTATGTGTGTGATCTAGTGAGCTATTTTGATGTAAGCAAGTTTGTATTGCTCATCTCAGTCACGATCCCACGGTTCCTTCTGGAGGGATCCGCTCGTTATATCTGGGATCCGCCTACTTCAATCAAAGGCTTTCAAAGAAATGTGCAACTTTGCACACTTTAGCAAATGCTTCTCCTAGTTGTTTCTATAAGGACTAGATGCAAGAACTCAATAATTATAAAGCGGAGCAGATGGGGAGAACTAAAGTTCCTAAAATGAGTGACTACGACTTACTTGAATGTTTTCAAGAGTCTAAAATCTCATTCTACATGTTCGTAAGTTAAGATTGTTTAATGTCAAGTTATGTCAAGACATACATGCTACATCATATTCTACATAAGTATTGTTTAAGTGTTACAACCCATTGTTTGAAAAAAAAATTCACAAATTTAGGTCCTATGACCTTACCTTGCTTCTCCACCCACTTCCCCGTCTTCACCCATCCTCCACTCTTTATCACACCATCTCTACTTCTTTTTCTTCAAGAAGTTGGCGAAGCACTTGAAGATTCCCTTGGTTTTGTTGCCATTCGGGTGATGCACTAGGAACGTCCGGCAATTGGTTGATGTAGTCCAAGGGGTCGAGATCGGTATTTCCGAGTGGGTTGCTACTACATTCACCTTCTCTTTGTCTCTCCTTTTCAAACGAGGAATCCGTGGGTGGATGAGGCCTTTTGCCTTCCACCATAAACCTTGTAGTTCTACCCTCGGTCAATGACACCATAACTTTGTTGCAAAAGCTATGATCATAGGATTGCGGAGAAGGATCTAATGCAAAGATGAATTTAGCAAGACGGGTTAGGAGCATTGCATACGGGAGCACCATTTTTTTCCGTGCTTTTTACACTTGCCATTCTCTTGATCATGTAGTAAGCAAGGTTGAAGCGAGTCTTGGTCACTGGGCAATAGATCATGAAACATAGAGATGCGTTGGGGTGATCCTTGTTTCCTACTAGGCACAACACATTCTCCCTCACCACATTTTCCCATTTCCTATACAATGCGTACATCTCGGAGAGCTCCATTTGGAAACGATCCCTATAGATCACTTTCGAATTCCTAGTGACTCTCGATGGGGATGCTCTAGGCATGAACACGGTATCCCTCACCGTGGTTGCTTCCGGGATTAATGTGTGGTAGATTCCATGATGATCAACGATAGTGTGTAACTCTTCCAAAGACCACTCATTAGAAAACATGCAAACACCTTGATATGGAACCCCTACCATTCTTCCAAACTCAACAAGCGAAAGAGTTTACTCATGCTCATTTATGATGCAGACAATCAAGATGGATCCATCATCATTTCTAGCTATCCTCATTGTCTTGTAGAACTAGAGTACAAAGACCGGGCAAATTTGTTCGTTTATGTCCAATAAACAATCAAACCCAGTAGTTCCAAAAACTTCTCTTATGTCGGTATTGGCAAGGAATGATGGTTCTACTACTCGACCTTCGTGAAAGAGTCTCTTTTCGAGCATTTTAAAAGCTTCCTATCTTCAGAACTAAGTCCATTTTTTCTATGGTACATTGGTATGTAATGAGCGGTATCTTGGTAGTCTTGTTATCGGTTGCTTGGCATGATTGTTCCTAAACAATACAACCACAATATGGTGTTAATTGTGAATAGTAACCTAAAGGGTTTTATCACAATTTTGCTCAAATCACTTTATTTGAATTCAAGAAATGAGTTTAATTTGTATTAACAATGTTAATTCTTTGATTTGGATGATCCTAGAAAATAATGTGGTAACAAATTATGACAAACCCATTTGAACCCAACTTCTAAAAATGAAGAAATTGTAATCCTAGAAATCAAGGAATTAAATTAACAATGTAGTGAAGATTATACTTACACTAGTGATTGTTATGCTTGAGAGAAATGATCAAATTGCTCCTTTGAACAGTAATTGTGTTTATGTTCGTGAGTCTTTGATTGGAAAGTGATTGTGGAACATCCACAATGATCATTAATAACTTATGTTGTCTTCTGTTGTACGGATCCCACGGATCCCTCTCATTTGGGATCCGGCTAGTTCAAGCTCAGGGATCCGGCTTGACAGCAAAAATCAGTTTAAGCATTCCTTGATAACTTTTGTTTGGGAGTTCTAAAATGCCTATAGTTTGATGTTTATGCTCTATAACTTATGATTTGAGTTTTTGACGGTTTAATACTAATCCTATTTGACGTGGTTCCCTTTCTAAGAATTAGTCACAATTATTGGGAAGTTTATCAAATATTATGATTAAATCTCATTTTATCATAATATAAGAAGTTTCACATGGATATTTATTGACATAGGTGAAGTGTCAATAATTCCTTTGTGATGAATAATGATTGAGGCTATCAATTTACCAAAATATCATTATTACAAGTTAGTAGTGTAGTCTATACAAATCAATCAAAGAATACTATTTTTGATGATGGCTTTAATATAGATAACTACTTAAGTAATTACTAACAGAGATTAATTATGCAACTAAGATTTTAACAATAATAAAAACAAATGTAAATTATTAACGCTCACACCTTTGCTAAATATTCTTTTTAAGGAAAGAAGTATTTAGATGAAATGCTTTGTGATCTTCTTGGAATCTTCAGATTCATGTGTGAGAGGAACAATGCTAAATATTCTTTTTGCGAAGAGAAATATTTAGATAGTTTCTTCATGATCTTCTTGGTAGTCCCAAATCCAATTATGGAGAATACTTAACAAGGAAAGTGTTAGAACATTCTATCATTGTCCAACAATAAACATTATAATGATTTTTAAAGCATGACTTGAAAAACTCCTTCTTTGTAGTTTTTAAACATACACGGATCGTATCAAAATTTTAAAGTACAACATACTCTAAGAGACTTGGTAACGAAGCTCTGATGCCAATTGTGGAAAACTAGAAGGGGGGTTGAATAGTTTTACCAATTAAACCTTCGTTTTAATTTATTTAGATCAACTTATGTCAATCTATTTAGTTGTTTATCGATAAGGTTTTAAAATGTACCTTTTTGAGGGGTCGTTTAAGCCCTTATTTGATCACTTTTGTATCCGTTATTACTTAATATCGTTCCTTTTCACTTTTTAGGTTTCTTGAAGGCAAATTACTGGAATGACACTTATTCGGACGAAAAAGCGCGAATATACGAAGAAAATGGCCAAAGTCAAGAATCGAGACACTCAGTTGCTGAAACGAAGGGACGCCATCGGTTATACTTGTGACGCCGTCGAACAAGTGTTGTGACGATACAAAGCCAAATTGCTTATTTTCAAGTGACAGCATCGGTTTTAAAAGAGTAGGGCGATTCGATCCAACGGCGTTAGAGACTCAAGGCGACGCGTCACGACATAAAGGTGAGAGTCACAATGATAACGTGGCCAAGACGAAGTCCTAATAACGGCGACCCGACGGCGTCACAAATTAAAGGGCGACGCCGTCGCAGTTGTAACCTTATATATAGAATCCGAATTTTTCAATTTTCAGTGTGTAGTTTTGTGGAGTAAAAACCTAAACCAAACCAAGGTTGTCTTGTATAGTATTTTAGGGTTCCATACCCTATCTTACATCAAGATAAGTGTTTTACTTCATTAATTTAATTATGTCTTCAATTGATTGTGTGTATGCTTGCATGTTCCCCATGTCAGGCTATTTTACTTGTGTGTTTGTTTAGGTAATATGAAACTTAGTTATTGAATATTGATTGGTTGTCTCTTATCTTAATTGTGATTGACCTAGTATTGCGATAGGTCATTCGTTGTGTTGTTAATGCTTGATTAATCTTTGTTGAACCTTAGTTTATAATCACCTAGAGTAATTGTAAGCTATACATCCAAAGAATACCTTAGAGTTAAAGTTTATAAATCCTAGAGATTTTGTAGTCATTAACCTTTGGTAGCTTCAAAGAGTTAGGGATAAACGCATACCCTACGACCTTAGAGACACAACGCGATTAAGAATAAGGCGTGACAATTCAACCATCATAAGAGATACTAGGAGTAATAAAGCCTAAGCAAATTCATTTTTAATCATCATACGAGCACACAACAAATAGACATAGACTACATACACCTTAGGATTAGATAATTAGATAGTAGAGTAATCGGTAGAAATACCAACCCCCAAATCCAAACCCCGAGATTCGTAATTTCAATTTTCTGAAAAACATAAAAAAGATAAAAAATAATCCTCCTCAACCCCAACCTTAGCGTAGTAACTTCTCACTAGAATTTCTATTTCCCTATAGAATGATATCAATTCCCGTGGCTTACCCTAATACTACACTACAACGATTAGGTTCACTACCTAGGGTGTTGAAAAACTTGCTCGACGAAAAGGAAGTTCCTTTGACCCTGAACGCGCTATGTAAGCGTATCAAGTTTTTGGCGCCGCTGCCGGGGAATAGAATAGCTAGTTAGGAGTCCACCTCGGTTAGGTTTCTTTGCTTGATTCCTATCAAGTAAATTTTTTCCCCATTTTTAGCTTCCTCATAGTCCATCCCCCTTCTTCTGACCTTTGTTTGTAAAACCTTTCACTCACCATGATTCGTGTCTTTCGCCGAAGATTCTTCACACTACCCGCCCCCAATCCTCCTCCCAATCCCAAAATTGAAAACGCAATCCCACAAAACCTTCACCCTTCATCACTTTGGAAATCATCTAGGGCATAATGAAATAAATTGGCAACAACAAAGTCCTTTCTATGACTCAGATTCTGATGAGGAGTTTGATTATGGTGAAGCACTTGACAACGGGGAAGTCATTGATGAATTAGTTTTGAGATGGAAGAAGACTTCTCCCAATGTTTTGACCCTAGGTGTAGAATTGAGGCTAATGGCCCCTTTAACATGCAATTCCCTTGTAAGATAGGATTTGAAAGTTTTGATGCTAACTAGCACTCATTCTTACCTTTAAACTTGATCTCAAGAAACCTATATAACAAAATAAAGGTAGATGAATTAGCCTATAAAGGGGATAATGTTGTTGACGCGATCACTTACTTGGATGTGTTTGTTGGAAGTTTTGCCTATGTGGTTGAATTCATGGTCCTAGAGGATTTAGGAGAATTCATTGATGGAAGCCTCACTCAAGTTATATTTGGAACAAGCTTTAAGAAAATTACTAGGTTGGATGAACGGATGATTGATGGACTAATCACATTCTCCAATGAAGTTGAAGATTTTGTCTATCAAATGCCCCGTACACACCCTAGGTTTAAGCACAAAGATATAGAGGCATGCAATCAGATGGTTCCCATTCCGATACTTAGTGAGAGAGATAAACAACGTGGACTTAGGCATACTTATGAAAAAAAGACGTACTATAAAAATGCCTAGAGTTAGGAGATGATTATAAGAAGAATGAGAGAACATTGGAATGGACTAGGTATGGGCACATTAGCGTGCACGAGACCACGTAGGGGCGCGACTTCGAGTCTAGCTACAAGACTCATAAATAAAGAAAAGCGCTTCGTGGGAGGCAACCCATGCTTAATTGTTTGCTTGTTTGTGTGTCGTGTATCTTTTATTTATTTTTGATTCTCATGTTTAAATTTGTAAAAATGCTTTATTTTGTCTTTAACCTCGTCTTAATTATATATAAATGTATTTTACATAAGGGATAAGTGTAGGGAGGATAACACACGTTTTCAAAAGAAATGTAAACATGAGAATTACAATTAATTAAAAGATATACATGTGTGTTTGTTCGAGTCAAATGCTTGTATCGAGTCATAATGGATGTTTTGCAGGAAATTTTTTTCAGATTCTAAAGATGTAAATTTTCCAGAATTTTTTCCAGAAAATCGCAGATCAGTTCTGTCAGATAACTTGACGGCGTCAGATCGCAACTGGCATCAAGAGGAGCAGGAACAACTTATCACTTTTTCTCGTTTTTTGAGCTACTTATAAATTTTTGGAATTTTCCAGGTCTTAATTTTCCATAAAATCTGTAAACATCAATTCCACAAGAATTATATCCTAGTTTAGTATAGTCTTATATATATTGTTACCGCGATTTTACTGTGAAGGTTTCGTTGGTTTTCTTCAAGTGTGCAGGTTTTTAATTTACCAAGAAGAAATACATCAGTTGAAGGAGCTTTTAACGTAACTTCTTCTTGAAGAAAGATGTAACCACCACTTAATACGATCCTACCGAGCTAATCACGGGAGTATTAGTTTCTTTCGTTTTTAATTACCTTCCATTATCATAACTTTGATACTTTCGGGGAACATTGGGGAAAATGTTCGTTAAGTGTAGAGGGAAAATAAAACGGAACTTTTGAAACTATGCTTATCCTTGACTATTTGCTTTGTCCAATTGCACTTGTGTAATAAACCATGAGAAATATCGGTTAGGGTAATTTTGGCACCAAATTTAAAATTTTTCATGACATGTAGGAGTGGGCCATTAGTCTTAATAAAGCGTTTCATGGATAGGAAATTATATGACTAGCAAAAAAACCCTTTACCACTTAAATTTCACCCAAAAATGTGAGGATCGCCCTTAGATTTTTAGGAATTAAAGCATTCATCTTCAATGCTTAGAGTGTGAACTGGTAGTATAATAGATTCTAGAACTTGTTTTGTGATGCATCCCGAGATCGCTAGTAAGACTACACTTGTGTAGTTTGGAATAACTAAATGATAAGAGGAATTAGGATAACCTTTGTTTGATACCCATAATATAATTACTTCTTCCGCATCGGTTAAGTAATTCCCCCACACCATTACATTGTACTCATCTTTAGTACACGATACCCCTAGTTAACCCCTCAGAGCCTATCCTTTTTGCGGTTCTCGTGATGTTTCGGTTTTCCAGAATATCAATGAAGTACATTGTTTACAATCCACCCCCAAATGTACACTCAAATCGCCTTAGCCTACCTTGTATGCACTCACTTTTAGTGCATTATTGTTATCACACTAAACCCTTAATTCAATTATCTAGTTGCTTGCATAAGTTGCTAAGTCGAGTAATATCCTTTGTACACAGTTTTGGGACGATTGGGACTCATGGGAAAAGTTAAATTTATGAAATGACGTCAAAAAACGTTAAATTCAAATTCCCTTTATTTGCATAATAATGTACTCAAGTGTTTTGATCTTTTCAATTCGGGTCAAATTAGTGTTAGAGTAATAAAACTCAAGTGTAGGGATGTGCCTATAAATCCCTACTATTTTGATGTTATTGTAAAGGATGGTAAAGTAAAAGTGTATGAAAAAAAATCGAAAACGAGACAGGAAAAAAAATAGAGTGTTGAAAAAAAAACATACGGGCTACCATCCTACATCTATCTTTAAATTTATGTTTTTTTGTTTCAGTTATCTAGAGTTTAGAGTATCGAGTCTTGGCTTAGCAACGCCATTCTTCGCATGCTTGTAACATAAAGATTTTTGACTTGCCACCAGTAAATCGCCTATCCCACCAAACCCTTTGTTTCCCTACCGTAAGCCTAACGCTACAACCCTTTAAAAGACCTCTTGGATAGTTTTTCCTAGGTGCTTACGCCAAAGCGATGGAGGTTTGATCTATTCTCAAGCCTATGGTAAGCTATGTACTAGGACCGGTTAATGAGTGTTTATCTTCCATTTCCAACTTGTTATATTTCATATACACCCGAGAGATGAGTGTACCCAAACACCCCACGTGGTTTTAGTATAGTAATTTAATTCCGTTCTTGTTATGAATTTTGCGGGGCTTATATGTGTTGTGGATCATTCTAAACTAATGCTTCATGACCCATAACTTATAAATTAATTGGCTAAAAGCACATTTGCTTGAGGACAAGCAAATACCAAGTGTAGGGATATTTGATAAGTTTTTAAAATGTACCTTTTTGAGGGGTCGTTTAAGCCCTTATTTGATCACTTTTGTATCCGTTATTACTTAATATCGTTCCTTTTCACTTTTTAGGTCTCTTGAAGGCAAATTGCTGGAATGACACTTATTCGGACAAAAAGGCGCGGATATACGAAGAAAATGGCCAAAGTCAAGAATCAATACACTCAAGCTGCTAAAACTGAAGGGGACGGCATCAGGTTATACTTGTGACGCATCGGAACAAGTGTTGTGATGATAGAGTAGCCAAATTGATTATTTTCAAGTGACGGCATCAGGTTTTAAAAGAGTAGGGCGTCGCAGCTTAGACGGCCTAGATTCGATCCAGACGGCGTCAGAGACTCAAGGATACGACGTCACAGACATAAGGTGACGCTGTTACAATGATAACGTGGCCAAGACGAAACCCTAATAACGGCGACCCGATACAAATTAAAGGGCGAAGCCGTCGCAGTTGTAACTTTATATATAGAATCCGAATTTATCAGTTTTTAGTGTGTAGTTTTGTGGAGTAAAAACCTAAACCGAACCAAGGTTGTCTTGTATAGTATTTTAGGGTTCCATACCCTATCTTACATCAAGATAAGTGTTATACTTCATTAATTTAATTATGTCTTCAATTGATTGTGTGTATGCTTGCATGTTCCCATGTCCCAGCTAATTTACTTGTGTGTTTGTTTAGTAATATGAAACTTAGTTATTGAATATTGATTGGTTGTCTCTTATCTTAATTGTGATTGACCTAGTGTTGCGATAGGTCATTCGTTGTGTTGTTAATGCTTGATTAATCTTTGTTGAACCTTAGTTTATAATCACCTAGAGTAATTGTATGCTATACATCCAAAGAATACCTCAGAGTTAAATCCTAGAGATTTTGTAGTCATTAACCTTTGGTAGCTTTAAAGAGTTAGGGATAAACGCATACCCTACGACCTTAGAGACACAACGCGATTAAGAATAAGGACGTGACAATTCAACCATCAATAGGAGATAACTAGGGAGTAATAAAGCCTAAGCAAATACATTTTTAATAATCATACGAGCACACAACAAATAGACATAGACTACATACACCTTAGGATAAGATAATTAGATAGTTGAGTAATCGGTAGAAATACCAACCCCCAAATCCAAACCCCGAGATTCGTAATTTGAATTTTATAAAAACATAAAAAGATAAAAAAATAATCTTCCTCAACCCCAACCTTAGCGTAGTAACTTCTCACTAGCATTCCTATTCCCCTAGAGAACGAGATCAATTCCCGTGGCTTACCCTTATACTACACTACAAAGATTAGGATCACTGCCTAGGGTGTTGAAAAACTTGCTCGACGAAAAGGAAGTTCCTTTGACCCCGAATGCGCTGTGTAAGCGTATCATTTATGTTGGACGTTGATAGATAGATATATAAACATGTAATGAAAGATAAAGAGTAAGAAGCACATAACCACGACACAAGTGTTTATAGTGGTTTGGCTACAAGACCTTCCTTGCCCTACTCCACTCCCCGAGTCACCTACTCGAGAGTTCGTAATCACTACACGACACCAACTCCTTATGGCAGAGAAGCCTTCACAATGTCGCCTACTCTTTTTCCGATACTAGGCTAACCACCCGGTTCTTTCACACCAAGGTGAACCACACCTACCACAACGTCGCCTATCCTTTATCCGGTACTAGGCTAAGTACCGAGTTCCATTATAATGGAGGAGCTACTACCCAACACAACACATCATCTAATCCCAAAGGAGACCCACTCCTTATTACAACACCATCAAGGATATCACCATCCTTGGAAACAAACTATTACGATATGTATAACGATGCACCTCATCGATTATACGACCTTGGCATTCTTCACTAATGCCACTTGATTTGATTCTTAGGCATTCTTCACCAATGCCCTTGACACAACGCTTGACACCTTTCACTAACCCTTCGTCTTGAAACCTTTAGCATTCTTCACTAATGCTTTTGGCACGGACGTTAAGCACCTTTCACTAATGCTTTCGTCTTGAATCTTTCGGCATCTTTCACTAATTCCTTCGACACAACACTTCTATGGAGGAAGAAAAAACTATCAACAAGAGAACCTCAGTAGTTTTGATGATGATCAGCATGGCAACTCATGGACTTGAGCTTGCTCGACTTCAAGAAGTGGTGATCTCGCCTTTAAGAGGAACCTAGAGAATCACACAAAAACAAAAGACAAACTACATAGCAAGAACCCTTAGGATAAGTGGTTAGAGAGTTACAATACTTGGGGTAAGTATATATAAAAGTGGCAAGCCAAAAGGAAGAAATGGCTCACTATTTATATAGGAGAAATGCTTACTGTTCCCCGGATCCCACAGATCCCTCCCACAAGGGATCCATCTAGCGTAAAGCTAGGGATCCGTGGGACGCTCCTCTTTACCCATGGGTATTTTTGTTATGGGTCATGGGTCATGGGTTATGGGTTGATCCATGGGTCTTTTATTAGATACAATGCATCTAATGAGTGTAATGCACCTAGTCAAATGGGTATGGGTCAATATCATGGGTTATGGATATGTTCCATGGGTTGTAGTTTTTACCCATTTATAATACATACTAGTTATGTATATATATTTGCCCAATATGTAAACACTAGTTGTTGTACATATGTATTACTAAATCATAAAATCACTTATGCTTGTTTTAGTGTTTTATGTGAAAACGTGTATTAGAAAACGATTGGCTCAAACTATTTACGTATTTTATTTGTTTCGTTAAAATGATTTTACGTTTGTTATCGAAAAACCATTAGAAGATTGTAAAATGTAAATAAACGTTTTTACGGCTTATTTGTATTAACAGAACTGACTATTGTTTATTGATCGACTTTTTATGATTGTTTACAGACACAACCTATTTATACAAATTGAAGCGGCACCAATAGAAGAGAAGGATACCGTTTCACTTAAAGTAATTGACACAACCTATTTCTAAACGTTATAACCCTCAACCGGTTATAACCCAGCCCATATAAAAGTTTCTGGATATACAGAACTTACATACATAATATAGACTAAGGATCAAATGAGAAGAATTCTTAAAATAAGAAGGATGAGAAATAACTATAACTACACATTAGAGATGCATCAATTTGAATTAGATGCATCATTAACCTTTTAGATGCATTATAATATATTTTATAACTAAAAATTAGATGCATATACATATATTAGATGCGTTTTCTCAAGTTAGACGAATTCTATGTATTTTTCATCCTCTGCGAGTCAAATTTGTTGCTAGTACTACTTTGCATCGTTTTCACTTCAAAATAACTTTCGAAACTAATTATGATGCATCTAAATGAATAAAGATGTATCTAATTCAAGTCGATGCATCTCAAAGATGAGGTTATAGTTATTTCTCATTCTTCTCATTTTAAGTTTTATTTTCATCGGAACCTTACCACATAATATATACTAAAATACTAAAAGGTCCTTACACTTATATTAACAAACCTACTGATATATCATTAGTTCCAACATTACATTGAACAAGACACCTACACAATGAAAGATGTATACACGTTTATATAAGTAAACATAGACCCCCAAAATGCGTATCATTTTGCCACAAAGTACACCATTATTTCATGCCATCTGTCATACTTAATTTGCCCCTTGGATAACGAACGTGATTTCCGTTATAATCCAGCTTTCAAGCTTTCTATGAAGATGCTAAGACTATTAGGCTAAACACAATGGTCGGTTGCCCCGATCGGTTGAGTGTTCGGTTGACCCCGGTTGCCCCATTGTGGGGTGATCGGTTGAGGAAGGTTGAGGGCAAATGAGGAGTGAACTAGGTTGCCTTCTCAACCGAGTAAAGTCACATAATTCCAAATTGTTACCGTTTGTTAAAAAAATTAAAAAAAAAAAAAAAAAAAAAAAAAAAAAAAATTACCACTTTTACAACATTATAAATACCAACCTCAAATACATTTTTAAACACACAATTTCAAACGCAATTCAAAGAACTTCTCATCAATATTCATCATGTCACAAAGAAAAACTCTCATATCAAAGAACGTTACAACGTAGATTATTAAGTTGCAGTTTTTAATAAATATTGTAACGTCTACGTTTTATTAGTTTAAGTTTTTAATTATTGTTGTAATGTTAAGTATTTTTATTAACGAAGTTTAATTTTATTTTTAAAAATATTTGAATTAAAAAAAGAAAAAAAAATCTCAGGTCACCACTGTGGCAACTAGGTCGTCGGAGAGAGAAAGCTTATGTGGCACAGGTGAACTAGGTTGCCATTGTGTTTAGCCTTAGAGTTACGATTCTAGTTTTGAGTGTCATCCATATATTCTATGCTATGCATATTAGAGGGCATCCTTTTAATTTTGAAAACTTGCAGTTGATATTTCAAATTGTGTTTTCAATTCTCCAGCTACGTGTGACTAAATATTCTCTAGTCTCCACTAGGACTACTAAAGACGCTAGTTTTATTTTTTATTATAGTGGAATATCATTCTTAGTCCTTATAAAAGAAAATAAAGTTTGAAATATGTGTTATAAAAACTTAAGAGCTCATATAATAAATTTCCGAGGATGCGATTTTCAATTTCAAAAACATAGTATTAGCTCTAAGACAAATATCTGTTCCGTTACAAAAAATCTATGAGTTTAATACAATTTTTCACCCTTACCAATACACCTAAAAAAATTTGCTACTATTTGAGTGTTTGCGTAGGGTGAAACATACTCATAGTATCAACTTTAAGACATAAAGTAGATATGCACTTTGGTATATAAGCGTAGAAGATTTGTTCACATTTATCTACGTGGGACAAAACCGAAACTCATTTCTATCTTTAAGCTTTTGGTTCAAAACCTTCAATTCCCATTCAAATCAGCTTCATATTAAACATATATTAGCACGTTAATGGTTAAATTTTGAAGTTATTAAAAAATGTGTAGTAACCTGGCAACATATTAATATGTTTTGTTTTAGTTTTTTTATCCAATTGTAAGCGGCTTCCTTGTTGATGTTCCCTCTCATCCAATAATTTCAAAACTTTTGATGTTTCTTGCCATAACATATTAAAGTGACGTGCCTCTTAACAGAATAATATTTGACAATTTCTGCACATAACACATTGAAGTAAGGATCACTTATCGTCTTCGGTACTTGTTAATTGTTATCTCAAAGTCAAAATAATTGACCAATTTGTGCAAACACCATTACCACCTCCACCAGAAGATGACGAGAATAAAGAAGAGAAAGATGATCCTGAAAAGGAACAAACCGAGAGCCGCTAGCTTGTTCCACTTCCGTGGTCGATGACTTTTTGGTTAGTCCCTGATAACGATAACTGAATTTTGATGACTTATATATGACTTGATGTAGGAGAGTTCACAAGGGTTGAAGGTAAGAAACTGTAGTCGAAATGGGAGTCTTTTTAGCATAAACTTGGTTCGATAGTTGAATGGCGTATTCTTTTAATTCAAATGTGAGCTCTTTGACAAGATTGTTTGTACAGCTGGAATAGCTCAAAGACGTCTGCTAAATTTATGCTTGATCGAAGCAAACTAGATTTAAGCTTAATTATTGAGCTTATTTACGTACTCAAATTTGGTAAATGTTATACCTTTATCCAATACTATTTGCATACATTGACCTTTTTTCTTATAATTAGTGAGCATCTAATAAGAAGATCAAACAAAGGAAATTTATCAATCTTCCAATTGAATGTTTGGCAATATGCATCTTAACGATTCGGTGAATTTCTAATTGATTATAGTAACGTTGCATAATTTATCATAATTTTCAGGTAAACATATGACCTAAGTACTTTCTATTTAGGAGTGAGGACGCTAATTTCATTTTTTTTGTTATTGTGGATAATTATTTTTAATCCTTACAACAGAAAAGTAAAATTTGATGTTATCAGTACTTAATTCTAAGAAATACAATTCTAAGAAAACAATTCACATGCACCATGGTATCTAAGCTTAGAAGATTTTCTCTCATTTACCAATGTGGGACAAAACTAGCTCATGACCATCTATAAAGTTTTGGTCTCATGTTGAACATAGTTTAGCTCGAAAATGGTATTATTTTTAAGTTATTAAAGGATGTGAAGTATCCCTTGCGACATTATTTCGTTAATGGTTTAATAAGAGGAAGAGGATTCACAGAAAGAACAACCTTAGAGACGTTAGTTCCCCTTATATGAATCACCCTTGGTTTGTAGCAAAATAAAATTGTGTTTGCAAATCTGGATCTACGTATGACTAAATACTCTCCTTACTCTCCACGTGAAGATGCTAGAATTATTAGCCTTAATCTTTGTAAAAGAAAATTAAAGCTACATATGACTGAATACTATCCATAATCTCCATGTGAAGATACTAGATTTATTAGTCTTAATCTTTGTAAAAGAAAATTAAAGTTTGGAGTCTTTGTACAAAAAATTAAGAGTTGATATAATTTTTTGAGACTCGTAGTATACACACCTAAAAAACAAGAGTTGATATAATTTTTTGAGGCTCGTAGAATTCACGGATGTGTGTTATACACCTGTGATATTCAAAAGCCCCAAAGCATACTATCAACTTCAAGACATACATTCCCAATGCACTATGGTATATAACCCTAGAAAATTTTCTCTCATTTACCTATGTGGGACAAAAGGTTCAAATGGTTTCATCATAAAATAATAAGTATCTATTTCACTAATTAAATAGGCTAATACGCGTATCTTCTGCAAAAAACATCGCTCAGAAAATTAAGTAACTAGTCCAATTGTACTCCAGATAAAAAATAATTGGTTAATAATGGATATCGCAAATACAAAAACAATTCTACTATGTTAAATTAGTGACCCATTTGTGCGACAATAGGCTATGTTGGAAACCTTGTTCTAGACCTCTTTATAGATTTAATGGTTAAGTAATTTCCAAACCAAATGTCCGGCTCGAGTTCAATCCCCATTAAGCATGTGATGTAATTTTTACATGGATTCCCATGGCACTTTCGTGGTTCCCAGAAGTGTATTTAAACTTTATGTAGCTTTAGTTGGAGTTGATATTCACATTTTCAAAGTCTAAATTATGTAGTGATAGTGTTGTGTAGTTTTGATGACTTTTTCCTCTGGTTAAAAATGTCATATCATGTCACCATGGAAACATTTAGGTGATAGAAAGATTATTCAAAAAAAAACAGAGTTATTCAGCTAACTTTTCATGAGATTGTAAATAAATTGGAAAGCTTATGATGTAGCCTAGTGACTTGATAATGTAGTCATGGTATTATTCTTAATGTGACATCTCCCATGAATGGAAGTAGTATATGTTTCCTAAAAGCATGTATATTAAATACAGATTGGAATATTAAGTATCTGAGCACCAGTGGTCGAGTGGTAGAATAGTACCCTGCCACGTTACAGGGCCGGCGGGTTCCCTTCCCGGCTGGTGCACACTACAGAGTTCTCAAAGTCTTTGGCTTTAGTTTACAAACTTTATTGAGTTATGCATTTTTGATAATTGTTTTTTAATACTTTAATACCGTCAATAGCTTATGAAAATGAATTTGTTGGTTTTTAGGGAGATGATTTTATCTCATTATTTACTCTTTGTTCAAATTTGTGTGGATTAAATTCCCAAACAATTTGTGTGGACTAAAGAAATCTTGTTTTAGTTCCTCAGCCCACGACTTTACGAATATGTCTAACGATTTTTGTTAGTTTATTGAGCACCTAAGTTTTTACTTCTCACAAACAAAATGCGTCGATGTGTTAGTAGACACATCTGTTTAAGGGATGGTGGCATATGCTCAACAAGAACAATATATTGTGTGGCTTATATAGACACGGAACATCAAGTGAAGTGGGACGTGTGGAGAGCGTGGCACAAAATCTTCAAACTGAACTAATCTAACTAATTATTCCCAAAATATATGTCTGAACTGCGCTTTGGTGCACTCCTCTGGCCACAGAGATGAAATAAATTTCCAGACTAATTAAGTACCAGCTTTACCTGGTTATCTCGATGTCAAAACAATTGTCCTGTTGTTGTATATATGACTGGAATGGGAGAGACGCAAGCCTGGTAGGAGACGTGATATATTTCCTCAATTCAGCCTGATGAAAACACCATTATGATAACGATAAGGAACAACCCGCAAGCTGTTGGTACCCCTTCCTTTTTTAACCCTTGGTTAGTCCTTGATAACGTTATACAGGGGCTAATAGATGACTAGAAATAGGAGAGTTTGCAACGGTGTTTAGTGTACCATAGTTAAGTGAGTCAAATGTTATTTATCTTTAGACCACAATTTCTATAAACGTAAGTTGGTCTAAGACTTTGCAATGAAAATGATCTATCTTTTGGTATTTGAAGCTTTTAATCTGTAGTCGAATGGGAGTCTTTTTAGCATAAACTGGTTCGATAGTTAAATGACTTTTTCTTTTTATTAGAAGTGAGCTCTGTTGAGTTGGTGAAGCCACTCAAACAATAGTGGCAAAAATCATGTAACCACTCAAACAGATAGTGGCACACTTAACAGTTAGTGGCAGAAAAGATGATCACTAATTCAGTAGTGGTAGTTAGTGGCCTGGCCAGTTATCTCTTTATCATCTCTATATAAGAGATCACTATGTATTTGTAAAACACACCAACTGATTACACAACAACAAGAAATAAACTCTCCTAGTTACCCACGGTGGACGTAGGTCAGATACCGAACCACCTTATATCCTTGTGTTCTTAATTGTGGCAGTGTGTGTGGCAGTTAATTATGTTTGTATGTGTCATCCGATCCTAACAACTGGTATCAGAGCTTTGGCTCTTGATTGATACATACGAACAGAGAAGGTGAAGAGCTTACCTGTTGGCAGATATTGACACCAGGGTATTGGTCACCACCAGCCACCAGCGCAAACCACCTCCACCATCGCGACCAGCGATTTTCGCCAGTCATCACCAGTCACCAGCCAACCACCACCTCGATCTGCCACCTACCCCGCCACTGTCACAGGTCGCCGGTGACAGAAGATGTCACAACCCCGTCATCCAACTGTCACCGATCATCTTTTGTTTTGAAGAAAAGCTGGCGTTTGTAGAAGAAAAGACCAGGCTATTTTTTTTAAAGAAAAAAAAGGGAATACAAAGATATCAGGCGTGATAATTGGGGAGGGTGATTTTTTTGGGGAAGAAGAAAAGGAGTTTTGGGAGGATAAAAGAGCAGGAGCTTTTTTTTTGGGGAAGAAGAAAAAGGACCATATTTTTTTGGAATAAAAGATCACTTTTATTTTAAGAGAAAAAAGGGTTATTTTTTCTTTTGGCCACAAGTTCTCTACTTTGACAAAAGAAGTCCCTCACTTTTTTAATCAAGTTCATCACCATTTAACACACGAAATAGAAAAGTCTCGTGTTTCTATTTCATTGCTTCCGCTCGTATAATTACCATTTAGCAGTACAAATCTGTTTGGTTAGTAGCAAATTGGTAATTTGTTAAAATGGCAGAAAGCAGTAAGCTTCAGATTGAGAAGTTTGATGGGAAGGACTTTGGTTGGTGTAGGATGCAAATTGAAGATTTGCTCGTGCAGAAAGACTTGGACGCAGTTTTAGGTGAAAAAACGGAGGCGATGACACTGAGAGTGGGAGACTTTGGATAAAAAGGCCAAGGCATTTATTAGACTAGCGTTGTCAAAGGATGTTGCATTCAACATTCGATGAGACCTCGGCAAAGGGAATCATAGAGGCATTGTCTAATATGTAATGGAAGCCGTCTGCAGCAATAAAGTCTTCCGATTCGGAGCTAGTCAACACAAGGATGAGGGAAGGAAGTTCATTTACGTCATCAACAATTTAAACTCGATTTTATCCAGACTTGGGTCAGTGGGAATAAACTTCGAGGATGAAAATCAAGTTTTGCTACTATTATCATCATTACCCGACAGTTGGTCCGGAACGATTACTGCCGTACTAGTTCATCGATCGAAAGGTCTTACTTTTGAGGAATTCGGATTTAATTCTAGGCGAAGACGCCGACTGAAGAAATTTCGGGAATCATCAAGTGAACAATTGAATGCGGTCGAGGTAGAAGAAAACAGAGTTAGTGGGAGTGGGACGGAGAAGGAGTCGGCGACTTGTTAGAATCTGAAAGAGGTTGGACATTTCAGGAATCAATGTCCAAAAGACAAGAAAGAAGTTAACGTTGCAGCAGACCATACAAATGATGATGTTTGGATCTGTAGTATGGAGAGCAATGTGGATTCCTGGGTTATGGATTCAGGTGCTTCATTTCATGCTACCCACAGCCGTGAAGCACTGCGGAATCTGAAAGAAGGGGATTTTGGTAAGGTAATACTGGCGTACGATGAGGTTCTTGATGTGACGAGCATAGGTGACCTAGATCTGAAGACTCCAGTCGGTCCATGGACTTTGAAGGATGTCCGGGTAATTCCAAGTCTGAAGAAACTGTTGATTTCTGTTGGGCAGTTGGATGAACAGGGACACGAGGTTAAGTTCAGGAACGGGCAGTGGAAGGTTATGAAGGAAATCTAGTCGAGCTTGAGGAAAGAAACAAGGTCGATGTATGGGCCAGTTACCGTATTGGGGGAGTAACAGTCCCGTTTAGAAGAAGACCAAAGTCTAGTTCACAGAGTCTCGGGGCGAAGAAGGTTTGCTTTGCAGATGGCAAACCCGAGTCACAGTCGATTCAAGTTGACGTGCTAGAAAAGGTTCAGTAAAACCAGTCAAGGGCATTCATGGCAGTGGGAGCACAGGTTGTGCTTCAGTCAGAGTAACTAGACGACAGTGGGTGAAGAGAACCAGTATTCCAGCCGTCAAAGTCTCTCCAGTTGATTATATGCTTTATTTGGAGAGTGTTTATTCTCAGGATGTTCCATGATCGGCATTTGTGTCATGGGAGCCGATAGGGACAGAGAATGGGTCAGTGACAGTTCCAGTCATGACTGATGTGTTGGAGCTAACGGGAGTTTCAACGGGCTTTCAGGTTAATTGAAGAGAAGGCAACGATAACTAGGATGGAGCTAAAGTTCTTCTTTTATAGAAATATAGAGATACACAGTTGAAGCACAGGTGAAGATTGTTCCGTGGCTTCAAGTTGGAGATTGTTGAGTTGGTGAAGCCACTCAAACAATAGTGGCAGAAATGATGTAACCATTCAAACAGATAGTGGCACACTTAACAGTTAGTGGCAGAAAAGATAATCACTAATTCAGTAGTGGTAGTTAGTGGCCTGGCCAGTTATCTCTTATCATCTCTATATAAGAGATCACTCTGTATTTGTAAAACACACCAACCGATTCACAACAACAAGAAATAAACACTCCTAGTTGCCCAAAGTGGACGTAGGTTAGATACCGAACCACCTTATATCCTTGTGTTCTTAATTGTGGCAGTGTGTGTGGCAGTTAATTATGTTTGTATGTGTCATCCGATCCTAACAAGCTCTTTATCAAGATTGCTAATACAGCTGTAATAACTCAAAGATATCTGCTATATTTATGCTAGAACGGAGTAATCTCGATTTGAGCTTAATTGTTGAGATTATTTATATACTCAAATTTGGCAAAGGGCAGAGCTTTATCCAATACTATTGCAGAAATTGGCTCTTTTTCTCATAATTAGTTAGCAACTAATAAGAAGATTGAACAAAGCAAATATAGAAATCTTCCTATTGAATGCTTGGGAATGTGCATGTTAAACATTTGGTTAATCACTGATTATATAATGTTATCATAATGTTCATCTAGACATATGACTAAAAACTCTCCATTGATGAGTGAGGATGCTAGTTTTATTGCATTTGTTATCGTGGATTATTATTCTTAATCCTTATAAAAGAAAAGTAAAATTTTATTATTCTTAATCCTTATGAAAGAAAAGTAAAATTTGAAAGTTTCTATTACAAAAACTTCAAAGCTTATACAATTTTTTCCAAACTCAAACACTACAACCAAGTCCCCAAGGAAATGCTGAAGATGTTCAAGTTTGAAAGAATAGTATTTAACTTTTAAACATACAATTCAAATGCACCATGGTATATAAGCTTTGAAGATTTTCACTCATCTACCAATGTGGGATAAAACCGAAACTTGTTTCCATCTTTTAAGTTTATGTTTCATGTTGAACATATTTTAGTTCGGCAATTTTTTGATTTTGAAGTTAGTAACGGATGTGAACTATCCCTTGCAACATTTTGTCGTTAATGGTTTAATAAGAGGAAGAGGATCTTCAAAAGGAACAACCCGAGAGTCATTGTTTACTGACACATGAACATCAAAACAAACATTACCTCCCTCAGTTATTGTATAAATATCAAGGTAAAAAGTACTCTCGATTTGTAAGTTAATATCGATTTCTAAGGTTATAAGGGCCTGACGGAATAATTTGCAAGTATGATGGAATAGGCCAGGGTGACTTAAGGACTCATGGGGGTATGGTCATATGGAATATGGTTCAGTTGTTTTTTACAAAATTATCATCATAGATCACATAAGTAGAAGTTCTAACTTCTTTATATCGTAATGCTTTGTAATTTGTACATCCATGTATAGATCGTACGAGTAGTATAAAACTATTATAAACACTCTACATTGCGAATTACTTTTTTTGAAGAAAAATATATTCGAATGATAACAAAACACTTTTATTACTTCAGAAAAACAAGACTACAACAATCA
Organism: Chrysanthemum makinoi; assembly: GCA_910596185.1. NCBI lineage: Eukaryota > Viridiplantae > Streptophyta > Magnoliopsida > Asterales > Asteraceae > Chrysanthemum > Chrysanthemum makinoi. Next base: position 320,287,759 of record OU343221.1, read on the forward strand.
GATATCTATTCTCAAATAGTATCAACCAACTACTTAATATTTGATCTCAATCAAATATCACAATACCAGAACAATCAGTAACAAGAGTTTTGATCAATAGAATCAAGAACACAATTTAGGGTTTCACAAGAGAGTATTTAGAGATATGATTATTGAGAGAGAAAACGTAGATCAGAGTTATGAGAAAGTCTTTTGTCTTTCTCATTTATATAGCCCACAGAAGATTATCTTCTAACCCTCAACTTTAACAACTTTGCTAGAACATATCCAAAGTCTTACACAACTTTAACATATTTATGCTCCAAGTCCCTCAAGATACAAAAGCTTCAATATCCATCTCCTTAAATTTACAAACATCATACACACTAAAACACAATAATATGCAACACAATAAGCATTATTAGATTACCATTAAGCTCTTGATTATAAATCTCAACACCCCCTTAATCTGATAACTGATATATATCAAACATACTAAGATTTTTGACCAAAAAGTTATGTTTTAATGTATGCAACCCTTTTGTAAAGATATCTGCAATTTGATTTGCAGAATCGAGTTTAACAGTTTTTGCAACACCATTTAAGATTTTCTCTCAAACAAAATGCAAATCAATCTCAAGATGTTTAGTCCTTTCATGGAAAACTGGGTTGGCTACTATCTTAATAGCAGATTTGCTATCACAGTAAAGAGGAACAAGACCAGAAATATTAAGATCTTTTAAAAAATTTATAATCCAAATCACTTCACTGGTTACCGAAGCAAGAGCTCTATACTCTGCTTCAGTAGAACTTTTTGAGAGAGTAAGTTGCTTTTTACTTTTCCAAGATACTAAAGACCCATTCAAAAATACATAATAGCCAGTAACAGACCTTCTTGTCACAATACATTTAGCCCAATCAACATCAGAATAGACAAGAAGAGACATACTAGAATTTTTAGTAATATGAATACCCAAACCTGGAGCTCCTTTAAGATACTTAAGTATCTTTAAAGCTATTCTGAGATGAGACTTAAGTGGAGAATGCATGAACTCACTCAAACAATTAACAGCATAAGAAATATCAGGTCTAGTATTGGTCAAGTAAATAAGCTTACCCATAAGCTTCTGATAATCAGTAATATTATCAAGTAAAGGATCAATATCAGTAGCTTCATTAGAAATAACTAGTTTAGATTGTAAAGGAGTTTTAGAAGGTTTGCAACCAAGCATACAATACTCACTTAGCAAATCTAAACAGTACTTTCTTTGGTTTAAACAAATTCCTTTATCAGTTTCAGCAACTTCAATACCAAGAAAATATTGCAACTTTCCTGAATCTTTAATCATGAACGTAGTTTTAAGAAAGATCTTGAAATTGTTGATTTCATAAATATTATTCCCAGAAACAATAATATCATCAACATAAACAAGTAACGTAATAAACACATCATCTTTAGACTTTGTATATAAATAATAATCACTTTTACTTTGAGTAAAGCCATTTTCAAAAAGAGCACATGTAAGTTTAGCATTTTATTGTCTAGGAGCTGAGCTTGTTTTAAACCGTACAAAAAAATTTTAAGTCTGCATACTCTGTTATCACCTTCAGGGAAGAACCCTTATGGTAATTTCATGTATACAGTCTCATCAAGATCGCCATAAAGAAAAGCATTGTTAACATCAAGTTGATAAATAGGCCAATTATTCTGAACTGCAACACTAAGCAAGCATCTAACAGTTACCATTTTAAACACATGAGAGAAAGTTTCCTCATAATCTACTCCTTCTTTTTGATTATACCCTTTAGCAACCACTCTAGTGTTATATCTATCTAGTTCTCCATCAGACTTATACTTTATTTTAAACACCCATTTACTTCCTATAGCTTTTTCTACCTGGAGGTAAGACAATGATTTCAAAATTATCATTTCTATATAAAGCCTCAATTTCATTATTCATAGCATCAGTCCAATAGATAGATTTAGCAGCTTCAAAATAATTTTTTGGCTCGTGACTTTTGTTTAACTGAACTTTAAAGCAATAGTTTCTAGAGTTAAGTTTAGAATAATTCACAAACTTTTCTACTTAACTTTAGATTCAACAATAAAATCATTATAATTTCTGGGAAAAAAAGAAGGTCTAGAATACCTTCTCAAAGGTACTTCTTCCTGAACTGGAGAATTTGAATCATGATTCAAATTACCCTCAGACTTTATATTTTCTTCAAGTGTAGTTACCATCTCATCCTCATCAGCAAAGACATTGATGTCACTGTTATGATCAATGACATGGTCTCTACCAAATGGAGGAGAGTAGCTACCTTCACTTGGTGACTCGATGTCACTATTCAGATTAGGGTCTACTCTCTTTTCATCATTGGGTAGTTCAGGGGTTTCAACATCAAAAAAGTTTAACTGATTTAAGTCTTGAAAAACATTTTCAGAAGTATGCATTTGACGCCTTAGACAATGTCTTTGGAAATATAAATGCACCATCAGAGGGCCCTTTGAAGGAAATGGAACTTACTAATAATGACGATGTCAATGATAGTGATGAGGTTGAAAATATGTTTGATGAAACTTTGTGTTTTATGACCTACAATTCTAGAAATGTGGTTATAGAGGGGGCAAGCACTCCCGTAAATGAGGTTTCCAAAGTATAGCATAGGATCGTGGAATATTAGGGGAATGAACCAATCCCCTAAACAAAATGAGGTTCGACAAGTAATTGTAGAAAATCATCTGTTCGTTTGTGCAATTTTGGAGTCTCACGTAGCTAAATCTCATCTTGCTCAGCTTTGTTTTCAAGTATTTAGGCAATGGAACTGGACGTCCAATGGGGCGATGTGTAATAAAGGCTCACACATAATTTTGGGTTGGAATCCGGAGGAGGTGGTAATTGGGGTAATCTCGCAAAATGCTCAAGTTATGCATAATTTGATTGTGTTTAAGGCTCATAAAAAAAAGTTGTTTTGTTCATTTGTTTATGCTCACAACTGTTGCACACATCGTCGCGAGCTTTGGCACAATCTTGGTATACATCATTGTTATGTTAGAGGTAGATCATGGTGTTGGTTTAATGGACAATAAATTAATAGACGTGTGTTTGGATCGAACTCGAGACCACGGGATTGCACACTTTACGTATGAGAATTAAAGTTAATAATTAATGTAATAGTTATATTTATTTATTAATTAAACGAAATAACTATAACGGACGTTAAGTAATTAAGTGTAATGGACTAATGGTCGTTAAATGTAATTGGAAAGGACTAAATATGAAATTAGAGATCGAGAAGGTTCTAGAATCCCCATGGGAGTCCTAGGCCAATCGGTTTGGGGGTTTCCATAACCCAATCCATAGCCAACTTGTTCACCAAGTTACTTTAGGTATAAATACAAAACCAAGGGTGTTTGTAATTTATCTCTTGTACTCATTAAGCTAAACCTAAAAAATAGTTTGTATGTTTCTTGCTTAAATTTGGTCGACATACACTCTTGGGTGTCGATCCAAAACCTTTTCCAACTCAAATTATTTGTTTGTTTAAAACTAGCATTTCTTTAATTCGGTATAGTACGTGTGTACAAGAAAGTGGTACTAACACATTATTGTTAGTATTCTTGGATTGAATTACAAAACGGTAAGGGGTAATTCACAGAATTCTATAAATACTAATTAGGGTTCATTTCAATTGCTAGTTTTGTGGATTTGATTCTTGTTCGGCTAGAATCAAGAAAGGTACGTATATTCTTGTTTATGTTAATTAATTATTTGTTAATCTTTCATATACGCTTCCGCATGTGTACTTGATGTTTATTGTTTATATTTATGACTAGTCATGTTATATAATTCAAACAGTGGCATCACGAGCTTGGTTTAATGAGTAATTTATTACTAAACACGTAAAAACTGATATTGTATGTTGTTTGATATGATTATTCTAGGGTTTTGGTTATGATTATGTAAACCCTAATTTTAGGGTTAGGGCTTTTTCCCTAATTTGGTTTTAAAATTTTTTTATGGATCGAATTTTTTTTAATGGGTCAAAACACTTAAATTTATTTTAGTCGATTTGTTAAACTTTTTTTAGGGTTTATAAAATTGTTTTGTTATCAATATCGAAACCTAGAATTAATATATTGGTTACGTGATATATTCATGAATAAATTGTTATGTGACATGGAATTGTATGCGATCTTATGACAATGTGAATAAATTGTTATGTTAAATTCATGAAAACGTGCATGTTTGGCATGGATTATTGTCGATATATATATATATATATATATATATATATATATATATATATATATATATATATATATATATATATATATATATATATATATTTAATTGTTAAGATTGGTTATGCTAATATTAATTATTTATGATAAATCTTGAATTGGGGAAAACTCCAATTATATATACATTAATGAATCAATTATGTGCAATTTGGTATATTATTAATTATGGGTTTACGCAATCGATTCGTCGATGTATGTGGCTCACTTTCAATTGAGAAAGTGAAAGCCCTAATTAATATATACATTAATTAACCTAGACATTGATTATTAATAGGTTTTATCGAATAAGTTGCATGTGGCTACTTGTTTACACGTATTAATTGTTAGTTATGTGCGCATTGTTTTTAGTTGTTTATTTTTTATTTGTTTACTTGTTTTTTTATTACAGTATGTGTGATAGTTTTAAGCAAAGGGTAATTTTGAATAGAAAAATAATACGGACTAAACAATGGTGAAATTTGATTTGTTTTGAAGAGTTAAATATTCAATAGTTTAATTGATTGATAATTTTGGTACAAATGGTCTGAACGGCTCACCCAATTTTGACGGACTGTGTGGGAAGTTTAAGGAGGGGAGCGCATTAAATTGTGACCCTAAGGAAGGAGGTTATTGCTTCAGCGCTGACCGAATTCTCCGCTTGCTTGGGAGTCAAATTGGAGCTACCAAGTAAGCCATAAATGTACAAAAGCATCTTAAGGGCGAATTAGTTTTAATTCATGCGCCACTTCGGTGGTAATTACCCGAAACACTAAGTGTTTACACTTATGCAAAAGTACGGTATAATGGACAATAATTAAAGTTAAATTCCTTGATTGGCGAAACCAATACCTCAATCAAAAACTTTTGAAAATTTGATCTTTATGAATTGGTAATAAAAAGTTTTTTATTTAAATTATGCTACAGGATGAATGCATGACATCTTTTACATATTTGATTTGACCACATAAAATCAACACTAGTACCCTTTATAAATTAAGTTATGTGACATCTAATTAAAAGGAACACTTGAAGTTGCAATTGACATCATGTCAGAACTTGGCGAGATTGTGATGGAGAGGTAAGACCTTACATGAACATATTTGCAGTTCTTTAAGTTAGACACTTAAGTTGAGTAAGAAGTGAGACCTGGACTCAAGGCATAATATGGGATGAAACATGTTTATATTTGCAATAGCGTTGGAAAATATGAATCCCATAATGATCTAGGAATTGGAAATTGTTTGCCAATTATAGTTCGACACATTACCTTATTATATGCTTTCGTTACTAGCAGATCAACTGATGTAATGAACCTATGATAATTTAGATCCTAGCTTTCGAGAAAATTTGGTTATATGAATATTACCTTGGGTATTTTATTTTCTTGAAAAGTTTAATTATCAAAAATACTAAAATTCAATTTTGCTAATTCTCTAAATGTATTAATGCAAAATTAAACCGTAAACGAAGGTTATTCTTGTATTGTTAAATTGATCTACACCTGTAAGGGTTTTTGGTAGAGTCAACTTTACTAAAAGAATAAACCTAGTCCTCTTTTCATAAGAAAGAGTGAGATTAAATCCTATTCCTTTTCATGAATGAAGAAAGGTATGATAAGACAATTAGAATTGTCTAAATTCTAAATATATAACTCGTAAGCAAATTTTAATAGTTAAGAAAATTGTATATTTTCTGAGTTATTAAATTACAAGCTAGACTAATTACTGTATAATTGGTAAATGACAAACTAGCATATTTTATCTAGTTGTTTTGTTTTGACCATTTAAAAATTACTACATACAATTGTTGGAATAGTAAAACTATTAAGAAAGAAATTGCATGCCCAATTTTTCAAGTTAATAACATTGATAGATAATTCATCATCTACATGGTAGAATACACTCTTTTAGTACATAAGAAATTGTTATGTATGGACTTTCTCAATGGTTTAGGGAAGTAAATATAACACTATTCTCTTTTACTGTGTTCTTATAACTGAATAAGGAATTAATGTAATGATCTCTAATTCAGTGGGACTTACAAGCTTTGTCATCTTGGTAGCAACCCAGATTATCTCTAGAATGTCTTAAGATAATTATTTTCCACTTATAGTTACTTATGTTTTCAAGGATAGTCATGTATGTTTCCTTATTAGACAATGAAGTGGTTCTACATCTACTAGTTATGCTAATATAAATGACACAATCATATTAGTCACATAAACAAACATATGTCGTGTTTTTTATCTGCTACATGATGTTGTTCCATGCACAAGTGGGAGAAATCTATATTGTGTGCAAGGTACAACATATAGGTATATGATTTAACGGATTCTATTGACTGCAAGGTAAGAGACTAACGTTCTAATATGACTTGTACATATCTAATTCAATAAACACTTGGTGTTGCAATTTATGTCATGTGAGAACTTGGGGAGATTGCAACAACAAAGTAAATGTCCATGTGAAGTCAGACCTTGCATGCACATATTTGCGGTTTCTAGAATTAGAAAAGTATTTAGAATATGTGTCAAAATGATATATAAAACTACTTCAAACCGAATATTTATGTATTATTAGAATGACATAAATAAATGAAGTAATCTAATACTACTTCAATTTGTTTATTTATGTATTTTGGAATGACATAAATAAAAAATAATGTAGTCCTACATTATTGTGAAGTAAATAAATTAACTTGAAATTACTATTAAAACCAAAAGTTGTGTTCATAATTACTTTAGTTAAACATGTTTATGATTCATTGTAAAGACATAAACGTAAAGTCTTTTAAGACTCATAATAAAGTAAGATGTTAACTTTGTTAATACAAATAAGCCGTAAAAACGTTTATTTATATTTTACGATCTTCTAATGTTTTGTCGATAACAAACGTAAAATCATTTTAACGAAACAAATAAAATACGTAAATGGATTGAACTAATAGTTTCTGACATATTCCCATTTTCACATAAAACAATAAAACAAGTATAAGTGATTTTATGATTTAGTAATACATATGTGCAACAACTAGTGTTTACATATTTGGGTAAAATATACACATAACTAGTATGTAGGATATTGGATAATATAAATGGGTAGAAACTTAAGTATCACAACCCATTGGGAAAATACATTGAATGTAGTTGGGTACAACCCAAAGCCCATGACCCATGGAGCTTGACCCATAACCCATTGCATGACATCATGCTTATATCATACATGGATCAACCCATACCCAAGTGACTAGCTAAAGATCCATGGTTCAACCCATGACCCATAAAAAAATACCCATGGGTAAAAGGGAGCGTCCATGGATCCCTAGCTTAACGCTAGACGGATCCCTTGTGGAAGGGATCCGTGGGATCCGGGGAACAATAGATTTTTTTTCTAAAAATAGTGAGCCAGATCTTCATTGTTTCTCACCCCTTTCTAACACACTTTCTCCCTGAATTAAAAACTCACTAACCTCAGATCCAAGAGATCTATGTTTGTAGTTTTGTTTTTGTGTGTTCTTCTAGGTTCCTCTTAAAGGCAAGATCACCACCTTTGAAGTCGAGCAATCTCAAGTCCATTAGTTGCCAAGCTTCCTCATCATCAAGGCTACTGAAGTCTTCTTGTTGATGATTCCTTTCTTTCTTGTAAGAAGTGTAGTGTTGAAGACATTAGTGAAAGAAGTCTCAAGTGTCAAGACGAAGATATTAGTGAAGGGTATCTATCGTCCATATCATAAGCAGTTGTGGTAGGTGCTTAGAAGTAAAGACTAGAAGAATTAGTGAAAGGTGCTTAGAAGTCAAGACACAAGACATTAGTGAAGGGGTCTTGTAGATCTAGTCAAAGGCATTAGTGAAAGGTGCCTTAGATGTACATTCGATATGGTGTGTTTCGATGTACAAGATAGACTAGTATTAGATCCAAGGATATTGATATCCTTGATGATGTTGTAAAGGAGTAGATCTCCTTTGGGATTAGTCGTTGGTGTAATGTGGTAGTAGTTCCTCCATTGCAATGGAACTAGGTGCTTAGCCTAGTACCTAATAAAGGGTAGGCGACGTTGTGAAGGTGTAGTTCACCTTGGAGTGAAAGAACTAGGTACTAGCCTAGTACCTTATAAAGGGTAGGCGACGTTGTGTAGGTGTGGTTCACCTTGGAGTGAAAGAACCCGGTGGTTAGCCTAGCACCAGAAAAAGGGTAGGAGACGTTGTGAAGGCTTCTCCGCCACAAGGAGATTGGTGTAGTGTTTATGAACTCTCGAGTAGGTGACTCGGGGAGTGGAGTAGGGCAAGGAAGGTGTCCTTGTAGCCGAACCACTACAAATACTCGCCTTGTGGTTTTGTGCTTCTTACTCTTATCTTTTCATTACTTGTCTTTACATGCTTGTTTATCAACATCCAACACACACATCCAAATAGATTGACATAAGTCGATCTAAATAGATTAAAAGGAAGTTTTAATTGGTAAAACTATTCAACCCCCTTTTAGTTTTCCACAATTGGCATCAGAGCTTGGTTACCAAGTTTCTTGAAGTATATTGTACTTTAAAAACTTGATACGATCTATGGTTAATTGAAAACTACAAAGAAAATTTTTCATAAAAACAAACACCATGTCTTTTAGAACTATATGTTTGGATGTTGATTTGATAACAACATTTTTTTATTTATTTATTTGTTTCATTTAATTGCACTAATCTTCTTTGTCAAGTTGATTAGTCAAAGCTCATACCCACCAAGCTATAGGAATCGCTTGGTAACAAGATTACCTTCCTTAAAAAGGTATCTTAAACGCAAAGGAGCGGGAATCGTCTAAGTGACATTTGTTGTGTCATTTGTAAAGACATTCCTAAGTGCGCTAGAGGTACGATTTTCTTTTTATCTTGCTTGATAATTAAGTATGCCTATTTAGGTATTTATATGATTATATTTTGTGCATATACATGTTTTACATGAAGCTTTATTAGGAAGTCTTTTTCTGACATACGTGTTATCGTTCTCATCTAAAGTCCCGATATATAAAACTTATGTTTTATTTCTTTTAATCCAATAATAATAAAAAAACACGAATCTCAAAAATTCCTCCTTTACCATAAATACTCCCACCGTCAATAAATCTATCCCCACTTTTTCAGATCTTCCAATTTCAAAAATTTCTCCCATTCAAAACTTCATTTTCCTCTCCATTTCATCTCAACCGAAACCAAGAAGGATCATCTTCAACATGGTTTACATCGCCCTCGTACTCATCGTCTTAACACTCATCGCACTTGTATTCCCTATGATGAAGTTCACATATGGAGACATTTACTTTGTGTTGTTAATCTACATTGGGGTTATATACCCAATCCTTTGTATCATTCTTAGTATTGAAATGAAATATTAGTAATAGTCTAGTTATCTAGGTTATTATGTGTTTATCATTGTTTTTGTTTTATGTTTTATCTCGTGATACATTAGAAGTCATGTATGCATGTTAAAAGAAAATGTAGGCTAAAACACTTATCTTGGTATAAAACTATAAGATCTAAAAACCTATGCTTTTCATAAAATCTGTTTATGTAATTACAGATCTACGGATCTCGGAAGTTATACTAGCCGGATCCCTTTTGAAAAGGAACTGTAGGATCCATCCTATTGGAGAACAGTTTTTCATGCAAATTAAAAACCACTTTTCTTCTAAAAGTGAGTTAAGTGTCTTTCTTGTTAAAAACCATTGTTAACAAAAATCTAATAAAAACGTTAGATAATCATAGGTTGACCACAAACATCACTTTTTATTAACCCATCATTTCTATAGGTTCAACTATGACGCATGAATATGAGTTTGATTTTTCTCTCACTAGCGTCTACACTACGAACATCTCCCTTGAACCCAACACACTTGGCAATCATGTCCGTGGGTTCAATAATCTCGAAAATCGTCACTTCCATGAAGGACGAATTGTAGACACCTCTCTACAATTCGAAGAAGGTATCAATACCTCCTTCCGAGCCATAGGACTAGAATGTCTTCTTTAAATCAACGAGAAGATATGTCTAAGGTTCATAATGGAATTCTTCCGTCAAGTTGAAATCGTTCGTAACGAGGATCGCTCTCTATCTCTTTGGTTTTATATCAAAAACCAAAAGCTTACTTTAACCCTTGGGCACTTTGCTCACATCCTCCGGATTCCAAATCATGGAGAATGTGCCTTCACCGAAGATTGGTCTCTTGATTCTCTCTTCAAATTTCGTGAAGAAAATAGTCCATATTGTTCACACATACCCTCCCCGGAAGATTTAAATCGCATAATATGCAAACTCGACCATATTACTCCGATCCAAACATTATCTTCACACGGGACATCTGAGAAGAGTACAAGCCTCTTGCACTCATCCTACGTGAGAATTTTTGGAGTCTTAGGGGAAATCGAGAAATCCTTCCCGCTTGTTGTGCTCACACGTTGTACTGTTTGCTAACACAACAACCATACAATCTCGCCTACTTCTTCGCAAGGCGAATTGTAAATCTTCAAGGCTCCAAGAATAAACTCATCCATTATGGAATGTTCTTGACACACCTCTATCACAACGTTATGCACTTCCATCCTCAATTTCAAAGTCCGTTGTACGTACTTGTGAACAAGATGATGGAACCGCTAAACATATCTCTCATGAAGACTTTCTTCATTCTTGATTCCACCAACACTCATCAATCACGTAATGATCCTCCTAGCGAAAACACTCAAGAAACCTAGTAGTATTTCAAAATAGGATCAATTCTCTTGTACTCGTGCTTTATCAATGTAATCCTATTTCCCTCATGAAATAAAACATCTTACATTTGATATATTAGTGTTAGAACCCCTTTAAACTAACCTTGAAATATAATGCATTGTCAAGATCATTGCATACCTTTAGTAAAGGTTCTGCTAAGCAGATGGACGGATCACAAAGTTTGTGCTAGACGGATCCCTACACTTAGGGAACTGTGGGATCCGGCAAACAGAAAATGCAATTGCAAGCATTATATTTCAAACATATCCTTAGAACACCTCACACTAAGCTAAACATAGTGTCTTAAGGCAAATTAAGTCCTTATCAAGATAGGTAGATCCTTCCTACTCACACATAACTCACCTAGATCACACTCTAAGACGCTTGTAGATCTATCGTTTCATTTCTAATCCATTACTCTTCTGCTCTTAAACTCACACTTCATTTTTCACTTGATCCCTCACATCTAGTGTTAGAAATCTTTTCTATTATGGCAAAATTGATCATAAATCATCCTTACCTCAAAATTGATCAAACTTGATCAAATTCTAGTTTTCCCATCTCAAAGCTTCTAGGATAATTTCCAAAACACTATCCTAAGTCACAAACTGATCTCTAGGATCATTTAGCTTCAATTGACACTCTCATCTTTAGTGTCATCCTTGCTCATCCATTGGTACTCATGAAAGTTCTAAATCCTTCCATAAAAGACAATCATTAGCTACATCACTCATTACCTTCAAGTACTTAAGCACCCCTTCATTTAAGACACTTAGGAGGACTGAAACACTCAAGATGATATAGATCTTAGATCTTAGAAACATCATTTCCACTCTTTCATAGCTGCTGAGATCCGGATCCCTAGGATTATCCTAGACGGATCCCTCTTATAAGGGAACCGTGGGATCCGGATGACAGTTTATGTCAATTCTTGCTAAAACAATCATTTCAACTCATCCTTCTACCTCAAACACTCCATCTCATCTTAAATGAGTTCCTAGATCAGTACAAACTCTGAAGTTGACTCTTGTGCATGTTAATCATCACATTCCAATGAATCTTAGTGGCTTAAGGCTTAAATGCACTTGCCAAATCTCTTGCTTTATAAACCACATTGTTAGGACTTCCATAGTCATCACCTTCATCCTAACTTTCAGCACTTTAGAAACCCTTATAAACCTCTTGAAATCATCTCATCATGAGGAAAACACCAAGTGGTAACTTATCCACCAAAAAACCACCCATGAAAAAGGCTCGTCTTATACACGAAATCTCTTCAACCGAATCATCTCCGGTCAAGCCAACAAATGATAGGATCTTTCCTCAACCAATCAAACCAATTCCTAAAAGGATAGTACCCACAAAACTACATATGCCAAACACCACCATACCTTCGAGGCCAAACAACATCATCTCCACTAAACCATCACCATTGGTTCCAAGAGCTATTTCTTTTACATCTCCACTATCATCACCATACCTCTACAATTTAGAGGATTTGCCTCCTAGGCCGTCTCATCCGCCTCCGTCGACAACATTCTCCTCATTAGGAGGAATAATGGTACAAAATCAAGGTGTTGATTCAACACTTGCTCCGGCTTCCTTTTCGCCGTTTCCATTATATAATCTCATTTGGATTATGAGAAATCATCAAAGTCAACCACCCGACCATATGGAAGTTGACACTTCTCTACCACCACCATTATTCTTGGTCAAGCCATTCTCAAATGCGCCTCCACCAATCCCTCCATCGTTTGAAGCTCCACAAGCCGCTTCACTTGATCATTCGCATCAAGCCATTTCATTTCTTCCACCACCACTACCTAGCCATGACAAAGATTGCTATCATTGTCAACATGTTGAAAGTTTGATACATGAAGTACGAGAAGACCAACGTTTCATGTTCTATCATCTCCTCGAACGTTTTGACGAGATTAAACCTAAAAAAAACTTGAGTTAGAAGATTTTAGTGGTGTCCTAGCATCAAGAGATAGTTGGTCTAGAAATTCCTAGTTAGGTATTTTCTTATTTTCTTAGTTTTTAGTGTATTGTATATCATAACTCTAGTTTTATTAAATGAAATTACATGCTACTTGTTATATTTCTAAGCATATGATTACATTGTATTCATATCTCATTTTTGTGATAAAATTACTTGTTATATCACCTTTGCTGTAACTAATCATCAGCTAATACGGATCCCTCAGAATTGCCTAGACGGATCCCTACTAAGAGGGAACCGTGGGATCCGTGAGACATAAAACTATTTTCTACTAACTTGGACCACATTTGCAGGAAATTGTAAATTATAATTTTTTTTATAACCTTTGTTTTGTAGTTATTGAATTTACACATGAAGACTTTGACATCCTAAAGCTAGGGGAGCTTTATGTCAAAGCAATACATTGCGAATTACTTGCAATATTAGGTTTACATTTCGTGACATCCGCTTGCAAAATTGCAATCATCAAGGGGAAGCACATTCGTCACTTAGACGAAATCTTTTGCAAATTTACTTGAAAACTAACTAGATTAGTATCACTTTCTTGATGCCCTTACATAGGGATGGACTCGTCAAGGGGAAGTAAAGACGAGATCCTTTCCCGTTACTTGCTCTTTATTTCTTTTTGTTTCTTTCACATGTTTTTCTTAAAAACAATGTGCTGCTTTCTTTCGAAGCTCTTTTTGTTTCGACAAAAAGGGGGAGAAGAAAGTAAAACTACAAATTCAAACTTTTACGAATTTTAGCTTTTCCTTAAAATAATTTTATGTTTTTTCATCAAAAAAAAGGGGGAGATTGTTAATACAAATAAGCCGTAAAAACGTTTATTTATATTTTACGATCTTCTAATATTTTGTCGATAACAAACGTAAAATCATTTTAACGAAACAAATAAAATACGTAAATGGTTTGAACTAATAGTTTCTAACATATTCACATTTTCACATAAAATACTAAAACAAGTATAAGTGATTTTATGATTTAGTAATACATATGTGCAACAACTAGTGTTTATATATTTGGGTAAAATATACACATAACTAGTATGTAGTATGTTGGGTAATATAAATAGGAAAAAACTTAAGTATCACAACCCATTGGGAAAATACATTGAATGTAGTTGGGTACAACCCAAAGCCCATGACCCATGGAGCTTGACCCATAACCCATTGCATAACATCATGCTTATATTAAACATGGATAATATCCATAACCCATGGATCAACCCATACCCAAGTGACTAAGTGTATTGCACTCAAGAGATACATTGTATCTAGCTAAAGATCCATGGTTCAACCCATGACCCATAACCAAAATACCCATGGGTAAAAGGGAGCATCCCACGGATCCCTAGCTTAACGCTAGACGGATCCCTTGTGGAAGGGATCCGTGGGATCCGGGGAACAGTAGACTTTTTCTTCTATAAATAGTGAGCCATTTCTTCATTGTTTCTCACCCCTTTCTAACACACTTTCTCCCTGAGTTAAAAACTCACTAACCTCATATCCAAGAGATCTATGTTTGTAGTTTTGTTTTTGTGTGATCTTCTAGGTTCCTCTCAAAGGAAAGATCACCACCTTTGAAGTCGAGCAAGCTCAAGTCCATGAGTTGCCATGCTTCCTCATCATCAAGGCTACTGAAGTCTTCTTGTTGATGATTCCTTTCTTTCTTGTAAGAAGTGTAGTGTTGAAGACATTAGTGAAAGATGTCTCAAGTGTCAAGACGAAGATATTAGTGAAGGGTATCTATCATCCATATCATAAGCACTTGTGGTAGATGCTTAGAAGTCAAGACTAGAAGCATTAATGAAAGGTGCTTAGAAGTCAAGACACAAGACATTAGTGAAGGGTGTCTTGTAGATCTAGTCAAAGGTATTAGTGAAAGGTGCCTTAGATGTACATTCGATATGGTGTGTTTCGATGTACAATATAGACTAGTATTAGATCCTAGGATATTGATATCCTTGATGATGTTGTAAAGGAGGAGATCTCCTTTGGGATTAGTCGTTGGTGTAGTGTGGTAGTAGTTCCTCAATTGCAATGGAACTAGGTGCTTAGCCTAGTACCTAATAAAGGGTAGGCGACGTTGTGAAGGTGTAGTTCACCTTAGAGTGAAAGAACTAGGTACTTAGCCTAGTACCTTATAAAGGGTAGGCGATGTTGTGTAGGTGTGGTTCACCTTGGAGTGAAAGAACCCGATGGTTAGCCTAGCACCGGAAAAAGGGTAGGCGACGTTGTGAAGGCTTCTCCGCCATAAGGAGATTGGTGTAGTGTTTACGAACTCTCGAGTAGGTGACTCAGGGAGTGGAGTAGGGCAAGGAAGGTGTAATTGTAGCCGAACCACTATAAATACTCGCGTTGTGGTTTTGTGCTTCTTACTCTTATTTTTTCATTACTTGTCTTTACATGTTTGTTTATCAACATCCAACACACACATCCAAATAGATTGACATAAGTCGATCTAAATATAATAAAGGAGGTTTTAATTGGTAAAACTATTCAACCCCCCCCTTCTAGTTTTCCACAAACTTGTTACGTTTTTTTAAGTAAGACATATACAAGAAGTCATTGAGTTTATCAATGATTTATAACGTTAAATGGGATTATAACAATTTATGTTTTCTTGATGAGACATGGATATGAAGTGGCTTGGTTAAAAAGTACATGTGTTATAAAGCATGCAATTGGCTTGGAAAGTCTATTAATACCATTAAGTTGACTTAGTTGGTAAATAGGTAAGCCAAATGGAATATGTTTATCTTATATATTGTTAGATTGTCTTACAATATTAATTCTAATGAATACCACAAGTTGATGGTATGTTCAGTTAGGAGAATCAAAAACCATAACTTCTTTCTTAAAAAGTAAAAAGGTTAGAAAATTGAGTATGGATTGACTATACTCAATATGACTCCAACCTAGAAGATTAATAAAACACCATTTTATTATGGAATGTGATGAATCACACTAAGTTTTAAAATTGAAGATTCTGTATTTGTTAAACTACTTATGAATAGGTTATTAACAAACTAAAGTCATGAATTATCAATGTGTATATGTAATGTCTCAAAAAGATAACAATGTAGTTTTTCTCTAATTGCTAAGTATATATAGATAGTCTATATATATTACAAAAGGCAAGTGGGAGTTTTATTTATCTTGAAAGATAAAATTACAAGATACATAATCTTCTTAAATACACTAGTAAATATCACGATGAGGCTAGATATGAAATGTTAACCTCAAGATATTAAAGTTTACGGATTTTTAATGAGAATATTGTTTTTTGTATACAATGATGCTGGTTTAATTGAGATGACACTCAATACTAGTCATGGTAGTATTTCAACCTTGTTAATTGCCATGTGAACTAGTTGTGCTACTGAAAGTCCAGTTGCATTATACATTAAAAGAATAGAACAATTTAAACTTTAAAATGTTTGAAAGTTTAAATCTATACTACTATATAAAGTATTTGGGAAATTTTATTTATGGAAGGCTTAAAATTTTCAGATTCAACACTTGCTAATTGTGGAATTATATAAGATTTAAAAAATAGGTAGTGGCAAAATTTGAACCTAGGTCTCTTAGGTGAAAGAAAAATACTCCAACCACTAGACTACAATGGACTTTTGTTCATTTAATGTACAACCAAATACATGTACATAAACAACATCTATTGCATAACTAAATACATATAATACATATACAACTTTTGTAATTATTTACACGAGCCTTATAAATTTGTTGTTTATTTTATTTTTTTTATTGGTTATTTTAATAAGCAACATCAAGCACAATTTTTTGTAGCGTTTTAATCTTACTCATTCAGAAAGAAAAACTCAAATTCAATTCAATTCAACTCGAGCAACATTCATTAAACAACATTCGGCGACGTGTACCTATAATTAAATCATTAAATAACATTCGCCTTCGAACCCGCTGCTTTGCGCGGGTACTATGCTATTGTCATAAATTGGTGATAGAGGATGTTACACACTTTATGAATTATTATGTGGATTGGTGAATGCACACCTAGAAGAATTTCACTAATTGAATTCTTAAAATAAGTATTCTCAAAATTACGATAGATCAAGTTGGTTGATTTATGCCTTATCAACAAGTATGATTATCATTACTTGAGGCATAATTCATCAACTGAAATTTTCATGCATTGATCTATTTAGTATTTGGATAAGGGATGTTAAAAAAGTGTTATAATAAATCAAATATTTGGTATGTTTGATTTTATAATATATTGTATCCTATATTTGCATGTTTAGTCCGTGGATAAATTTATTTATTCTAAATCGTCCGTGGTCAATTAATGATACGGGAGTATCATTAAACTAAGACAAATCTGAGAGATAGAGATATGGTAGAATATCTTCAAAGTATATTGATGAGAAAGCATACCAATTTCAGATGATATTCAATGAATTGAATATAGGACTTATCCCAACTACATAATTTACTTTATGAATATTGTTGTTAAGTAAATTATGAATAGTTATCCTCAAACTTGAGATACCAGATAAGTGCCATGAATGTAGTGCACTTTTGTGGAACAACTTAACACTATACGTAACTGGTAGTCATAAGGGTTGTTTCTTGAAGTGTAGCAAAGTTTGTGGGTTAGTCTCGTAGTCAAGATAGAATTTGTTCCTTCAAATTTATTTGGAGTTTAATACTGTTGGGCCCCTCGTAGGGTTGACAAGATGTTTGCGTGGCCACGCCCAAAGATCTCCCCTGAATATGTTCAGAAGATTTGGTAATCTTGCTCAATCACTTATAACGAGAAACAGAATAGTTGAATAAAGAATGACTTAATTTCATATCTTTATTTAACATGGTATTAGAAACAAAAAGATAATAATAATGAGAAATTATTAAAAGGTTTTCCATGAGCCATACTTGATTTGTTCTAGAGGCATCGAAGTGTTGCTAGACGCTAACCGATGTGATCACTCTATTAAGATATGTCCAAGTGAGAGTTGTTGGTTTAATGGACAATAAATTAATAGACATGTGTTAGGATCTAACTCGAGACCACGGGATTGCACACTTTGCGTATGAGAATTAAAGTTAATAATTAAATGTAATAGTTATATTTATTTATTAATTAAACGAAATAACTATAACGGACGTTAAGTAATTAAGTTTAATGGACTAACGGTCGTTAAATGTAATTGGAAAGGACTAAATATGAAATTAGAGATCGAGAAGGTTCTAGAATCCCTATGGGAGTCCTAGGCCTATCGGTTTGGGGGTTTCCATAACCCAATCCATAGCCAACTTGATCATCAAGTTACTTTGGGTATAAATACAAAACCAATGGTGCTTGTAATTTATCTCTTGTACTCATTAAGCTAAACCTAAAGATAGTTTGTGTGTTTCTTGCTTAAATTCGGTCGACATACACTCTTGGGTGTCGATCCAAAACCTTTTCCAACTCAAAGTTATTTGTTTGATTAAAACTAGCATTCCTTTAATTCAGTATAGTACGTGTGTACAAGAAAGTGGTACTAACACATTATTGTTAGTATTCTTGGATTGAATTACAAAATGGTAAGGGGTAATTCACATAATCCTATAAACCCTAATTAGGATTCATCTCAATTGCTAGTTTTGTGGATTTGATTCTTGTTCGGCTAGAATCAAGAAAGGTACGCATATTCTTGTTTATGTTAATTAATTATTCGTTAATCTTTTCTATACGCTTCTGCATGTGTACTTGATGTTTATTTTTTATATTTATGATTAGTCATGTTATATAATTCCAACACATGGTGCTTGATTGGTGATTTTAGCTCGGCTCTAAATCTTGAAAACAAATGAGTTGGGTCATCTATTATTGATATCTCTATGATGGAATTTAGAGATTGTGTTGATAAAATAGAGGTCTCGGAAGAATGTGTTGATAGAATAGAGGTCTCGGATTTTAAGAGAGCAGGGTCTTCAATTTACATGGATTCAAAATCCTAAAAGGTGAAGATGGCATTCTAAGGAAGACTGATAGAGTATTGGCTAATTTCGATTTTAATGGCATTTTCGTTGGTGCAAATGCTTTATTCCAACCATGTCGTATTTCGGATCATTCACCTGCTATACTTAGAATTCCTAAAAGAATGAGATTCAAGCCCAATCCTTTCAAATTTTCAAACCTTGCTGTGCTAAATCCTCGTTTTAAGAAGCTGGTCGCCGAAACATGGAATGTAAGTTTAAGTGGTTGTATGATGTTTAAAGTTATCAAAAGGCTAAGATTGTTAAAAAAACGCCTTTGCGAAAATTGCCTCATGATAAAGGCAACTTGCATGATCGAGTGAAACATCTTCGAGTTGAGCTTGATGAAGTCCAAACAGCCTGGATCGTGACCAATCTAACAGCTTGATACGCGAAGAGGAATCCCTCTACTTGCAAGAATTTAATGATGCTACTCTTGATGAGGAATGATTTCTCAAGAAAAAGGCTAAGGTGGAATGGTTACAAGTTGGTGATTCTAATACATCTTATTTCCAGAAGGTTGTGAAAAGTCATGTAGCAAGAAATCGTATTGATTTGAATGGGAATGTTTGCGAAGGGACTGCTGTACATGAAGCTTTTGTTAACCACTATTCCCATTTCCTTGGCCAATGTGGTGTTACAATTGCTCTTGACATGAATGATTTATTTTTTAATAGGTTGTCTACTACACAAGCTGAGCATATGATCATTGATGTGTCTAGTGAGGAAGTTAAAGAAGCCATTTTCTCGATGGGAGATGACAAGTCCCCGGGTTCGGATGGGTATACCGCGGCTTTCTTTAAAGGTGCTTCAAAATTATTGGAGTTGATACTTCTAATGCGGTGCGTGAATTTTTTACGAGTAGTAAACTACTTAAAGAAGTTAACCACACTATTATAGCTCTTATCCTAAAGGTTTCTTCTCCCACTCGTGTTAATGACTATAGACTGATATCATGTTGTATGTCCTTTTGAAGTGCATTAGTAAGATTATTTCAAATCGTATAAAGGACAATCTTACTAACTTGGTGAGCATAAACCAGTCAGCTTTTGTTCCAGGTAGACATATTTCTGACAATATTCTCCTAACGCAAGAGCTAATGCACAATTACCACATAGACAAAGGTCCGCCGAGATGTGCCTTTAAACTGGACATTCAAAAAGCATATGACATGGTAGATTGGGCTTTTTGAGGAAGATCTTATTTGGGTTTGGTTTTCACATCCAAATGGTTAATTGGATTATGGAGTGTGTTTCTAGTACTTCATTTTCTATATGTATTAATGGTTCTCTGTATGGGGTTGTCAAAGGGAAAAGAGGGCTTCGTCAAGCTGGTCCTTTATCTCCTTATTTGTTTACTCTCGTCATGGAGATTCTAACTCTCATCTTGCAGCGGAAGATTAGAAATTCGGATGAGTTTGGTTATCACCATCATTGTTCTAGCCTCAACATCGTTAACTTATGCTTTGCTGATGACCTATTTCTTTTCGCTCATTGTGATACTACCTCTGCTTGTTTTATTAAAGAGGCCCTTGAGGAGTTCAAGAATGTTTCGTGGTTAGTTCCTAGTTTTCCTAAGAGTACAACTTACTTCTGTAACGTTTCAAATCATACTAAGTTAGCCATTCTTAGTGTGCTTCCATTTGAAGAGGGTACTCTTTCAGTTAAATACCTTGGAGTTCCTCTAATATCTATTAGACTGGTGTATCGAGATTGTAAGGAACTTGTAAAAAAGGTTCAAGATAGAATTGGAAATTGGAAGAACAAGTTTCAGTCTTTTGCAGGTCGCCTACAACTTGTTCAATCAGTTGTATCCTCTCTGCATGTTTATTGGTCTTCTATTTTTATTCTTCCGTCGCACATTATTTTGGATATTGAACAACTCATGAGGGGGTTTCTTTGGTGTCAAGGGATATGAAACGTGGAAAGGCGAAAGTCTCATGGAAGGCTATATCTCTTTCAAAAAATGAAGGTGGCTTAAGTATTCATTGACTTGAGAACTTCGATGTTGCTCTTATTACATCGCATATATGGAGCATCCTCACATTAAAGTAGTCGCTTTGTGTCAAATGGATACATACTCATAAGCTTCGAGATCGCAATTTTTGGGACTATCCTATTAGGGGAGGTTTTAGCATGCAATCCAAGCTGTGTGATTTAATACATGATGATGCATGGCTGTGGCCTAATGAATGGTTCACAAAATATCCTTTTTTGCTTAACATTAATGTTCCCTTATTCAATTATGATCATATGGATTCATTAGTATGGCGAACAAGATTTGGTATTGATAAGGGATTCTTGATTGGCACTGTTTGGGAAGACATTCGTCCATGTGGTAACAGTAGTGCTTGGACAAATGTGGTTTGGCTTGCCCATTGGATTCCTCGCCATGCATTTCATGTGTGGCTTGTACTCCAAAGGAAGTTGAAGACTCGAGACGTATTGAGACAATGGGATGTCGGTCCATTGATCGACTTAAACCTGTCTTGATGCTCTTTATGTGAATGAGTTCCGGATTCTCACACCCATTTGTTTTTTTATTTGTAATTTTCCTCACAAGTTTGGACTCGAGTAATGCTGAAAATTGGCATGTTTCCCACTTTTTTATCTTCGGATCATATCACAGCTTGGTAACTCTTGTATGGAAAGTCTCGATCTGCCAACAACATAATTTCCAAGTTAGTGTTTGCAGCATCTTCATATTTTATTTGATAAGAGAGGAATCCGAGGTTATTTAAGCAAAAGAAGATATCAACTGAGCAACTGACTGATGTTGTTATTTCTACAGTTCGCCGTAAACTTTTAACGTTTCATTTCAAGCGGACAATTCGTGTAGAACGGGTGTTAGCAAGGTGGAAGCTTCCGATGTATTTAATTAGGGATAGCCCAACATAATGTTTGCAATGTAGTCTAGTCTTGTGTTTGATGTTTATGTTTTTGTTCGGCTAGACTATTTCTTTCTATGAGATTGGCATGTCAATCTTATGTGTAGTGGTTTGAAGCACAAATGGTGCGTTGATTTTAATAGTCAATATGGTGCTTTACCATATTGCTTGATTATTAATATACTTCACTAGGGCAAAACTCTTTACCAAAAAAAAATTGTAAGCGGCTTCCTTGTTGATGTTCCTCTCATCCATTAACTTCCTATCTTTTAATATTTCTTGTTATTTACAAGATGTTGCATATACACTTGATAGCAACACATAACCAGCTTCATCATGTGGCTTTACTGTTCCGATTTGAAATTTTTTATGAACACTACAAACAACCAAAAGTAAACACCATATCGTTGCACGAGTAGGAAATGTCATGTTATTTTGTCACTACTACAAAAAAGGACATAGAGCCCCCTTAATAGAGCCCGGTTTTTGTGAAAAACTGGCTCTAAAGAGATTCTGGGGGGTATAGAGCCATGTTTTTCCTGATAGAACCGGGCTCTATGCAAAAAAAGTTTAGAGCCGCGTTTTTTGCGTACAAACCGGGCTCTATTCCTTGTATAGAGCCCCCTTCTCTTTACTAAAACCGGGCTTTATGATTAAGATTATTAGAGCCCGTTTTTCATCCATAAAACCGGGCTCTATTAGAATGCCCGCCAAGGGCGGGTTATTTCCCTCCCCAAATTTCATCAAAAATTTCATCCAAAATCCAAAACCCAAGGGCGGGTTATTTCCCTCCCCAAATTTCATTACACACACCAAGCCAGCAAAACCCTAATCTAATGACTGTCACACAGACTACCACCACCAGCGCCGCAAACCATTGCCGTCACAGCCACCATTGCAAGAGATTTGATTCGAAAGAGGTACAATTGATGTTTTTGTTCAATTAATCATTATAGTATCTCATAAATGAAGTTGTGAATTTTGATTCTGAATTTAGTCCCGTTGGTTATATGTTTTTATAAGGTATTGAATCTGAATTTGTTTAATTTTTGGGGTTAATGAATGGACTGTATGTGTAGTGTTACTTTGAGGTTTAAGTGGAACTTAGTGTTAATTTTAGGCATAATTGTTGATGTGGTTACTGATGTAGGGATTGTGTTTGTGGTATTTTTACTAAGCTTTTATATAGGATTAATTGGAACTTAGGGATAGTTTTAGGCATAATTTTGGCTTAACTATATCTCTTGCTACAAGATTTGTTCTTTCATGGTGTAATATGTTTTCTGCTATTTATCATAAGCTTTTTTTTGATTGTTAACTGTCATATCCTTTTGGTATTTATAACCAAGCATAATTAAATGCCATGGCGCAACAAAATTTTGTGAAACAGGTCCTGCAGCCGCTACGGTGTGTCTTTTCTGCAATGCTATTGGTGTAGTCGTGGCTCGGATAGTAGCTCAATTTGGGGCAAAATTGAAAGTGAGGGACATAGAGTCAAAATTAGTGAAATCCAAAAGGATCCCAAGCTATGGTCCTTTTAAGTTGTTGTTTTCCACCCTGTTTATCCCATTGCTCCATCCAAGTATCTGTTAGCTCTTGCACCGCATCAATTAACTCTTGTGAGTTCGCAAACTTTATTGGCTTAATTATCTATGTTTGACCATTGAAGAACATAAGTGGAGAGGTCTAATCATTTTAATTTATCATAATACAACACCTTCATTAATTACTTCGCAACAAGACTATGGATACGAAGAACAATCAACTGATATTAACAATATTAAAATCTTTTGAATGGAGCCTACATGGATTAATAACAACATTAATGGATAGAATCTTTTGGGTGGCTATATTTGGTTGTGATAAACCTTAAATACAATTGTTTTTGGCTATACTTTTACCTTTAATCATATCTTGTTTTAGTATCTTAATTGCATCAGTTATTTGGTAGAAGTAATTGATTAGTTATAATTTATTGGTATCATGAAAGAAGCTTCTTACGTGCTCTGAAGGTTCACTCTTATTATTTAAGGTATTAGCAGCGACAATCCCTGTTACACTAGCCGCATCATTGGCCGTAAGACTGGGTGCAACATCTATGGCTGCATTCCAGATTTGCTTACAGGTTTGGTTGACCTTGTCACTTCTTTCAGATGGTTTAGCAATTGCTGGACAGTTAAACATAGTTTATTAAAGTGTACATTTTTCATGTATTACAGACGCTCCAATGTGTAAACCATCTCTATCTAAAAAATTATTGGCCATAATTGCTTCATCATTTGCTGAAAGGAACTATGAAAAGGCAACAGCAGCTGCATCTCGTGCACTGCAGGTATTTTTTTAGTACATATATGGACATCATACTTTATTAGACTTAGCACTTTTAGTAATTTTATTTGTGGATGAGTTTATTCAGGTTATGTTTATCAACAATAGATCAAATGGGTAAAAAAGAAGAATAAATAAAGCAAAAGGGTTAACTGTTGCACATGTGAGTTTTCAGCAGATGTATACAATGAATGTAGTACTGCTAGATGTATACAACGTAGTACTGCTAGATGTATACAACGTAGTACTGCTAGATGTGTAAATGTCAAAGGTGCTATTGGTCCTGCTTTGGATGTAAAGATTTTCGTTACTATGTAAGCATCTGTGAGTTTTCGAAAATAAACAATGTTTATGTTAATTCATACTTCCATTATCACTGTTATTAGATAATAACGTTATCCATACTAAGAACCACTATGGGATAACTGTTATTTTTTCTTTGAGGGCGTTAATTGGTGTTTGTTGCTTCTGCAGTTCCTTCACTTGAAAAGTTTCCAGTTATTGAAGTTGGCAAGATTCTTGAAATGGGCATGTATTGCTTAATTCAGAAAGGGAAGCTGTAATCTTTAAAGTTACTAACAATGGAGATAGACCAATACAGGTGTTTTCCTTAGTACATTTTCTGAGATTTTTCATACAGTTTTCACTACTTCAAGATCGATTGTTATTAAGGCTATAACTCGAAGTTATTATAGAAGTCTCAGAAGTTGGTGGTCCTGATATTATTTTATGTGTGCCCTTCACCATCAGGTGTAGATGGCTCAGGCTCCCTACCTGCTCCATCGTCCAAAAATGATGCAACAGATGAGTTACCCATAAGGTGTCACCGCTTGGAGCAGCATCACTTAGAACTAAGGATGACCATAAGGTGTCACCGCTTGGAACTTCAGTAGCCGGTGGGCTCATTGTGACCGTCATGATTTATGCAGTTGGACACATCTTTGGTGCACACATGAACCCTGCTGTCACACTAGCTTTAGTAGCCGTTGGCTATTTCATTTGGGCTCAGGTACCTACCTAGACCAGTCATACTCAAAACACATTATTGCATTTTTACAGTTCTAAACTTATTCAACTATATAGAATCATATGCTCTTAATGTGACTAACAAGATGAGGTACACTGAAAAACATGTTGTTAGCTTAGCACCACACATCTAAACAGATTCAAACCAAAACAGAATCATATGCGATTAGTGTGATAAAGACAAGCACATGAGACCATGATCATAAATTCATAGTTAAGCCACATCATGTAGTTGGCAATATGTATGACTTTCAATTATTTCACTATGCAGGTCACTTCAGCTGTTGCCAATGAATGACAAGAAAGCCTTTTACTACTAAGGAGCTGGACGATATCGTGAGCTTGTGCATTTCAGTGTGGCATCTGATCATCAATAATGTTAGTATTTAGGAAAGGTTGGCATGTACTCATGTCTTGATTGTGAAACTCTTGTTGTGATGTTTAATTAGTGGTATTTAGTATGTCCGGTAGTCCATAGGACCTGTAATTTAGTGGTAAGAAACTGATCTGTTATAATATTGTTGCTGGTTGTGCTTGTTTCTGATTATGTTGTGGTTTTGTATACCTGGAGGAAATATAATATAAATTGGTGGTATTAAAAAAACTAAAAAAGAAAAAATAAATTAAGTCATTAAGCCATGTTTTTAAGAAGAAAACAGGGCTCTATGATACTTAAAATTGGTATTTTTTAATCACATAGAGCAAGGTTCCCAACCGGGCTCTATTACAAACTATAAAGCCTGTTTGTAAAACCGGTCTCTATGCCACTTCCTCATAGAGTCCCCCCCCCCCCATTTGTGCCCTCATGATAAACCGGGCTCTATAGCCATTTTCAACCGGGCTCTATGTCCATTTTTGTAGTAGTGGGTATAACCAATGCTTTTTCCACTAATCTCGCGCGACTATACAAATCAACCATACATGAGTAAATACTCAACTTGTGAGTGAGGATACTAGTTTTTATTGTTTTTGTCATCGTGAATTATTATTCGTAAAGAAAAGTAAAGGTTGATAAAAGAAAAGTAAAGCATGAAGTCTTTGTTACAAAAACATAAGAGTTAATATAATTTTTTTTTACTCGTATGCTATGCTACAAAAACATAAGAGTTGCTTGTTAAAGTGATAAGGTTGATATTCGTAGGGGTATAATAATTGGTATCATTCGCCTAACAATGGTTTAGGAGGGTTTGTGTTTGTTTCGAAGTGTTGTTACTGTTCACGTGAAAAGCTCTCGTTATTCACTTTTTATACGCTTAAAGCTTTAATTTTTGCACTCAAAAATTCAAGATTCTTGTGGTTTAAGGTTTATTTGGTGCTAAAGTTTCAGTTTTTTGCAAAAAGTTTGAAGCTTTACGTGTTTTTCTTCATTTTTAAGCTCGTTTTTGTTCTTTGGTCATTTCTACTC
Organism: Chrysanthemum makinoi; assembly: GCA_910596185.1. Taxonomy (NCBI): domain Eukaryota; kingdom Viridiplantae; phylum Streptophyta; class Magnoliopsida; order Asterales; family Asteraceae; genus Chrysanthemum; species Chrysanthemum makinoi. Next base: position 320,314,424 of record OU343221.1, read on the forward strand.
GTAACTTTTCTAAGCATTTTGGGTGTAAAAGGTCAACATTTTTGGGTTATTCGAGTGTTTTTAAGGATATATGTGCAAAAGAAATCATTTGAATCGTTGGAAATTTCTTACGAGTAGAAGTCAAAAAGTCAAAACCCTAGTTTTCTACTCGTAACTTTTTGGTGAAGAATCTTCGTGCTATAACGGTTACTCAGTGCTTCCCTCACTTGGATAAGTTTGTGGAACACTTTGACTTTTGGATATCTTTTACACTGTGATAGTGTAAAGGATTTTTGGATTCTAAGCGTAAGCCATTCCTACGCGTAAGCTATTCCTACGCGTAAGCACTCTTGCTACGCGTAAGTTGGGTTCTATGCATAAGAATTTCCTACGCCTAAGCTTTCTACGCCTAAGGAATCCTACGCCTAAGATCCTACGCATAATATTCTACTCATAAGATCCTACGCCTACGCAACTCTACTCGTAACTTCGTGTTCTACGCCTAAGCTCTCCTTATCTTCAAAAAAAAAAAATTTTAAATTTTTTTGGCGGAAAAACTTGAGTAAAATTTAAATTTTTTAGGAGACTAAACGTTTCATTTTTACGCGAGATTTAAATTTTGGTATAACTTGGAAAATTTTGGTCAAAAATTCAAATTTTTGGGCCTAAATTCAAATTTTTCGAGTCAAATTTTGCGTCAAAATTGTCATCACTCAAATTTTTCCTACGTCCTTAGAATTGATTTTTATAGTGAATTTCAAATTTTGGGAGAAAATTTTTTTTACGCCTAAGAACCGAGTTTACGAGTACGACTTTCAGAAAACCTACATCAACCGAGCTTAATCTTCATCAACCACAACTCCTTTATCGTTGAATCGATCCTACATCAACTTTATCAGAACATACCTTCATTAATGGCAACTCAACAAGACATTCATGCAGCCGGTGCCGAAAACCGTCCTCCTATGTTGGCAAAAGGTGGTTATCTTCAATGGACAAGTCGAATGCTCCGCTACATCAAGACCAAACCTAATGGGAAACTCATGATTAAATCCATTCAGGATGGACCCTTCCAGCCTCGACAAGTTAATGTACCTGGAAATGCAGATGCAACACCTCCCGTCCCACCATCTTCTCGTCTTCAATATGAATCTGAATACACTGCAGAGGATCACAAACAAGTCGAAGCAGATGACATGGCAATTCATATTATCCAACTGGGTTTACCAATAGACATCTTTGCTGCGGTAGACAGTTGTGAAACTGCTTTCGATATGTGGGAACGTGTTAGACGACTTTGTCATGGAACAAAAATTGGTCAACAAGACATGGAGAACAAGTTGCTAACTGAATGGGAAAAGTTTACATCAACACCAGGAGAATCCATTGAATCCTACTATGGAAGGTTTTGCACTTTGATGAATGAGCTAATCAGAAACAAGCTGACACCCAAAACTATCGTTCAAAACATCAAGTTCCTGAACAATCTTCCAGAAGAATGGGGACGATATGTCACTATTGTCAACCAAACAAAAGACCTTCATCAGGTGAACTTTGATCAACTGAATGATTTTCTGAAACAGAACCAAAATGAAGTGAATGAAGTCAGGAAAGAAAGATTAGCAAAGAATCATGATCCATTGGCACTTATGGCAAAGACTCAAACTTCAATGATTACACAACAACAAGCTTCATCATCTTCCAACAACAACAACTTGCAGCAATACATTCCACAACCACAGTATCCTCAACAACAATTCTATCCACTAGAACAACAAGTCATTCAACAACATCAGTATCCACAATACCAGGAACAAGGAATCACTGATCCTGAAGCTGAAAAAGAAGCGACTTTGCAACAGGCATTTTCTTTAATTAGTACAGCATTCAAAAGTCGCTATTCCACACCAACTAACAACAACCAAAGGATTTCATCAAACACTCGCAACAGGCAAATTGCTCAGCCAGGTGTGAATATGGGTAATCAAGGTCAAATGGTTGGAGTTATTGGGAATCAGCAGGAATATGCTACTGGATTTCGTATGGGTAATCGCCGGTTGATATCAGGTAATCGGTTGGGTCAGAATGTTGGAAATCAGATGGGACAGAATGTTGGGAATAGAAAGCATGGGTAATCGAATGCCTGCAGCTCCCGTCGTTGGGAATTATAGAAATGTGAATCAGGGAAATCAGATTAAGTGTTATAACTGTCAAGGAATGGGTCACATGGCATGAAACTGTCCCACTAAGCTACACAAGAAGAATGCTGAGTTTCTTCGAAAAGCTGCACTGTTAGCAGAGAAGCAAGAAGCAGGGGTATAGTTGAGTGCTGAGGAAAATGATTTTTTCGCTATTGTGGATGAATTGGAAGACCTCGAGGAACCCAATGCGAATTGCATCTTCATGGCAAATCTGCAGGAAGCTAAGTATGACACGAGTCGGACTCACCTCCTGTCTATGACGCCAATACAAGATCTCGAGGTACCAATCATTGATCCATGTTATAACAATGTCATATCTGATGTGTTTACTCATGACGAACAGAATTCTGTGACGCCAGCACCCACTTATGATACATACCTGGACGATCCGAGTTGTAGCAATACGAACTCCGAAACTCCATATGTGGATCCTAGTGGAGGCGTGGTGGCACAAAATACTGAGACCGATGAGGAAACACGTGCTTATGTTGAATCATTAATCAATCAATGTGGCATTGAAGTTGAGAAAGTTAGAACGGTCAATCGCGAAGTAAAGGCCGCGAATGCTAAATTGACCACTGAGCTTGAGAGTTACAAGGAGCACGCCAAAGCTTTTGAATTTCATACACACAAACTTTCAGAATTAGAAATTGGTTATCGAGATTCTGTTTTAAGAGAAAAACAATTGCAACTCAAGTATGTGACACTTGATGTGAATCTAAACTTGAAAATCAAATCTTTAAACAAGGAAATTTCGGATCTAAATGACCAACTTTCTAAACAAAAAACAACGTATTCTGATCTTGAAAAAGAGAAGAAGAAGTTGATCACTGATTTTTCAAAACGAGAAGATTCTCTTATTGATGAGATTCTGGACAAAAATGAAATGATAAAAAAAATTGGATAATTTACTTCTTACAACGGGTCAATCCGCTAAGACAAACAAGATGCTTTCTAATCAAGTAAATCCGATTTTTCATACTTCTCACAAGATGGCACTTGGTAACGACCCTTCTTCATTTCTCAAGAAAGCTCAGAAATCTCAGAATGTGTTGCATAATGGAAAACCTTTGCATGAACCTATAATTGTGCATGATTCTCTTGAAACGTTGGAACTATCTGAGGAGAGTAGATCAAAAATGAAACAAAAAAATCGGGAAATCAAACCTATTGATTATAACAAATGGAACGAAATTAATGGTATTTCGTTTGTTTCTCAATCAACGTTTTCCACCAAACCAAGTGTTTCAAACAAAGTGTCAACACCAGTTTCAAAATCAGTTTCAAAACCAGTTGTTGTATCCAAATCTCTTTCGAACATTGAACAAATGTCTTCAAACAATCCTTTTAACACAAGTGATGCGAGAAGTATTTTGGAAAATGTGAAAACTAGAATTGCGGATCTTCAAGAGACTGTTAAAACTAAAACCAATATTACAATGAACATCTGGTTTAACAGTTTTGATAATGAACAGAAAAAGTTTTTTGAAACTCAAATTGCCCCTCAGCTGAATAACATCAACTCAGGGGTAATTCATTTTGAACAAGCATTTTTGAAAGAAACAGCTGACTTTGTCAAGGAACATAAATCCCTGGTAAAGCAAGCTAATGAAAGTGTTGAGCACATCAAATTTTTGGAAAATCTAAATGATTCTCTCTTCGAAGATGTTCTGACTACTGATATTATGTCCATCATTTTGCAAACCTATTCTGTTGAAGATCATGAAAGACTCCGGTATGAGACCTCAGAAATTGTTTCAAAATATGAAAAAGCTCTTGAAAAACTTGAAAAAAAATGTGTCATATTTTAAACAACTTGATCGAAAAACCGAGGAATGCAAGTATGACAAACTGTCGTATGAGCGTGCCTACAATGACATGAAAGCGAAAAATGATCTTTTGAGGGCTCAGCTGGAAAGTCAAAAGGAAAGGTAGTGGAAACTGTGATTACCAAACTATTGACTGAGGAGAGAGCAAATGTTCCCAAACCGGTTTCCAAACCAAAAATGTCTGTCTCTATGCCTCCTCCAAAAGTCAATGAGAAAAATGTTTCATCAAAACCAGTCACTCCACCTGCCGTGCCGAAACAAAATGTTGATAAGGGAAAAGCGGTTATTGAGAAACCAAAAGTTTTAGCACCTGGACTTTTTAAGATGAGTACCACTAATGCGTCCGCCTTCACATCTAAAACATATGAAACAAACGGCATAAGTTTAGAAAAGCACTCTAAAGAGACTAGGAAAGATGAAACCACCTCCCTTGATAAAAATGTGAATCCTAATGCGTGTGCCTTACCTTCTACAGGACTAGAAAGCACCTCTAGGAGCAGCAGACTAAAGCCTAAGAGAAATACAAGGAACAATAGAGTCTTGCATGCCTCTAGGAGTAGCTTAAATAAAGAGAAGAAAGTAGAAGATCACCCTAGGAATTTACCGTTTTTGAATAAGAAAGACATTTCATCTGAATGTACTGAATCTGTGAAACTTGCTAAGTCTAATGAATGTATTGAATCTCTTTGTTTAACTTGCAAGAAATCTTTAATTAATGATCAAGATGATTGTGTTTCTAAGAATGTGAATGATAAGCCTGTTAAGAAGAACGTTCCAAAAAGTACTTACGCTAAAAGAGTAGGAAGACTAGTTGCAAAACTTAGACTTTACACTACTGATAGGAACCAAAGCGTTTACTTTAGGGATGATATTTGGAAACCCACAGGTCGAACTTTCACACTCCAGAATGGTACAATGAGTGATAAACCATAATTCCCTATAGAAAACCTCTCTGAGTGTGATAAGGATTTTACCTCTAACCCAAAGGAACCAAAATCAAAAGGGTTTCCACAATATTCTTTTTCTGTTACTGGCAGGTTATCGAAATTTGTCTTTGGATCGTCGACTCGGGTTGCTCCAAGCACATGACCGGGAATCTGAAGCTAGAGATCAATTTCGTCTGGAAATTCATGGAACCGTACGTTTGAAATGATCATGTAGCAGCTATCATGGGTTATGGAGATCTACCTTTTGGAAATTATTTGATCACTCGGGTTTACTATGTCGAAGGATTGGGACACAATTTGTTTTCATTCGGGCAGTTCTGTGATGCAGATTTAGAGGTTGCTTTTAGGAGAAATGTTTGCTTTGTTAGAAACTTGGATGGCACTGATCTCTTAACTGGGAATCGTGATACAAACTTGTATGCTATCGACATCAATCAAATGGCCTCTTCATCACCAATATGTCTTATGACACGAGCATCTGGAACACAGTCCTGGTTGTGGCACAGAAGGTTATCTCATCTCAATTTCGACACCATCAACAAAATTGCCAAGGACAACATCGTCAACGGACTTACAAAGTTCAAATACACCAAGGATCACTTATGTCCATCATGCGAACAAGGAAAAAGCAAAATAGAATCATATAAACCCAATCCGTTACCTATTCAGAAGCAAAGTTGCATATGTTGCACATGGACTTATGTGGTCCAATGAGAGTTGAAAGCTTTAATGGGAAAAAGTATATTCTTGTCATCATCAATGATTATTCAAGATATACATGGGTTAAGTTTCTGAGATCAAAAGACGAAGCACCATGCATCATCATCACCTTTCTGAAACGTATTCAAGTACTTCTTCAAACTCCAGTAAGGGTTGTAAGAACAGACAACGGCACTGAATTCACTAATCAAGAGTTAAGAACCTATTTTGAAGATGTTGGAATCACTCATCAGACATCATTTGTTAGAACTCCACAGCAGAATGGGGTAGTTGAAAGAATAAATAGAACTCTTGTGGAAGCTGCTCGCACAATGCTAATCTATTCTAGTGCACCGTTATTTCTTTGGGCTGATGCTGTTGCCACTACTTGTTTCACTCAGAACCGATCACTCATCCATCCGAGATTCAATAAAACCCCATATGAACTTGTGAACAACAGAAAACCGGATATCTCTTACTTTCACGTGTTTGGCGCTTTGTGCTATCCTACGAATGACAGAGAAGATCTTGGAAAACTGAAAGCAAAAGGTGATATTGGAATATTCATTGGATATTCAGATAACTCGAGGGCATTCAGGGTGTATAACAGAAGGCTAAGGAGGATCATGGAGACGATGAATGTGAAGTTTGACGAACTTTCACAAATGGCTTCTGAGAGACTCGCTCTAGAACCCCCACTAAACCGAAAGACTTTCGAACACATCAGTTCAGGATTCGTACCTCAAAGAGCTCAATCAATTGCGTATGACAATCCTAAAGAACAAGAATGGGAGAATTTCTTCGAGTTAATGTTCGATGAATACTATGGTGGAACTTTGACAAATGCATCAAACCATCATTCCGCTGCACCCGCTCAAAATCATCCATCACCACCAACAGAAGATGCATCTACAACAGTCGAAACCAATGCACCAACTCCATCAACATCATCTACATCTACTCCATTTCTTGCACCCGTTCTACCATGAGCAAAACCAAACCGAATGATGCAACGTTAGATGAAGACTTATTTGAAAACCCGTTTGCTACAGAATCAGCTGAATCATCTTCATGCTTACGAGAACCATCTAACTTGCACACATTTAACCAACGGTATCCTTCTACTCTGAAGTGGACAAAAGACCACCCAATTGAACAAGTTATTGGTGAACTTTCAAGGCCAATTCAGACGAGACGCCAACTTGCCACCGATTGCGACTTATGCATTTACCTTTGCTCAATTAGCAATATAGAGCCAAAGAACATTCGCGATGCATTGGCAGAACCCGCATGGATAGAAGCGATGCAGGAGGAACTTCTCCAATACCGTCTACATGACTCTTGGGAAATGGTTCCAAGACCAATTGACATTCACGTCATTGATCTCAAATGGTTATGGAAGAACAAAAGGGATGAAGAGATGACTATAATTCGCAACAAAGCTCGTCTTGTGGCCAAAGGATACAGACAAGAGGAAGGGATAGACTTTGAAGAGTCATTCGTGCCGGTAGCTTGACTACAAGCAGTCAGGATATTCTTAGATTATGCAGCTCACAAAAACATCACGGTTTATCAGATGGACATTAAGACCGCATTCTTGAATGGAACTCTGAAAGAAGAAGTGTACGTGAGTCAGCCAGAAGGCTTCATTGACTTGGAACATCCAGACTACGTCTACAAACTCAAAAAGGCAATCTATGGATTGAAACAAGCTCCGAGAGCATGGTATGACGAACTGTCCTCTTTCCTTATCCTAAACAATTTCACCAAAAGAACAGTTGATCCTACCTTGTTTACACAAAAATGCAATAACGACATTTTGATTATTGATTTATGTGATCTGGCGACATCATCTTTGGGTCCATTAATCCGAATCTTTCAAAACAGTTTGAAATTCTCATGAAAAGCAAATTTGAAATGTCCATGATGGGGGAACTAAAATTCTTTCTTGGTTTACAAATACATCAGTCCCCTCGTGGAATTTTTATAAATCAAGCTAAATACACAACTGAGATTTTGAAAAATCATGTTATGGATAATTGTGACTCTGTCGGAACACCAATGGTAACTTCACCAAAAATTGGAGCCGATTTGTTTGGGAAACTTATTGATCCGAAGAAATATCAGAGCATGATTGGTTCTCTCATGTACCTTACTGCTAGTCGACCAGATATTCATTTTGCTGTTTGCTTAATAGCACGGTTTAGGAAAAGCCTACGACGCACCTCAAAGAGGTTAAAAGGATCTTTCGTACTGAAGACATCCATTCACATGCGAATTTGGTATCTGAAGGAATCCGGATTTGATCTAATTGCTTTTTTCGGATGCATACCACGCATGTGATCAAGTTACGCAAAAAGTACATGATGAGGAGCACAATTTTGGGTGAAAAGTTAGTAAGCTGGTCTTCAAAGAAACAAGATTGCACTGCACTTTCAACCGCTGAAGCTGAGTATATGTCTCTATCTGCGTGTTGTGCTCAAGTTCTATGGATGAGAACACAACTCCCACGATTATGGCTTTACTTTCGATAAAATACCTATGTATTGTGACTCGAAAAGTGCCATAGCCATATCATGCAATCCTGTTCATCACTCAAAGACTAAGCATATCTGAGTCCGCTATCACTTCATCAAAGAGTACGTCGAAAATGGTGCTGTTGAATTATTCTTCGTGAAGCAGATTACCAACTTCGCCGATCTATTTACTAAAGCCCTTCTAAAAGAAAGGTTTGACGATTTAGTTAGGCGAATTGGAATCTGAAGCCTAACCCCTGAGGAGTTAGAACGTCTTCTCGAATCTTCTTGAAAATCTTTTCCAAAAAGTTTCGCTGTAAATATTTTTGAAAAAAACAAAATACAAAATTTGAAAAACCAACAAAAGCAAAATATAAAAATATTAAACTTTCAAAAAAAATACAAAAACAATATAAAATCCAAAAATCCAAAAATATTATTCTCACGACATGTCTCTTGTATAATCGATATTCTGTACGTTTCTAGAAATGTCATTCAACAATGATACGGACATGTACGGATGCTTGGCGAGTTCTTTAATGTTTTCAAAACATGTCGTTTCTCAAAATTTCTTCATAAAATGGCTTTCGTATACTTGATACGAAACCGGACCAAAATGATGACTTTTGATTATTTTCAAATCAAAACTCGTGCTTTGAAGGAAAAATCAGGTGTGTACGATTGCACTACATTTAAAAATGGTGAGAAATCATCATCATCTTGAGCACCTTTTCAAGATTGTTCAAAAGATTTTCAAAATCTTTCAAAATATTTTGTGCTCAAGATAACTCCCTCTAAAACCCTTTAATTGATTATGCTTTATTAAAGGGGGAGTATTAAATGTTCCAAATTCATGCTTAAATCAAATCCGTTTGTCTCCCCAAAAAGATTCTAAAATGTTTGTTTAATCAGTTGATATCAAAAATATCACGAATATGCTATTTTTGAGGGGGAGGAGGCGTGATTAAAATGTGATCAAAAAGTTTAATGATCGTGGTTTGAATCTCAAAATGAGCTCGACTCAGACGGAACTAATGAATTGGCGGGAATCAAAAGTCGTAAATGTACCATCTCGAGAAACTTGTGATAGATATGCACCTTCATGGGTCTAACCTCCTTTTCAAGGAGTGTTTACAACTTCAAGTTAGTTATTAGAGTTAGTTGTCACCTAAAAGCGATGGAACTCTTTAACTAGGCAATGTAACCGTGTCTCGTGGGGAATTGTCTATCATGAGCCGATCAATTCAAAAAGGGCGAACTCTACCCTCTATGTGATTTTGAAAACTTATAAGCACATGTGAAGGGGAGTGTTTACGAAAATATTTAAAACTCTCGAGTGTTCCAAACATGTTTTCTATCATAAACACTCTGTGAGATTTTTAAGAAAAATGGTTTTATGGCAACATGGGGACGTCATGGAGTTATAAGGTGACTAAGGATAGGAAATCGGTCCTATGATCCTTGAGCAGGGAGGATCTACCCAGGAACACAAATAGAATAGTATTAGAAGTCCTTAGGAATGATTGAAAAAAGGAGTAATGTGAGAAAGGAGAAAGAAGGGGTTGAAGAATTAAAAGAAATGTAATGAAAGGGTGAAAAGAAATAGCCTCATCCATATTCAACCTTAGGGCAAAACGGGTTCAATATCTTACTAGTTGTCACTAGATGACAGCAGTGATTGAAGACAAAGGCGTCATGGACCCGGTGATGCACTAAACCTTCTAGCCACTCAATTCCTCTTAAAAGTTTGTTTCATTCTCACTTTAGAACCCTACATAATCTATCGACTTTCTCTTAGAGATCGTTGGTATTGAAGAAGGAGACCCTCTTCCTAGTCTCCACTTCGGGAAAACCAAAATGCACTATTGAGTCTAGAGCCACGAGATTCATCAAAAGATCTCATAGGTACACATGACATGACATAACTTGTTCATCGGACACAAGTGATATATTAGAGTCCTACCTTGATCTTAGCAATCTGCCGAGAACATTTATGAGAAGTTTCACATTTGTGATCTTGATGATTGAATGGAAATCTGCCGAGGTGTCATCAAAGCATCACGACAGGCCAGTCCTTGGTAATTCTTGTGGATTAAGCAGGGTGTCTCAAACGGTCTACGGTCGTGAAGTGATGCTTGGTGTACCTGACGACTCATCGAATTGTAGGTATACCTCGGTGTTATCTCTTGAAGGACTCCATTGAGCCCTTTGTGAGAATTAGAGACGTGTTTTCACACTATCTTTGTTAACACCCTCGAAATTCAAACTTGTAAGTGCTGGAACCCGTTTATCTAACATATTCTTATGTTTTTGTGATGATCGTTCTGGATGAAGACACGCCAACTTCCCTGCTCATACCTACACAACACATGAAAGTTCTCATCAAAATCAAAGGCTACTCAAAGTTAAGATGATTCTTCGTCAATGTCAAAGAATCTACAAAGTTTAAAGACTAGAGAACTACGTCATTGGTAATTAAAGGTCAAATAGAAGTGTGAGCATGGTGGAGAAAGAAGTGGAGAAAGACGTGGAGACACCTAATCAAAGAAGTTGACAAAGCATTACCATGGCTCTATACCACATTAACTAATCACAAAGCATGAAGGAACAAAGAATCAAGACTATTCTATATCTACACACAAAGTTCTTGCTCAAGAAAAGTAAAGACCTAATCAAGTGGAGCATCGTTTGAATGACCACCCCTTAGGGGGAGATTGTTAGCCTTAATAGTTTTATTAGAAGTGATGGTCATTCACATTTAGGAACTTTGTAACGTGTGTTAGATATCGTGCTAGAATAGTCAATGGGCTCGTGGATTGGACTAAGCTAAATGGCCAATAGTTATGTTAGCCGTGTATAAGCTTAAGCATCCAAATACCAATCCATGTCCGGACCACGAAAGCCCAAAGAAAGCCCAAGCTAAAGCCTTTTAGGGTTTTAAGATACTTGTACTATAAATACCCCTCAAATGGTCATTTGAGGGGTGTGCTTGAAAGTGTGTGTGTGTGTGTATTTTCTCTCTCAAGGAATATACAACTTATTGTTTGCATATCTTATCATCACATACACGATTTTGTATAAACATCAAGTCACCATTCATCTTAATCTTTCCTTCTTTGTTTTACGCATATGTTTGGGTTTCACGAGTTCTATGCATAACTTTGGTTAACGTGGGTATTTCGTGATAAGGTTGATATATCGTAGTGGTCCTACATAAAGATAAGTACCACTCGGGAAAAAGCCAGATATTATTAAAGGCTGGAAGTAAACATGATGCCATTCAACATTTAACACATCCATATTTTGTCTCAGAGAGGAAAAGGCAGTCTGGTAAGAAGGAACTACTTATGACTATAAGTACCATTCATCATTTAACACATCCATATTTGATTTCCTATAGAAAAAGACAAATATGGTAAAGAACAATCAGTTTGAGGTAAGCCATCTTAAGCTACTTAACAAAAACAACTTAAGTCGCCCTAAACTGAAATACAAACACAAAATCCGAAATAAACAAATAAGTCTTCTAGTAAGCATTTCGAAACACCCGTACATATTTGAAACAGGATCACTTTCATTTGAGGTATGAACAGTTTGAGGTAAGTAATATTCAGCTTTTATCACTTAGTTGAAGGCTTTATGGAATTGAATAAGACTAATAGTAGTCTTAAAACTATAGATAAATCATTAAATTGGTTGTAGTGACTCAATGGTAAGTTGCTATAACAAAAATCAACGTGCATATCTGCTGGCATTCAAACTATATATTCTCTGTGTCATTGTCACTTGCATCACTTCCTTGCTTCATACTATGCTATCGTTAAAGGCCAGACTTTGTTTATTAATGATTTCTAGGGTCCTTTGGAAAGAAATAGTAGGCATCTGGTAGCTAATATAAAAATTGTAGTGCATGAACGAGGTGTCCCTGACACAGGAGAAAATGTCAAAGGGATGTAAGGTTTTTATTCTATCGTTTTTATTGTGCTCTCTATCCTGCCATCCTGGTCCGAGTTCTAACATCCTTCAAGAATGCATGTTCTGGTCAGATAAATTGACTTGTATGGTCCAAGGATGTTGTATGTGATTAGTATTGCCAGTAAATGAATCTGTTTGGGTCTGCAATACATGGTCGGCAATTGATTTATTAACCAACTCTTTTCAAGCACTATTTGTGATACTTGATTTGCCCCTTGGATAACGAATGTGAATTCTGTCGTAATCCAGCTGACGAGTTTTCTAAATGTTATATCAAGAATATTAGAGTGAAGATTCAGTTTCGAGTGTTGTCCAATTACCATAAAATTTTTCCATGTAGAGGCTGTATGTATTCAACGGTATTGGGTCATTACGAGTAACAAGTTGGGTTGATCCGTGAACACTTTTTGTCCATGTTTTTCGAACTTTATAAACAGTTAATGCTTCTGATTTTCGCATCTCACTAAGCATAGGGCGTGAAGGCAAGTCTCGTCAAGGAACGGTATGTAAGTATTTGCTATATAAGAGAAATGATTACCAATGCTACATTATTTGTTTGAGAAAATTAATTAAGAAGATTATATGCATACAATAAAAAAAAGAAAAAAAAAAAAAAAGAAAGAAAGAAAGAAAGAAAGAGGACGAGGATTCTGACAAGGAGAAACCGGATAGCCATTAGAGCACTAGGTGTGGAGCTCACCTTCCCCTTCGCCGCCACCGTGGCTTTCTCGCCGTCCCTCGCCGCCACAACGCCAGGCCTCGCCATCGTTCGCCGTTGTGGAGCTCTTCGTCGAATTGTCTGACAAAAGCCAGAAAACCAAACGGATGTATGTATGAATCAAAGCAATAAGTTTTATGATATGTAGTGGTGAGACCAGATAAAGAGGTTGAGGTTTGTTGTGAGTGCGGGGTTAGTTGCGGTTAGTTGTGGATGTTTGTTAAAGTGATGTGGAGGTGATGTGCCACCCGTGGGCCCCTAATAAAGAGTTTGAGCTTTTCACGACACCTAGTGCTCTTAGTTACCTTTCCAATAATGACCCTTGGGTAGGTCCTAATAACCCTACAGAATTAACCCAAAGCAGGTATAAGGCTTCGCATGTTTAGATGGCTAGTGTAATGCATGTTTAGACCTCAATTTTCTATAATCTTTCTACTGAAACATGTATAAAGCTTCGCAATAAAGTTGAGTAAACTGCAAATTTTGTTTTGTACTATACATATTAGAGGGCAACCTCTTAAATTTGTAGTTAAATAAAATTTTCTTTGCAAAAGAAATAGTAAAGCTTGGAGTCTTTGCAAAAACTTAAGAGTTCATATAATTTTTTGGGAATATCTATGGCTTCATGTGTATGCTACACACATGTCACCTTTAATAGCCCCAAAGCATGTAATCAACTTCAAGACATACATTCTCAATGCACTATGGTATATAACCTAAGAAGATATTCTCTCATTTACCTATGTGGGACAAAAAATTCAAATGGATTCATCATAAAATAGTAAATATCTATTTCACTAATCAAATAGGCTAATACTCCTATCATCTATGTACAATAAAACATTGTTCCGAACATTAAGTGACGAGTCCAACAATACTCTGGATACAAAATTGGTTAATAAAGGGATATACAATAAAATGCTGAGCCATATTCTACTATGTTAAATTAGTGACACATTTGGCAACTCAGCTTGCGACATCGTAATATTAAAGCCTACTGTGCGACAATAGATCGTGGGAAACCTTGTTCTAGACCTCATATGTTTAATGGTTACATAGTTTTGCAAACCAAATGCCTCACACGAGTTCGATCCCTGTTAAGCATGTAATGTACTTTTTGCATGGATCCCCAGAGCCGTTTCGTTGTTGTAAGAGGCGTGTTTAAACTTTATGTAGCCATGGAAAAAGAAGTTACAAATAGTCTATACGCCGCTTTAGTTGAGTTGATATTCGCATTTTCAAAGTTGATGAATCGCCATGTGGTGTCCATGATGTTCCTTCTAATCAGTTGCTTAAGCAAACCAAGAATAAAAATATAAATCGTTGTCTTTTCAAAATAATTACTTATTTAGGTTTCTACTGATGACTAAAAATAGTTTTACCATTAGAAAATGCATAAAATGTTAAGGCTAAGATGCTAAGTTCCAACGAATATAGAAAGAGATCAACAGAATTCCATATTGAAGTGGCACAGCTATAAACTGCACTGATGTTTGCTCGTCACCTATGTGGGACAAAACCAAAACACATTTCCATCTTTTAAGTTTTCGTTGCAAATACTTTAATTCTCACTCATATTAGCTTCAAGTTGAACATAAATTAGTTCGTTAAAAGTTAAACTTTGATGAATTAAAGGATGTGAAGTATCCTATGCGACATATTCTGTTATTGATTATAATCCAACTATAAGGGGCTTCTTTATTGACGTTCCTCTAATCCATTAACTTCCTAATTTTTGACATTTCTTGTCAATTTCAAGATGTTGCGTTTACACTAGATAGCAACTTCATCTTGTGGCTTTAGTGACATATAAGTTTGCCACATGCAAATGTTCCGATTTTTGAATTTTTATGAACACGACAAGCAACCAAAAGTGAAAGCCATATCGTTGCGCTAGCAGGAAATGGCATGTTATTTGGTATAACCAAAGCTTTTTCAAATAATCCCGCTAGACTATACAAATCGACTATACAAGAGTAAATACTCAACTTGTGTGTGAGGATACTAATTCTTAATGTTTCTGTCATCGTGGATTATTGTACTTAATTTAAAGAAAAGTAAGTCATGATAAAAGACAAGTAAAGCTTGAAGTCTTTGTTACAATAACATAAGTTATTATAACTTAACTGAACTTGTATGCTATGCTACATAAAATAAGAGTTGATGTAATATTTCCCGCTGAAGAGGCTTATAGAGATAAGTACCACTCAGGATAAAGCCATATGTGATTAAAATGCTTAAGTAGCTTATGACTGTGACTACCGTTCAACATATCAACAAGTCCATATTTAATATCCCAAAAAAAAAAAAAAAAAAAAAAGCTGTAAAGAAAGAGGAAGTGACATATGACTACCTTTCATAATTCAACAGATCGATCCATATTTGATATGTCGATGGTCTTAGTTATAAACTCCACTAATGTTTGCTCATTCACCTACGTGGGATAAAACCAAAACTCATTACCATCTTTAAGCTTTTGTTTCAAATGCCTAAATTTCCATTCTCATTAGCTTCACGTTAGCCATCTATTTGCTAAATTTTTAAAGCTTCAATTTTTTATTTCTTAAAGTTAAATCAACTCCTGATCATCTATGAATTAGAAAATCTGCTTAAGAGAATGCATCCACTAAGAAGAAAAAATAAATATAAGAAAAATACGAAATGTTTCGGTCACACATTTAAAAAGAAGAAAGGAGAATTGCATGAGAGATGCATCTGAAATGTGCGGTTGCGATCTAAATACCAATCATTTTGGGACATGGTGCCAATCATTTTGGCTATCGTTGTCTGGATCTAAATACCAACAAAATTTATTATCTCTCGTCATGTTACCTTTAATGAAACGGTTTTTTTTGTTTCAAACCCATCCGTCC
This sequence comes from Chrysanthemum makinoi, assembly GCA_910596185.1. Lineage (NCBI taxonomy): Eukaryota > Viridiplantae > Streptophyta > Magnoliopsida > Asterales > Asteraceae > Chrysanthemum > Chrysanthemum makinoi. The sequence continues at coordinate 320,330,161 of OU343221.1, forward strand.
AAACCCACCCCTCCTATGATTTTTTGGAAGATTTTTCCAATCTTATTTCAACCATTATCAAAACCACCACAATTGGTCATACTTTAAATCCATTTCCTATACCAACAGTTGATTTATCTACACCTCACAAACTAGTCAACATACCTACCTCCCCTGCCCCACCTACACCAACGCCAATTGTCCCTAACGCACCTGTCCCTGACTCACCAACTCCACCACCTGTTGTATATATTCATCCCATGGTCACACGTTCTCGTTTCGGGACTACTCGTCCTAATCCCAAGTATGCTGGTCATGTGTCCACTGTTTCTCCGTCACCTAGGTCGTATAAGGATGCTCTTGATGATCCAAATTGGCAAAATGCTATGTTTGATGAATATAATGCGCTTATTAAGAATAAAACTTGGACTTGTGTACCTCGTCCTGTGGGCGTCAATGTTGTTAGGTGTATGTGGATGATATTGTGCTTACTGCTTCCTCTGATAGTTTATTACGGCGAATTATTGCTTCTTTGCATAAAGAGTTCTATATGATAGATTTGGGTGCTCTTAATTATTTTTTGGGTGTGTCCATTCGCGTGACTCTTCTAGGATGTTTTTGTCACAGCGTAGTATGCTATGGAGATTTTGGAGCGTGCACATATGGTTGGTTGTAATCCTTCTCGGACTCTGTGACGTTAGTCTAAGTTGGTCTGATGGTGATCCGGTTTTGATCCTCGTTACGTTATATCGAATTTTGCGGGTTCTCTTAAGTATCTCATTTTCACTAGACTGATATTACTTATCTTTGCATCGGTTTCTTTATATATGGATAATCATTGACCTCATTTCACCGCTCTCAGCGGATCTTACTGACGTTCAGGGGACTTTGGCTTATGGTTTCTGTATTTTCTTCTGCTACTGAGTCATTAGTTGCTTATTCGGATGCTGATTAGGCTGGTTGCCCTACTACTCGCCGGTCTACATCAGGTTATTGTGTTTTTCTTGGCAACAACTTACTTTAATGGTCCTCCAAACGTCAGCTAGGTGTCTTATTTATAGCTGCACTAATGTTTGGCCACTCACCTACGTGGGACAAAACCAAAACACATTCCCATCTTTTAAGTTTTTTGTTGCATATGCTTCACTACTCATTCATATTTGCTTCTTTTTGAACATATATAGCCCGTTAAAAGTCAAACTTTGAAGTAATAAACGGATGTGAAGTATCCTATGCAACATATTTTGTTCATGATTATAATCCAACTGTAAGCGACTACTTTTTTGACTTTCCTCTCATCCATTAACTTACCAACTTTTGATATTCTTACCAATTACAAGATGTTGCGTGTACACTTGATAGCAATGCATAACCAGCTTCATCTTGTGGCCTTAGTCGCATAAGTTTGCCTTATGCAGATGTTCCGATTTTAGAATTTGTATGAACACGACAACAGAATAAGCCAATAAGCTGACGTAGGAAATGGCATCATTGGTATAACCAAAGGTTTTTCCACTAATATCGCTCGACTATACAAATCAACCATACATGAGTAAATACTCAACTTGTTAGTGAGGATACTAGTTTTTATTGTTTTCATCATCGTGGATTATTATTCTCAAAGAAAGTAGCTTGTAAGACTAAAATATATTTTTTGTTATATAAACTTGTTTTATATTATAGAGATTTGATCAACTCATCAATAGTTTTCATTTTTATAGCTATTTATTATATTGATCTTTTGTTATCGTGGAGAATTATTAGTAAACTTATAGAAGAAAAGAAAAGTTTGAAGTATTTGTTACAAAAACTTTAGACATACATTAAATATGTACTATGCTATATAACCATAGAAGACTTTCTATCATTTACTACGTGGGACAAAATGTTCGAATGGTTTCAAATGGATGTGTAGTATCTTCTGCAACATTTTTTGTTCCTGATTTTAATAAGACTGTGAGCAGCTTCTTTATTAACGTCCTTCTCTTTTAACTTTTGAATTTTCTTGCCAATTAACAGATGTTGCATATAAATTTGATAACAATACATAACCAGCTTAACCATGTGGCTTTAGTGCCATAACTTTGTCACCTGCGGATTTTCTAAATATTTCCGGTTGTTCTTGTTAGAAATGTTTTAACTTTTATTGAATTTAGATACCTAAATAACTACACATAATCCCGATGGGTAACATGTCAATCGGGAGTGTCTTGACGACTTCAAGTTTTCATTTTTATTTTTTTGTAGCAAAAGGGATCACGACTTCAAGTTATTATTGCTTAAAAATGTTTTAACTTTCACTCAAGCGATGATTAAAAACTGTTTATAAGGTTAACCTTTTATTGGTATTTGGTTTTGAAAAAAAGAAAACAAAAAACCCTTGAAAAATGATACTAGTACGCTTAGCTCTATAAATTAACCTTTATCACACTAGACTATTAGAAAAAAAGGTTATAAACAAAACATGACCCGGTTCTTTTTGTAATAATCCGCTTGTTATTGTCTTTGCTCATACCATCCACGTGGGAGAATATTGAATTTTTTCCTTCTTTAAATTTCTGCTTATTAATCTTCTTGATTACTTCTAAAACATTAGAAAAATGTTTATTGATTCTATATCTATATCTTTTTAATTATATTGGTTTTTAGTTATACTTAGTTACGGTTGTAAACGAGCTGAACTGCTCGTGAGCCTTAATGACCTCGAGCTTAACATAAAGCATATGACATGGTAGATTGGGCTTTTTGAGGAAGATCTTATTTGGGTTTGGTTTTCACATCCAAATGGTTAATTGGATTATGGAGTGTGTTTCTAGTACTTCATTTTCTATATGTATTAATGGTTCTCTGTATGGGGTTGTCAAAGGGAAAAGAGGGCTTCGTCAAGCTGGTCCTTTATCTCCTTATTTGTTTACTCTCGTCATGGAGATTCTAAGTTATGAATTGTTGGACAAACCCACTTTTGATATTTAGCATCATTGACCCTGGTAACACATAAGATGAGACCACATATTTTTCTATGATCAAATTGGTTAGGTGCCATGAAACATAACACATTTCCACCGTACGAGAAATTCAAAGAGTGCGAGAAATTATTTGTCTCTTTGTTTCCACATAACTTTAGGGGAATTGAAGATAAAGAACTTAAATTGTCATGTCACCTTCTTGAAAATGCACTCAGGTTTGAAGAAAGATCGGATATTGATGCTGATGAACTTTATATGGAGTTGAAGTTATTTGACACATTACAAACCGATGAACTTAACAGCCCTATAGATGTTTTAAAGCATTTGAAAGAGTTTGGTTATTTTCCAAATGCAACCATTGCATATAGAATATTGTTGACTATTCCAGTCACAGTTGCATCAGCAGAAAGGAGTTTTTCTAAGTTGAAGTTATTGAAATCTTATTCATGATCAACAATGTCCCAAGAAAGACTTAGTGGATTGGCCATGATAGCTATCGAAAACGGAATCTTAGAGGATATAAACTGTGAAGAGCTAATCAACCAATTTGCTATGAAGAATGCTAGGAGAGCTTCACGGATCATTGGTTAACTACGATAGTATGTATTTTTAATACTATGATTTGTTATGGATATAATTAATTGTTATAACATTAGTTATCATTTATAAAAAAAAAGAAAATTTGCTATGAGTTAGGGGCATCTTTTTCTTGGCTCGCACTGGGTACTCAAATCCTCAGGGCCGCCACTGATTCTAACTCTCATCTTGCAGCGGAAGGTTAGAAATTCGGATGAGTTTGGTTATCATCATCATTGTTCTAGCCTCAACATCGTTAACTTATGCTTTACTGATGACCTATTTCGTTTCGCTCATTATGATACTACCTCTGCTTATGTTATTAAAGAGGCCCTTGAGGAGTTCAAGAATGTTTCGTGGTTAGTTCCTAGTTTTCCTAAGAGTACAACTTACTTTTGTAATGTTTCAAATCATACTAAGTTAGCCATTCTTAGTGTGCTTCCATTTGAAGAGGGTACTCTTTCGGTTAAATACCTTGGAGTTCCTCTAATATCTACTAAAATGGTGTATCGAGATTGTAAGGAACTTGTAAAAAAGGTTCAAGATAGAATTGGAAATTGGAAGAACAAGTTTCTGTCTTTTGCAGGTCTCCTACAACTTGTTCAATCAGTTATATCCTCTCTGCATGTTTATTGGTCTTCTATTTTTATTCTTCCGTCGCGCATTATTTTGGATATTGAACAACTCATGAGGGGGTTTCTTTGGTGTCAAGGGATATGAAACGTGGAAAGGCGAAAGTCTCATGGAAGGCTATATGTCTTTCAAAAAATGAAGGTGGCTTAAGTATTCATTAACTTGAGACCTTTAATGCTGCTCTTATTACATCGCATATATGGAGTATCCTCACATTAAAGTAGTCGCTTTGTGTCAAATGGATACATACTCATAAGCTTCGAGATCGCAATTTTTAGGACTATCCTATTAGGGGCAACATGTCCTGGGGATGGCGTAAACTACTTCAGGTACGACCCTTGGTTCGACAATTTATTTGGTACAAAATAGGAAATGGCTCCATTATTTCACCTTGGTTTGATAATTGGTGTCATAATAGGCCCTTGATGGATACCATTTCTACACGTGATATACATAGGGGAGGTTTTAGCATGCAATCCAAGCTGTGTGATTTAATACATGATGATGCATGGCTGTGGCCTAATGAATGGTTCACAAAATATCCTTTTTTGCTTAACATTAATGTTCCCTTATTCAATTATGATCATATGGATTCATTAGTATGGCGAACAAGATTTGGTATTGATGAGAGATTCTCAATTGCCTTGTTGGGAAGACATCGTCCCGTGGTAACAATATTGCTTGGACGAGTGTGGTTTGCTTCCCATTGTATTCCTCGCCAAGCATTTCACGTGTGGCTTGTTCTCCAAAGGAAGTTGAAGACTCGAGACGTATTGAGACAATGGGATGTCGGTCCATTGATCGACTTAAACCTGTCTTGATGCTCTTTATGTGAATTAGTTCCGGATTCTCACACCCATTTGTTTTTTTATTGTAATTTTTCCTCACAAGTTTGGACTCGAGTAATGTTGAAAATTGGCATGTTTCCCACTTTTTTATCTTTGGATCATATCACAACTTGGTTACTCTTGTATGGAAAGTCTCGATCTGCCAACAACATAATTTCCAAGTTAGTGTTTGCGGCATCTTCATATTTTATTTGATAAGAGAGGAATCCGAGGTTATTTAAGCAAAAGAAGATATCCATTGAGCAACTGACTGATGTTGTTATTTCTATAGTTCGCCTTAAACTTTTAACGTTTCATTTCAAGCGGACAATTCGTGTAGGGTGTTAGCAAGGTGGAAGCTTCCGACGTATTTAATTAGGGATAGCCCAACATAATGTTTGCAATGTAGTCTAGTCTTGTGTCTGATGTTTATGTTTTTGTTCGGCTAGACTATTTCTTTCTATGAGATTGGCATGTCAATCTTATGAGTAGTGGTTTGAAGCACAAATGGTGCGTTGATTTTAATAGTCAATATGGTGCTTTACCATATTGCTTGATTATTAATATACTTCACCAGGGAAAAACCCTTTACCAAAAAAAAATTGTAAGTGGCTTCCTTGTTGATGTTCCTCTCATCCATTAACTTCCTATCTTTTAATGTTTCTTGTTATTTACAAGATGTTGCATATACACTTGATAGCAACACATAACCAGCTTCATCATATGGCTTTACTGTTCCGATTGGAAAATTTTTATGAACACTACAAACAACCAAAAGTAAACACCATATCGTTGCACGAGTAGGAAATGTCATGTTATTTTGTCACTACTACAAAAAAGGACATAGAGCCCCCTTAATAGAGCAGTTTTGTGAAAAACTGGCTCTAAAAGATCGGGGGGTATAGAGCCATGTTTTTCCTGATAGAACCGGGCTCTATGCAAAAAAAGTTTAGAGTTGCGTTTTTTGCGTACAAACCAGGCTCTATTCCTTGTATAGAGCCCCCTTCTCTTTACTAAAACCGGGCTTTATGATTAAGATTATTAGAGCCCGTTTTTCATCCATAAAACCGGGCTCTATTAGAATGCCCACCAAGGGCGGGTTATTTCCCTCCCCAAATTTCATCCAAAATCCAAACCCAAGGGCGTTATCCCTCCCCAAATTTCATTACACACCCCCGGGATCTCTTTTCCCCTTTTCACACATCGCTTCTTACCTTCACACACACCCAACCAGCAAAACCTAATCTCAACGACTGTCACACAGACCACCACCACCACGCCGACACCATTGCCCGTCACAGCCACCTTCTTCACAGCCACCATTGCAAGAGATTTGATTCGAAATAGGTACAATTGATATTTTTGTTCAATTAATCATTATAGTATCTCATAAATGTAGTTGTGAATTTTGATTCTGAATTTAGTCCCGTTGGTTATATGTTTTTATAAGGTATTGAATTTGAATTTGTTTTAATTTTGGGGTTAATGATACTGGGGTGTTGTGTTGAGTGTTACAGTGAGGTTAGTGTTAATTTTAGTGGACCTTGTATTGTTAATTTTGATGTGGTAATTTTTTAAGCTTTTATAGTTCTCTTGTTACAAATTTTGCTTCATGTTAATCTGGTGCGCAATGTGTTTCTTTATTGGTGTAATATGTTTTTGTGCTATTTTTCATTGTTGAAGCTTTAGAACTGTCATATCCTTTTGGTATTTATAACCAAGCATAATTAAATGCCATGGCGCAACAAAATTTTGTGAAACAGGTCCTGCAGCGCTACGGGTTGTCTTGTCTGCAATGCTATTGGTGTAGTCGTGACTCGGATAGTAGCTCAATTTGGGGCAAAATCGAAAGTGAGGTACATAGAGTCAAAATTAGTGAAATCCAAAAGGATCCCAAGCTATGGTCCTTTTAAGTTGTTTTTTCCACCTGTTTATCCCATTGCTCCATCCAATTATCTGTTAGCTCTTGCACCGCATCAATTAACTCTTGTGAGTTCGCAAACTTTATTGGCTTAATTATCTATTTTGTTACCATTGAAGAACATAAGTGGAGAGGTCTAATCATTATAATTTATCATAATACAACACCTTCATTAATTACTTCGCAACAAGACTATGGATACGAAGAAACAATCAACTGATATTAACAATATTAAAATCTTTTGAATGGAGCCTACATGGATTAATAACTACATTAATGATAGAATCTTTTGGGTGGCTATATTTGGTTGTGATAAACCTTAAATACAATTGTTTTTTGCTATACTTTTACCTTTAATCATATCTTGTTTCAGTATCTTAATTGCATCAGTTATTTGGTAGAAGTAATTGATTAGTTATAATTTATTGGTATCATGAAAGAAGCTTCTTACGTGCTCTGAAGGTTCACTCTTATTATTTAAGGTATTAGCAGCGACAATCCCTGTTACACTAGCGCATCATTGGCGTAAGACTGGGTGCAACATCTATGGCTGCATGCTAGATTTGCTTACAGGTTTGGTTGACCTTGTCACTTCTTTCAGATGGTTTAGCAGTTGCTGGACAGTTAAACATAGTTTATTAAAGTGTACATTTTTCATGTATTACAGACGCTCCAATGTGTTAACCGTCTCTATCTAAAAAATTATAGGCCATAATTGCTTCATCATTTGCTGAAAGGAACTATGAAAAGGCAACAGCAGCTGCATCTCGTGTACTGCAGGTATTTTTTTTAGCACATATATGGACATCATATTTTATTAGACTTAGCACTGTTAGTAATTTTATTTGTGGATGAGTTTATTCAGGTTATGTTTATCAACAATAGATCAAATGGGTAAAATAGAAGAATAAATAAAGCAAAAGGGTTAACTGTTGCACATGTGAGTTTTCAGCAGATGTATACAATGAATGTAGTACTGCTAGATGTATACACTTATGGGTTATGTATGTGTAAGTGTTATGTATTTTAATTGTATTTTATTATGCCGGAGTGAAACCCGACATCTTGCCAAGTCCAAACCATTTTCTAGATGTATACAACGTAGTACTGCTAGATGTGTAAATGTCAAAGGTGCTATTGGTCCTGCTTTGGATGTAAAGATTTTCGTTACTATGTAAGCATCTGTGAGTTTTCGAAAATAAACAATGTTTATGTTAATTCATACTTCTATTATCACTGTTATTAGATAATAACGTTATCCATACTAAGAACCACTATGGGATAACTGTTATTTTTTCTTTGAGGGCGTTAATTGGTGTTTGTTGCTTCTGCAGTTCCTTCACTTGAAAAGTTTCCAGTTATTGAAGTTGGCAAGATTCTTGAAATGGGCATGTATTGCTTAATTCAGAAAGGGAAGCTGTAATCCTTAAAGTTACTAACAATGGAGATAGACCAATACAGGTGTTTTCCTTAGTACATTTTCTGAGATTTTTCATACAGTTTTCACTACTTCAAGATAGATTGTTATTAAGGCTATAACTCGAAGTTATTATAGAAATCTCAGAAGTTGGTGGTCCTGATATTATTTTATGTGTGCCCATCACCATCAGGTGTAGATGGCTTAGGCTCCCTACCTGCTCCATCGTCCAAAAATGATGCAACAGATGAGTTACCCATAAGGTGTCACCGCTTGGAGCAGCATCACTTAGAACTAAGGATGACCATAAGGTGTCACCGCTTGGAGCTTCAGTAGCCGGTGGGCTCATTGTGACCGTCATGATTTATGCAGTTGGACATATCTTTGGTGCACACATGAACCCTGCTGTCACACTAGCTTTAGCAGCCGTTGGCTATTTCATTTGGGCTCAGGTACCTACCTAGACCAGTCATACTCAAAACACATTATTGCATTATTACAGTTCTAAACTTATTCAACTATATAGAATCATATGCTCTTAATGTGACTAACAAGATGAGGTACACTGAAAAACATGTTGTTAGCTTAGCACCACACATCTAAACAGATTCAAACCAAAACAGAATCATATGCGATTAGTGTGATAAAGACAAGCACATGAGACCATGATCATAAATTCATAGTTAAGCCACATCATGTAGTTGGCAATATGTATGACTTTCAATTATTTCACTATGCAGGTCACTTCAGCTGTTGCCAATGAATGACAAGAAAGCCTTTTACTACTAAGGAGCTGGACGATATCGTGAGCTTGTGCATTTCAGTGTGGCATCTGATCATCAATAATGTTAGTATTTAGGAAAGGTTGGCATGTACTCATGTCTTTTTGTACATCTCATTTCCCTTAGCCCAACAAAAAACTTGATTGTGAAACTCTTGTTGTGATGTTTAATTAGTGGTATTTAGTATGTCCGGTAGTCCATAGGACCTGTAATTTAGTGGTAAGAAACTGATCTTGGACCTGTAACTGATCTTTGACCTGTAACTGATCTTGGTTATGGTTTTGTTATAATATTGTTGCAGGTTGTGCTTGTTCTGATTATGTTGTGGTTTTGTATACCTGGAGGAAATATAATATAAATAGGTGGTATTAAAAAAAACTAAAAAAGAAAAAAAAATAAAGTCATTAAGCCATGTTTTTAAGAAGAAAACAGGGCTCTATGATACTTAAAATTGGTATTTTTTAATCACATAGAGCAGCTCCATGATACCCTCTTTAAAATTGGTTATTTTAAGACATAACAAGGGTCCCAAGCCGGGTCTCTATTACAAACTATAAAGCCCGTTTTTAAACCGGCTCTTATGGTTGCCACGCTTCCTCATAGAGTCCCCATTTGTCCCCCCCACGTGGCCCTCACGAAAACCGGGCTCTATAGCCATTTTCAACCGGGCTCTATGTACATTTTTGTAGTAGTGCCTCGTGTAAATCTTTTTCTCCATCAAGGGCAAGATATGATGCTTCGTATATACTTAGCAATGCCTTGTCGTCTGTCTTCAGGCATCCTAACAAGCCACAATGGCTTTCCTTGAATCTCGTAAAAAATCTGTTCGTTCCAATTATATCATGAGTTACTCAAGCATATTTAACATATTAATTAAGAAAAGTACTAAAAGAACAATGTATTTTCGCTTACGATTGGTTTTGGTAATTATACTTTGTCAGTTTGTTTTGATTTTTGGGTGAAATCTGATTATGGCTTTACAATATACCGATGTCACGTAACATCTTATTTTATTACTTTTGTCGTAATATACTTTGTTTGGAACATTATGCGTAATGTGCCGGTAACAAATTACGGGTCAAAGTTTGAAAAAATGACATAAATGGTCCCTGTGGCTTGAGTTGACTTTCCGAGGTCATCCATTGACTTTATTTTATCGGCGTTTTCGTTTTGTGGGTTTTTGTCAGGGTTTTACGTTTTGTCCGTTTTTCACCGGTTTTATCCGTTTTCTTACATTTTTCTTAATTTTTTGTTCGTTTTTCTTACGTTTTGTTTGTTTTCTTTCGTTTTGGTTTCATCCGTTTTTGTCCGTTGTTCTTACGTTTGTCAGTTTTCCTTATGTTTTATGGAGTTTTGTCCGTTGTTCTTACGTTTTGTCCGTTTTCTTACGTTTTGTCGTTTTATGGTTTTCATCCGTTTTTCTTATGTTTTCTTAATTTTTGTCGGGTTTTCTTCGTTTTGTATTACATTTTCTTTCGTTTTTGCCGGTTTTCATCCGTTTTTGTCCGTTGTTCTTACGTTTTGTCCGTTTTCCTTATGTTTTTATCGGTTTTGTCGTTGTTCTTATGTTTTGTCCGTTTTCTTACGTTTGTCCGTTTTATCGGTTTTCATCCGTTTTCTTACGTTTTTCTTAATTTTTTGTCCTTTTTGTTGATTTGTTTTGTTTTCTTTCGTTTTGCCGGTTTTCATCCGTTTTTCTCCGTTGTTCTTACGTTTTGTCTGTTTTCCTTATGTTTTAATCAGTTTTTGTCCGTTGTTCTTACGTTTTGTCCGTTTTTCTTACGTTTTTGTACTATTTAAACATATTGAAAAATTTTTCCAAAAAGAAAAAAAAATTAGAATTTTTATAAATTTGAAAAAAAAATTCCAAAAAAATTTTGAAAAAAAAATTGGAAAAAAAATATTTCCGAAAAAAAATAAAAAATTTTCAAATTTCAAAAAAAAAATTGAATAAAAAAAATTATTTTTCAAATATATTTTTTAAAAATTTTGAAAATTTCCAATTTTTTTAAGATTTAAAAAAAATATTTTTAAAAAATATTTTTTGAATATTTTTTATAAAAATTTGAAAAATATTTTTGAAGATTCTTTAAAAAATTTAAAAATTTCCAATTTTTTAAAAATTTTTTTGGAATTTTTTTTTTCAAAATTGGGAAAAAAATCCAATTTTTATTTTGGAATTTTTTTTTCTAATTTTTTTTTTTTTTTGGAAAAAATTTTCAATATGTTTAATGAGTACAAAATGTAAGGAAAAGCAGACAAACGTAAGAAAACGGACAAAACGATTAAAACAAAAGGAAAACGGACAAACGTAAGAACAACGGACAAAACGGATGAAACGGCAAAACGAAAGAAAAGACAAAACGTAAGAAAACGGACAAAAATTAAGAAAAAGCGGATAAAAATAAAACCGACAAAGCGTAAGAAAAGCGGACAAAACGTAAGAAAACGGACAAAACGTGAAGAAAACGGACAAAGACAAAACGTAAGAACAACGGACAAAAACTGATAAAACATAAGGAAAACGGACAAAACGTAAGAACAACGGACAAAAACGGATGAAAACGGCAAAACGAAAGAAAATGACAAAACATAAGAAAACGGACAAAAAAATTATGAAAACGGATGAAAACCGATAAAACGGACAAAACGTAAGAAAAGCGGTCAAAACGGACAAAACGTAAGAACAACGGACAAAAGCGATAAAAACATAAGGAAAACGGACAAAACGTAAGAACAGCGGACAAAACGGATGGCGGCAAAAAGCGAAAGAAAACAGACAAAACTTAAGAAAACGGACAAAAATTAAGAAAAATGTAAGAAAAACGGATGAAAACCGATAAAAGCGGACAAAAGCGTAAGAAAACGGACAAAACGTAAGAAAAAGCGGGCGAGAATAAAGTCGATGGATGGCGCGTGAAAGTCAACGCAGCCACGGGACCATTTATGTCATTTTCAAACTTTTGACCTGGTAACTTGTTAGTTACCGGTCACATTACGTACAATGAGCCAAATTTGTAAGTATATTACGTACAAAAGTAATAAAATAAGTATGTTACGTACATCGGTATATTTGAGAAAGTTTGTTACGTATTCTCAGCCTTCACCCTTGATTTTTATAAAAGTTTCACTGGCCGATCTGGTAATTTATGATTTTCTGGTTAACTTAAGAATTTTTTTTTTTTAAAACATAATAATATAACACATGTTTATTGTTTATACCTCTCAAACTTTTCTAGAAAATTTAGAATATGTTGGTATAATAAATATATCTAGCTAATCATATAATGAAACAATATCACCATAACTTCATCAAAAACCCAATTGGCCAACATGATTGCTTGATTTCATCAAGTTAGCTATACTTTAGGAATTAGAAATACCTTGGGAGACACTATAACCATTTTGTCTAAGAATTCTGAATCTAAGAGAAGTTGCATGAAGATTATCTTCTTCTTCACCTTGTTTAAACCCCAAGTTATTTTCATGTAATGCCACTATTTTGTTTAGTAGTTTGTTTATACTGGTGCGGGCGATAGCCAATGCCCAACCTTTCAATTGTATCTATGAGCTCGAGCAACTCCAAAGATTTTACACTAACATTTTCATAATCGATAATCATCGCCATCACTTTCACTTCTAGTTCTTTCATCTTCTCCGTGAAGTTGATCTGGCATAAATAAAAAGGTGTTTGCATTATTAAGTTTTTCACTAGTTAAACACTGAACACTTCCAAAAGTGTTGCAGTTTTTCACTAGTTAACTTCCAAAAGCGTTGCAGTTTTCACTAGTTAAACATGGACAAAAGTGTTGCATATATTTAGAGAAGTCTCGCTTTAGACCTAAGGCAGCGTGAGCTTACACAACACTTGATAAAGTATTTGCGCATTGACATAATGCAACAGTTTTGAGGCCGGATACAACTCTTTATCAAGTTGTTTTTAGATTCATTAATTATATCGTAGTGAAATGTCTGCATGTAGGATAATCAAAAACTTCACGCATGATCATACAAACACTGAAACACACACACACACACACACACACACACACACGCACACACACATATATTTATTGTACATTTATGTAAAAACTTGTTGCGCAAAGGGATGCATAATACAAAAGAATTCTTGTATTATGACTCCAAATAGTCCTTGAAAAATTACAACCTTTTCAATCAAAACTTTTACCATGATATATAGTATGAAGACTTACTGAGATATCGGTATCCAAACCATCGATAAAATCATGACTCCAAATAGTGTTTTGGTAAATAGCTACACGATTATGAGCTTGCAAGACTTGGTTGCTGACTTCACATCTCGTTGCAAAATGATGTCTGTTCTTTTGTGTTTGAACAAGTGCAAGTTCGTTTCTTGGTATGGATAAGCCAAACAAAAACCCGTTAGAGTTCATTTGATAGTGTTTAAGCGCCATTTAAACAATCACCAATATTAATTTGATTGCTCTACTCTTCCCTTTACAAGAACTTTACAGGTTCCACATGAAAAAAGAAACCCTACTATATATCGTCAATCAATGAGATTGATATGAATCGAATATATTTATTTGATTGATTCATATATTTATTAGATTGATTCATTTCCAATATTACATTGTACATATAAATATTGATATACAAATGTTCTATACTCGGACTTGAGCTCATTACATAATATGGGCTAACATATATTTCTTTTATGCGAAAGAACAATATAATAGGTTGAGCTTCAGTAATGTTGAAAAATGCATAAAACTTAATAGCTTGCAGATGGATCTAGCCAACAACTAAGTTATTGAAAAAAATATAACTTGAAAGGCGTAACTGACTTAAAATAATTGTCTATAATAAAAGAAAATAAATAGCAGATGGGATCCATCATAGAGAATATTGCGTATTGATTAATTTCTTACAGCTCAAAGACTAAACAAAAATATAATAACAAAACGAGTTATTAAAAAAAACGGTAGCATAACAAGATTAAAGGGTGCACGTAGCCACGTATTAAACAAACAAGAATGGTTCATGAGCATCTCTAATGCGTTTAACTCAACATTAGCACGTATCAGTTTATTTGAACCCTACACAACTTTATGAATTTCCACATCATCATCATAATAGTCGATATATACCGTATGTTTGTTAAAAGTTCTTGAAAAAACATTGGAAAAATTAGCTTTCTAAAAAAATAGCAAGACTCACCACTCTTTTGACAAACGAGAACTAAAGATCAAAAATCTTCATTTCACCTCCGCTCACTCAAAAAACTCCAAAAACTTGCGTCAAACATAGCGTAATCTACTCAATAATTGATACAATCTAAAACGTAGAAAACTAGAAATTAAATACAAAACCTACGTATATAACAAATTCGAAATTCGAAATTCAAATTACAATACCCTACCCATGACATAAATGTAAAGTTTTCGTAAGCGATGATATAATAATTGGGATACATCCAAAAATCGAAAATACAATAATTGGGATACATCCAAAAATCGAAAATACAAACGAACTAGTTACATTTCCTATATAGTAGTATAAAGTTATAACTAAGGGCATCTCCAATACAAGCACGTGAAAATGATCAATAACATTCACCACATACATATGATACATTGCCAAACACCATTGCAGGAGATCCACATATTCATTGACAAAATGGTCGCTTGTATAGACTATAGTTGTATCTCCTTAAACCGTTATTAAACAGTGAAGCCAATAGAACATGTACAATAATATTTTGACTTCTTTTTTCGGATATGATCCAGCCCAACAGTATTATCCAGTCCATTAGTATATATACTTATGGCCCATCATCACACATTTGTGACCTGGTAAGTGGCCAATGTAAAGTGTGTCACGGCCTCACGGGTCTTTATCAGTTTGGTTATCTTGTTTTTCGGTTCGGTTAGTTTGGTTAATTTTTTTTAATAAAATCGAAATTAAATCAAACCGAATTCAAAATTGGATTAAACTGAACCGAAAACCAAATTTGAATTCAGATCGATTTTTAGGATGATCAGAATAACCCAATTTACATAATTTATATATTTTTTTCATTTAACTATATAGGTTTTTAGCAAAAAAATAAATTTCAAGGTTAAAAAATGTTATATTTATATTAGGAAAGAATTTAAGGTTTTTTTTTTTTTTTTTTTTTTAATAAAAATATATATATTTATGTGAATTCGTTTTTCGGTTTGGTTTCATATTTACTTTGCCAAAACCTATCCAAACCGAAATATTCGGTTTTGACAAATTTGATTCAGTTTTATATGGTTTGGTTCGATTTCGATTTTCGGTTTTTGTGAGTATTAGGCTAAATGGAGTGCGGAAGTTTTTGAGAGTGGGTGAGTGAGTGACTCACGAGTGAGTTGCCATTCCCCTTGTCCAAGTCACAAGTGAGTGGGGCGAGAAAAAGTTATTGTATGATGAGTCAGTCACCAAGCAAGGAACGAATATAAAGTGGGATTTTTATAATTAAATATTTGGTTTGTGAGTGTGTGTGTGTGGTATTTAGTTGGGTATTTTTTTTTATAAAGGTGAGTGGGAGTGACCAAAACGGATGTATGGTGAGTGGGAGTGAGTGGAAATTAGAGGAGAGAGAAAGTTGAGGTGGTCTTGAGATGGCGGTGAGTGAGTTGCTACCACTACTTCTAGTCTTACCCGATTTGTGAATGTTAGTGCAAATATTGTAAAACCAAAATCGAGAAGCGTGTTAAATGACTAATTACCCCTCAAGCTTAATAATTGTGAAATGCGTAAAAGATGTCTATGCTTATTAAATATGAATCTCATCTAACTTAAGAGAAATTTTAAAACCTAATGTATAAGATTATCAAAAAGAAATCGATGCACTTTTCGTCTAATACTTTCATGAACCGAAAATGCCTAATATACAAACATATTATAACTTAATTGATGGCCCAATTAAATTTGGACTTGGCCCACGCCTCACCTTGGCTCGTCAAAAGCAAGACCCGTATAGCCCCCTCCCCCCTTTTTTCTGTCTTCGTGAGCCTCAAAACCAGATTTCACAAATAACAAAAAACCCTAATCCCCTTTCACCCAAAAGTGATGGCCTCCATTTTTTTTCTTCTCCCATTCGATTTTCATGACAAATAAAAGAGACTATGGAAGATGATGGTGATCATGGCTGCTGTGATTGTGTTCCACTCTTGATGAAGTTCTGGTCGTGATATGTGGATGGCCTGGTCGTGGGATTTTACTAGGATGAAGGGTACATTTTCGCCTCGCCGGTCGAGTCGCATGTTAGGGCACAAAAAGGAGTGATTTGCTTGATTCGACCCTTGATTCTCTTCCTCGTTTAAACACTACAAGGTATCATAACATTGTCTCGTTTTTCCCATTCTTGTTTTCGGATTTGGACGTGGGATTTGTCCCCTCTTGCGCATGTTTATACACGCATCTTATCCTCACATAAAATGGTAAGACTAGTCACATAAAATAATAGATTTTGTTGTCTCATAAATGATAAAATGGATTTCTTGAATCATGATTCTAAACACCTAAGATATGAAAGATATGAGACCTTGTAATGTGTATTCGAATATGATTTTGGACCTCTAAATATTCGACCCATATGTGATATTAATAACGAGTTAGATGAACCTTGAAACGGGTATGTATAAAATTCATAAGCTGGAAAACATAAAAGTTGGGCATGTTAAGATGATATAAAAACAGGTCATACGGCTTTCATGGGTCATGGGTGCGTTTGGATACGAAAAACATGTGATTATAATGGTTTTATTTAACCCTAAAACTGGACAGCATCACATGCCAAAATTGTGTGTGTCATAGATCAAATTTTATAAGTGCAATAATCTGGGTTTTGTTGGAAAAGTTTATTTTATGTCTTAGTTAAGTTTTCCAAGTGGTTTGGTCGAATTTGGAGTTGTCTAAGTTGTATTTTTGAATTTTACAAGATCAAGTGTCAAAGCTGAGAAACGGGTCTGAAATTTAGTTGGATTGTTTGATTTTTCATTTTCAAACCATAAGTTAGTAGGAGCTCTCCTTTTACAGGAGTGACATTTAGGTTATAAATGAATTTCTGGGAGTTTTGGGAATTTTTCTAAGGTGCTTAAACAGGTCTAATAAGCGCAAACTTTTAAGGTGTATTTTTGATCACTTCTAGGGCAGGTCTGGACTTATGATTTTCCATAGGCCATTGTACTTGGAAATAGAACCCCCCCAATTTTTGGAGAGTCTTTTAACTCATATCGGAACCCTTGGAAATTTCCTTGATTTTATTTGAGCTAAGTAAGTATTTTATAAAAATCGCTAAATTCTGGTCCAAATATGAAGTTAAGAAAATGAAAGATAAAAAGATTATATCAATAAGTAAAACACTTATACATGCATAAGAAGCTTATAAAATGAGTATATAAGTAATATATGATATCAATTCGTGTAGATTCGTTGACGAAGATACGACATTGCTTTCCGGTGTTACTTTTTCGTTTGTTTTTTTCATTACGTTGCTAAGGTGCAGATATTGACCTTTTCTCTTAAGGTTTCTCATGATTCGTTTACATCTTTCGATATTAGCTTTGAACTGTTATACTTTGCTCTGAGCCTTTTTTTTTGGGCTTCCCTATGACTCTGCTATGCACCCTTTTGTTATGAACTCGATTATGAACCTTTTCGATTATGAACCTTCGATTGTGAACCTTATGACTACGAACCTTTATGATTATGAGCCATTGATATGAACTTTTGATTATGAACTTATGTTATGGAATTTTGATATGAACTTTTGATATGAATCCTTATGATATGATTATGCTTTGACCCTGAGTTTGATATTGAGCCAAATATGTTTTCCCTAACCATGAAGGTAACATGGCCGTGTCATTGATGCACCTCGGCATGACTCTAGGGCGAGTAGAGTGATGTTCGCCCGTCCCTTGGTGGTGGATCATATTTTGTATATGTGAGGTAAAGGTATGGATGCATCCTAGATACGATCTCGTTATCGATATGATATGATTTGTGCGGTGAATGATGTCGTGTGCAATACGCGTCTTCACAATCTGGGAGCTAGCTACTCCATTGGTTACTGAGGTCTCCCCTCCTATTGGTTTGGTATTCCGAGGTCACCCCTCCGAATACAATGGCTACTTATGATATGATATGATATGATATGTTTCTGGGCTCGTGGTAGATTTCTGACAACCCTTACACTTTTGATATGACTATACTGTACTTTCGTATTTCCCAACGCACCATAATCTGTATTAATTGTTCATTACTCGGTACCCTTATATGACTCACTCTTACCAAGATATAGATACTCCTTTTCATTGATCATCACACTTTCATTTCGTTATTTCAGACTATCGTTCCATTCACGTATCGGGTTATTATATGTTATTGGATTTGATTATGCTTTTCATGTGTTATGTGACTACTACGATTACTCTGCGATATGATTAATATACGGTTATCCGAGTTACATGTTTCATCGATGATATGTGGTCTCACTGTTATGTGACCCTCTGAATTGTCTGGTGACCATGCTAATGTGTAATCGTTAGTTTTGTCTGTTTATTATGTGTACTTCGTTAGTTAATTCCGTGGACTATGACTATTCGTTGTGTCCTTATCTGCGCTTGTTGTTGACTGCCATGTTTGCATTTCGTTTATGCTACGGTTTAATTGGGTAAATGGTCATTGTGACGTCTGGCTTGTTAATTTGCTTAGTTACCCTGCTATGTCCTTAATTCATTTAATTATATCGTTTATATTGTATTCCTACATATTACGTGTGGACCGCCATGTATTGAATCTTGTTAGCACTTACTTGTTATGATATCTGGTTATGTTTTCAACTAAGGGTTTTGATCTGTGTGAATTGTCATGCTCACTTATTAATTAATTGCTTCCGTTTTCCTGTAGATATCTGTTTGGCTTGTATGTTTTCTGATTTTCTGATTTGATTGTATGACATATATGTTGTGTGGATGCAACGCCTGCTATGCTTGCTTATGTTTCAGTTCTTGTATGTCTGGTTTGTATGTGCTTGTTTATATGTCATCGATGCTTTGCTTTGCTTCGTTCGCCTTGTTATCTGTTTGTTTTGGATATCTGTAAAATTGTGTTCTGGAGGATCCTCATTGACTCATTGTTCTCATTCTCATTTTGCGACTTTGTTATGTTTTTCTTTGTTTCATTTTGCATTTCAGATTTTATTTAGTTTTCGTTTTGTTATATCGTTCCTTTGGGCTTTTAAGCTCAGCGCATTTCTTTCTCGGCAGTTTTAGGTTGGAAGATGGGCTTCGATGGGCTGAGGGTTAGAGTATCTGAGTGGACCAATCCTAGCACCTTATTACTTTGGGACTTATTTTGAAGAACTTTCGTTTTGGGATTTTAATTCATTATGGATATTGTATTTTCTTGTCAGTCAATTGTGTATATGTTTTGATACTTCATTTTTAAGGTTTCCGTTTGTAAAGATTTCATTTGTATGTTCTGATATGACACCAGAATGTGACACTTCTACCCTTGCCGGGTTGGGGTGTTACAAATATTACGATATTTAATCTAAACGGTCTCTTATATTTTAATGATGACAAACATGTAACTTGTAATACATAACGTAAAATGTTCAAGTTACTCGGTTACACAAATCATCAAAGAATACATTCATCAACATCTCTCGACATGCTTCAACATCAGGTTCGAATATGTTTGTCAAGTTGCATTATAATCAAACCATTAACAAACCATTGATAATGTCTAAAATATTTTTTTAGAGTGAATAAACATTTATTAAACACATTTAAAATAAATGTTTTTCATTAATTACATTTAATTAAAATTAACTAGACATTTTTAATTATGCAATTAATTACATAAACATATTTAATTTAATCCTTAGTCCCTAAGTAATTCTAGAAGATTTGATTTAAAAATGATTTTAGGACAAGTAGTGAAAAACAAACTAGACAAAGGAGTGTCTACTGACACTCGACGGATCCGTATTTTATGGATCCGCGGATCCGCCGAATGACAGTTTTGGGACAGAACCCACACTATAAATAGGAGGCTTCTTATTTCATTTTTGGCTAATCTTTAGTAGACTTTCACCTGAATATTTTACACACACACTTAGTCTCTATCATAACCAAGCTTTTGAAATGTAAGTAACACACATCCTCAAGTCCTTTAGTTCACACCAAATCTTGATCATGATGCTTCTAACTTTCATTTGTTGTAAGCATGTTTCCACTTGATCCTCCATCCTTCAAGCCTAGAGATGTTGCCATCCACTTCCACCACAAGCACATCAACAATGAAGAACAATCACAACAAGATTGGAGCACTTGTGATCTTCATTCATTGAAGGCTTCTTATGATAAGAAGTTCATTTAGATTAGGGACTTACATCCACTAGACACATGTGTCTTGGATCATTATCATACACCACCTTGTATCACTATTATACAACAAACTAGAGGTTAGGAGGTTTATGTGTTTAGGACATAAAACAAAAGGTTTGTTATGCTTGGCCACAAAACACAACGGTTTTGGTTGTACCAAAGAAGAACTCGATACGTAGCTTAGTATCGGTAAACTTTAAGCGGTTAGGACGGTTTGTTATGTTGGTCCATAAACATAACGGGTTTGATTGTACCCAAAGAAGAACTCAATACCTAGCATAGTATCGGTAAACTTGTAAGCGATGGTTATAAGGTTTTCTCACCCAATAAGGGAGCTTGTTGACCTAGTGAAGTAACTCGAGTTGGATACCGAGGGGAGTGGAGTAGGCAAGAGAGAGAACCACTATAAATCATCGTGTATGCGACTTGCATTTCCTTTTACTTATCACTTTACCTTTACATTTGCATTTATTGCTTTATACTTGCATAGCGTTAATGTTTGTGTCGTGGCTTGTCGTTCGTGATGTGATTATGGTGATATGCTTTAGATGATGATCTCTACTATCGTTATAGTCATAGAACTTATATTGCCACTTTTCATCTTACGTCAAACTTGATCGGTTGTTTGATACAAAAGATTTAAGTTTTTAAACGAAAACATGTTTGTTGAAAGTCTTCAATTAGACTAGAGCGTTAGATTCTTTTTTTTTTTGTTTTTTTGTTTTTTACTTCTTTCAAAGGCCCCTCTACGGTTTCCACAATGAACCCTTACTTTTTCAAAATGTCAAAAAGTATACCGTATGTATTAAACTATATAAGCAAAATACACTACCAAAAGTATTCAAATGGTATGCACGTTTTACCATGCCTTCGATTATGCTAAGCCCTGAACCCTTACAAATAAAACAATATTTTAATTGAATACAAAATATTATACAACAAATATATGGAACCTTATATATATGCTACATATTGGCAGGGTCAGATTTGAGCATGTGCAGGGTGCTCAACCTCTCAGGGCCTTCAGTTTAACAAGGTCCACATAATTTTAGACGTTAGTGACGATTAAAATCAAATTTTAGCACAAAATTAATAGTGTAGTGTGTTCTAAGCGTAAGAGAATTTAATTCTAACAAAAAGTAATATGAAAACCGATCATTTCAAATGTCTTTAAACTAAAGCTTAGAAACATGGGAGGTCAGATCTCGAACAGGTGAAGAAGAAGATAGCTTAAGGTCATCTACACTTTACACCCTAGAGTATATAGCTTATGCACTTTTTGTCTTAGTTTTCAAGTTTGTTTCCAAACTAGCGTGAAACGTTTTACAAAGTGACACTTTCATCCCATATGTTAGAACTTTATTATGAATCTTTTATATAATAAAACAAAACCCCTAGTGGGAATTTTTCATTTAAAAAAAACAAACCATACTTTATTTGGTAATATTTTTTTAATTATTATTTTTACGTGACTTTAATACTAAAAGAAGGCCTAAATATTTCTTAATTTAGCTAATGTAAAAAAAATCGTCCTCATATATCAGTTCTAGAAAAAAAAAACAAAAATACACATGTCCTTAATATTTATTACTACGTAGTTGATACTTTTGGGCCAATATTGTAAATAAAAAAAGTGCGGAACTCCAAAATCCGTATATCATCTTATTCTTAAGTTTTTGTCCCATAACACCAACCCAAATAAACCCTTCCTTCCTAGCTAACAATCGATGAAGTTGGTATCATCTGATTTTGGTTCATTATTAGATTGCTATTGTTTTTCTTTTATATACAGGTTATTAATAAGGTCTAATTAAACTCAATTGCTATTGTATCCAGGTTATTACAATTTGTGAGGGTTTAATATATTTTGATGGATAAACTTATAAGATATGGCAGTTGTTTGATCTAAATCGATTTAATTGTGTTGATTGGTGTTTGCAGGGATGCAATGAATACACGATGATTTGTATGGTATGAATCCTCAAACTCAGGAATCGATGTTGTATAAAATTTTAATCATATGTTTGTTAATTGAATATGATATTGCTACTTTATTTTTGATATCAATGTGGAGTTACTAAGAACTAGCTTAAAGTTTAGTACTTTTTGCATTATGGGTGTTTGGAAGATTGTTTATCCGGCTAAGATGTGATTATAAAGCAATTTCAAGAGAAGAAAGTTTATTCTAGATAGGTAAATCTATATGTCGCGCCCGTTAACAAAAATTACAAAGGTTATTTGAATGTCATCATAAGAACTCTTTTGGCCAACTTATCGGATACCACTATTACCTTCAAATACAATTTGATAGCAATTTTTTTATAAATATTACATGGCAATCTTTTATGAATATATTATCATGAATTAATTTGTTTGTGAATCTATTATTGACGTGAAAAAAAAGACAAGCAGGATATTTCGAATAGATGTATCTTTATGTTTTGTGTAATTTAGGTGTTCGTGACTTCTCATAGCAGGTATTGAAAAACATTTTATTGTTTCAACAGTTTCTCAGTCCATGTACCACAGGTTCTTCCTTATCATTGCACTTACTTTCACTAACACACAAATGCGTTATGTATTTAGTACAATGCATCTGTTATTCATCATTTCCGTAGCCACCTTTTAGTCATTATACATGTTACCATACTTTTTGCTTAAAGTATCATTCAACTTATAAGGTTCGTTTACCATTTTTGTCACATCTACAACATTATCCGTCATATTCTTACATACTATGTTTATAACTATAACTATCTCAAACGCATTTTTTCGTAATGTTTTGCAGCTACAATGACGAAAGATTGCGTTTTTATATAAAGCGGGGACAAGAAAAAACTTTGGAAACAAAAGTATACATAAAGTGGATAAACCGCAACCCACCTAACCCGACACCAACTGACTATTGTTGTCTTCTACTTGAAAGACAGATAGGTACTTCGTAATATCCACACGAAACAATAAAATTAATTTAGACATTTTACAGAGCTCTGATATACGCAGGGCGACGCAATTCATGCAAACATGGACGTAAATGATATAGCTTAGTTTTAACAACTTCTGGAAGTCGGTTCAGCATACTGTATCTCAGACTTCATGCGTGGACCAGCCATCGACTGGCTCAGGTTTGGAAATTTTACAAAGTTCAGAAGCATACCGTCAGCTGATTTCCCAATCGGCTATTCATTCACTTTTATTAGTCTTTTTGTATCAAATTCTACTGAATAGTGCTTTAAAGCATGTTCCTTTGTGGCAACTTTGGTTTTCGATTGTTGCTAATTAACTCACAAGCTATTAGGTACAAATAACTGTTTTATAATACCCACTATGAAGCCTTTTAACTCACTAGCTAATTAAGCAATAAACATAAAAGTTAACCTAGCATAACCACCCACATAAGTTAATATTATGAATTTCTGATTGCATTTTCCCCTACGGTTTCATTTGAATTATCTTTCAACGGTTTTATCAGCAAAGAATTTATAATAAGTTGCTTAGCGAGAATCACATTGTAAGCAAGATGAGATTAAATAACTTGCCAAGCTTGAACTTGCATTTAGATGCTTCAAAGAGTATGTCAATCTTTACTCTTTCATTAACTAAATATATACCACAATTATATACCCCTTCACTCAGAATCATGATGACGTTTGACGTTTGTTGTATACAGGCTTGACGTTACGTGGAAGCTACACCATACTCGCTCATATCTCTGTATAAGCTCTTTGCCATAAATTTATCCGTTTTCATGCTTTAAGTTAGATGACATGATTTAATCGTCTTTGTTTCGGACCACACATAAGGTACATGGTAAATCCATAGGCTTTAAGTTAGTTGTCATTATGTGTAAGGACAATTTATGATTTAATACTAACAAGTCCACTGTTTATCCTGCAGTATCATTTCGATGTTATGTTGTTGTTCGTGTTGTGGCTGTTGCAATGCAATATTAAATGAACAAAACCAAACATATGTTACCAAAAGTTGTCAGATGTAAGAAAGTAGGTGCATATATATGCGGCTAGAATAGTTTAATGAATGTTGATTTTGAATTGCTTGCTGATGCACAAGATACAAAAATGGTTTTGTAGGCATGATCTTTGTGAAGATGATTTGATTATGCCCGCTAATGGTAACAAATATGTTCACGATGATGTTCTTTGCCGTTAGATTTCAGACACGCCGCAGGCCGAGAGGTTCTGTGAAATTGCACATCGATAGCATAGGTATGTATCCTACTTTTGGGTATTGAAAAGTTAAAGGGTGTTTGAGATTACTTATTTAAGTAATCTGCCTAGATATAAAACAAATGATCAGGTTTAAGTGTTTGGATAAAACACTTTTATATTAGCGAAAAGAAGCAATTAAAGTTGAATAGAACATGCTTATTATTTTACCTGACAAGCAGTTTAACTAAGTAATCCCAAACACCCCCTATTTGCTTATTTACTTGAAAATTAAGAGAGGAGCTGTTTTTCACCAACACAATAAAATGCTAATTCTTTTTATTTCTTGTAAATTTAAGTTTAATTTAAATTTTCCGTTCTCTTAAGCTAAAACCGAAGTCTTGAGCGAAGGAGAAAACACGGTAACTCTCAATATGAGATGGCATTTTTGACCCGTTTACATTAATGGGTCAATATGGGTTGTATTTTGTACCTAAAAGATTAAATGGGTAAATTTTAAAACTCACCTAAATGGTGAATTTGTCAAACAGTATTAAAGTAGTCCAAAGACTACTCAAATGCCTACAACATCCTGAGTTATTTTTTATGCAAAGTGTGGAAAACTAGAAGGGGGGTTGAATAGTTTTACCAATTTAAAACTTCCTTTTAAATATTTAGATCGACTTATGTTAATCTATTTGATTGTTTATGTTGGACGTTGATAGATAGATATATAAACGTGTAATGAAATATAAAGAGTAAGAAGCACATCACCACGACACAAGTTATTTATAGTGGTTCGGCTACAAGGACACCTTCCTTGCCCTACTCCACTCCCCGAGTCACCTACTCGAGAGTTCGTAAGCACTACACCAACTCCTTGTGGCGGAGAAGCCTTCACAACGTCGCTTAACCTTTTTCCGGTACAAAGCTAAATACCGAGTTCTTTCACAGCAAGGCGAACCACACCTAACACAACGTCGCCTACCCTTTATACGGTGCTAGGCTAACCACCGAGTTCTTTCACACCTTAGGATAACTAATCCTATCACAACGTCGCCTACCCTTTATTAGGTACTAGGCTAAGCACCTAGTTCCATTACTATGGAGGAACTACTACCCTTCACACCACAACACCTAATCTCAAGGAGATCTACTCCTTGTTACAACACCATCAAGGATATCACAATCCTTGGAAATAAACAAATACATATATGTATAACGATGCACCTCATCGATTATACGACCTAGTCATTCTTCCAAAATGCGACTTGATTTGATTCTTCGGCATCCTTCACTAATGCCTTTGACACAATGCTTGGCACCCTTCCCTAATGCCTTCGTCTTGACACCTTTAGCATTCTTCACTAATGCCTTTGACACAACGCTTGGCACCCTTCACTAATGCCTTCGTCTTGACACCTTTAGCATTCTTCACTAATGCTTTGACACGGATGATGAGCACCTTTCACTAATGCTTTCATCTTGACACTTTTGGCATTCTTCACTAATGCCTTCAACCCAACATCTATTGAGAAAGGAAGAACTATCAACAAGAGAACCTTAGTTGTCTTGATGATGACGAAGCATGGCAACTCATTGACTTGAGCTTGCTCGTCTTCAAGAAGTGGTGATCTCGCCCTTAAGAGGAACCTAGAAGATCACACAAAAACAAAATACAAACTACATAGATCACTTAGATCGAGGTTAGAGGTTAGAATACTTTGGGAAGTATGTGTGTAAAGTGATGCATAGAAAGGAAGAAATGACTCTCTATTTATAGAGAAAATTCTCTATTGTTCCCGGATCCCACGGATCCCTTCCACTTGGGATCCGGCTAGCACAAACCTAAGGATCCGTGGAACGCATCCTCTTGCCCATGGGTATTTTTGGTTATGGGTCATGGGTCATGGGTTATGGGTTGATCCATGGTTTTCTTTCTAGATACAATGAACTTGGTTAAATGGTATATATAAAACCATGGGTTATGGGTCAATACCATTTGCTAGTTTATTACCCATTTTAGTATTTACATGTTTTTACCCATTTTAGTATTTACATGTTTTTACCCATTTTAGTATACTTAGTTTAAGTATATGTTAACCCAATATGTAAACACTAGTTGTTGTACATATGTATCTAAATCATAAAATCACTTAGGCTTGTTTTAGTGTTTTATGTGAAAACGTAAGTGTGTTAGAAAACTATTAACTCAAACTATTTACGTACTCTATTTGTTTCGTTAAAATGATTTTACGTTTGTTATCGACAAAACATTAGAAGATCGTTAAAATATAAATAAACGTTTTTACGGCTTATTTGTATTAACACAAAGGTTTATTCATACTATATAAATATGTCTTGCTACATTTTTCACACTAATATTTTTATACGTATAATTTTAGGGCATTTAGCTCCATATGCATTCGTACCTATTGTATGCGTGTTATGTATATATGGCCCATGTTGTGTCCAAATAACAAATATGAGATTTTAAACAGCAAGGAGTGTTTTTGTTAGCTTATTCAAAAGAGACGTGCCTATTAGCGAATCCATAACTAAAATATTGATCTTACAAATCTGTCCCTTGAACGCTAAAATTCAGCTGATTTTTTTTGGTTTGGAAATTGATTCTACATTTATTTTTACTGATTAAGTGACCATTTTTTCCAGCTCCTCTGGGGAGAAGAGATGGAAGAGTATCATTAGCAAGCGAGAGATTGTCAATGCGTGCTACTTTCGGCAACATTACTACACTCAAAGCAATATTTTCTGCTTAGGATTTGAGTGTAAAAGATCAGGTAGTTCAATCAGGTATAAATATGTTTTTTTTACTTCTAATTAAGTATTAACCGAACATTATATTATATTATGCATTACATAATACAAAATAAGTGTGAATTAACTAACTAATCATAATGACGGAAAACTACAATAAGGTCGTTTAATGTATAATATATCATGGGTGTATATGAATTCAATCTATATGTACTCGAACATTGGACCCTTCTCTAGACCCATAATGTGTACCTTGCTTGAGTAGTAGATTTAGACCTATTGACTAAACCACATTCATTGAGATAGATTCAGGAAGTATTAGAACATTCGGCGAGAATTACTACACTAATGCACTAAGAAGCAAATGGCTCATTAGATTGAATGTTTACATGGTAACTAACTCTTTGTGATTTCATTAAATTAACAATAAAAAGTAAAACTATGAAAATGAGAGGAATGAACTATTTATATGGGAGAGAGAGAGAGGAAGACAAAATGTTGTATCGTGTTAGACGACAACGTGGCACAACGACAACCACATGATAAGCGCCGTTGAGACACGTGTCACGCTTTCGATTCCACCATTTGTTGGCTATGAACTGAAAGATGATTAAATTGAATGCTTTTTGTTTGGGATGAATTTTGATTCAGGGGGTTGATAAGATGAAGAAGAGGCTTGGACAAGAGTGCATGTATAGAGTACTTGAAAGAGCTTTTAGTAGAAGTTTTGGAACTTTGCCTCATCTTAGTATGTTTAAAGAAATAAATTGTTAGTTGTAAGCAAGGTTTATATTGTTGGAATTCTAAGTACTGACTTCTAGATGGGAGTTAATTCTGACTTCTAGATGGCAGTCATCATCTATGTCATCATAATCCATGTGGGACCCATTATCAAGACTTAGTGTTCCAATACCTAACTATGACCATTGAAAGAAAGCTTGGGTTTGTTATGGGTATAAATAGGGGTGTTTAGCAAGAGGTTAGATATCACAAACACATACAGAGTATTGTATAACATGTAATAGGTTTTGAGCTATTTTCCTATTATCAATCAAAGAGTTATTTTGATTATTCGTGTCTATACAATATCAATTCTTTAATTGGTATCAGAGCTTGAGAAGGGGCTTTGAATACTTACCTGGTGCTTCTTGAACCATGTCTGATGTTGAAGATGCAGGAGGTTCTTGGGACAACCTACACCGGTGAGGGTGAAGGAGGTCGGAACAACCACCGTAGCTTGTCTAATGCTATCATCCACCAACTACACTGCCCTGGGCCCTACGAATGAAGGTAGTACTCAGAATTCATAAAGCTTGGTTATCTGTCGATCTAGGAACAGAAGCAAATGAAGAGAAAAACAACCTGGCAATGGGATTGTTGTACCAAGCAATCCCTGAAACCTTGATAATGCAGATTGGTGATGTCGATAGTCCGAAGTTCTTTGTGGGAATCAATCAAAGCTCGATATGTTGGAGCAGATAGAGTGAAGGAAGCAAGGTTGCAGACTTTAAACTCTGAATTTGACCGGTTAAAGATGCAAGAGAACGAGACCATCGATGTCTTCGCCGGAAAACTCGCCGAATGCCTCGAAGTCCGCGTCACTAGGAGAAACGATTGACGAGTCAAAACTTGTGAAGAAACTGTTAAAAGTAGTACCAAGAAGATTTATTCATCTTGTAGCCTTCCTCGAGCGGTCGGATCTAAAGACGTTGGTTTTGAAGATGTGGTGGGTCGTTTGAAAGCATATGAGGAACGGATTTGAGGTGAAGACGGTGGAGATGAGCAACGGGTCTTGTTTACTCGTGGTGGTGGTGCGAGCAGGGGTGGCCGGAGCTCCGGTGGAGGCGGCGGTGAAGAGTTCGGTGTTTCTGGGTTTTTGTCGAGAGGTGAGAAAGGGAAAGTTGGAAGAATTAATAACCGGTCAAAGGGTTTTATTAAACATGATGGATCCGATTCATCAAGTGGATCCGGTTCTAGTGGGTTTGGGTCAAAAGCCCAAAGTGTTAATAAACCCAACAGCAATAAGTCCAATTTTAATTCCGACTCAAATCGAAACCAGAAAAAAGATCTGTCGAAAATTATTTGTTACAGATGTGATAAATCAGGGCATTACGCGTCTAAATGTCCGGACCGACTCCAAAAATTCCAAGAAAGCAATTTTACGGAGCAGGAAGATACTGATGAAACTGTGTTTTTACACGAGACAGTATTTTTGAACGAAAAGAATGTGATACCGTCTCGATAGCGCACAAGAAAATGATGTGTGGTATTTGGACAACGGGGCAAGTAATCACATGACGGGAAATCGATCGTTTTTCTCCGAACTTGACGAAGGAATAACCGGAAAGGTGAAATTCGGTGATAATTTGTAAAATCGAAATTAAAAGGAAAGGGTCTATTCTTTTCCAAGGAAAATCGGGACAACAACGATTGATGACGGAGATTTATTTCATACCAGATTTGAAAAATAATATTTTCAGTCTCGGACAAGCAACGCTGAAGTCGGTGTGATATTCGGATGAAAGATGACTATTTGACGATGCATGATGCGACAATCGCTTATTGATGAAGGTACAAAGAACTCCAAACCGCCTTTATAAAATAAATTTAACAATTGGAGTACCTATTTGCCTTCATTCAAGACTAGGTGAAGACCAACGTGGCGGCATGCAAGACTTGGGCACATCAATTTCGAGTCAATGAAAAAGATGTCCAAGAAAGGTCTAGTCAAAGGGTTACCTCATTTTAAAAATGAGAATCAACTGTGTGAATCTTGTTTGGTGGGCAAGCAAACAAGAAAGTCATTTCCATTGATGACGATGTACAAAGCAACACGACCATTGGAGCTCGTTCACGGTGATTTATGCGGTCCGATCACACCGTCAACGAAAGGTCAAAATCGGTACATTTTCACACTAATTGATGATTATTCACGATATATGTGGATTTTTCTTTTGAAGGAGAAAAGTGAGGCGTTTTTACACTTCAAGAAATTCAAAGCTTTATGGAGAAGGAGCTCGGAAAGTCTTTGAAGATGTTTCGAAGTGATCGAGGAGGAGAGTTTACTTCGCTCGAGTTTAATTCCTTTTGTGATATAAATGGAATCAAACGACAACTTACGCCATATTCACCACAACAAAATGGAATTGTGGAGCTAAGAAACCGAACACTCATGGACATGACACGAAGTATCATGAAGGCGATGCATGTTCCAAATTATCTGTGGGGAGAAGCTGTAAGACACTCTACAAATTTGATCAACCGCGTTTACACAAGAGTCCTTGGTGATACAACTCCGTACGAGAAGTTGTATAAAAGAAAACCGAATTTGGAGAATGTTCGTATCTTTGGGTGTCTAGCATATGTGAAAGTTGAACCGGTGAATCTCAAGAAGTTGGATGCAAGATCAAGGCCACTAGTGCATCTTGGTTCAGACGGGTACGAAAGCTTATCGGCTTTTTAACCCGGCTACACAAAAAATAATTATAAGTCGAGACGTTATTTTTAACGAGACCAAATGGTGGGATTGGGACAAAGAAGCCGGTACCAACAATGAAGAACCGGGGTCATTCATAGTTCCATGGGACTATCCAGAAGATAAGGCTATAAACCAAGGAGATGATGTAAGCAATGATCAAACTGAACCGATTGAATCGGATCACGAGATTGAAGACGGAGTGCGGTTCAAGACAACGAGCAACCAAGTTCGGTCAACAATAACGTGAACAATGTCCAGAACCAAAGGCCTACGAGAACAAGGAGACTTCCAACTCGACCGCAAGATTTTGTGCTTAACCTTAATAATCTTGATGAACTTCTCCTCATAACCAATGACGAACCAATGATCGGTTGAAGAAGAAAAGAACCTGAGTGGGTCAAAGCCATGAATGCAGAGATCAATTTGATCAACAAGAATAACACTTGGATTCTCGTGAACAAGCCTATGGGGGTGAAGGTGATTGGACTCAAATGGGTGTTCAAAGCTGAAGAAAAATGCGAGACGGCACCATCATCAAATACAAGGCAAGGTTGGTTGCTAAAGGTGCGGCAACAACCTGTATTGATTTTCAAGAAGTATTTGCACCGGTAGCTCGAATCGAAACCATCCGGTTTCTCATTGCCTTAGCCGCAACAAATGGGTGGGAGCTTCACCACTTAGATGTCAAAACGGCTTTCTTACACGGAGAGTTGAAGGAAACCGTTTATGTGTCACAACCGGAAGGCTATATAAGGAAGGGCAACGAGCATAAAGTGTATCGCCTTAACAAAGCACTTTATGGTTTAAGACAAGCACCTAGAGCATGGAACACGAAGCTTGATGGAATTTTGAAGGGATTGAAATTTCACAAGTGCTTGAAAGAACCATCGGTGTCCGGAAGGCGAGAAGGAACTAACTTGCTAATTTTAGCAATTTATGTTGATGATTTATTTGTTAGAGGTACAAATTTGAACATGATCAAAAGGTTCAAATTCGAGATGTCCAAGAACTTCGAGATGTCGGATCTTGGAAGATTGACTTACTACCTGGGCATTGAAGTCAAGCAAGAAGAATCAGGGATTACGATAAACCAAGAAGCCTATGCTCGGCGCATTCGAAGGAAGGCGGTTTACAAGATTGCAATCCAACTCACATTCCCATGGACACGGGAACCAAATTGTCAAAGGGCGAAGATGAACCCGAAATCGACCCTACACAATATCGAAAGGTGGTTGGATGCCTTAGATATCTCTTGCAAACAAGACCCGATATGGCATACTCGGTTGGAGTTGTTAGCCGATATATGCAAAGTCCAAGAGAATCACATGGTCGTGCAATTAAACGCATTCTACGGTACTTACGGGGAACAACGGGATATGGAATTAAGTACGAGAGGATGGGTCAAAACAAAATCATTGGTTTTAGTGATAGTAGTCACAATGTTGATCCAGATGACGGAAGAAGCAAGCGGTCACATTTTCTACTATGGGTTATCTCCGATAACTGGTTTTCGCAAAACAAGATACGTTGCTTTATCATCTTGCAAGAGTTCATGGCGCTCACCGCGCGCTTGTCAAGCAATATGGCTTGAGGATTTGCTTGGAGAAATTATGAACAAGGCGCAAGAAGGTGGTTCTTAGGGTTGATAACAAGTCTGCTATCGAACTAACGAAGAATCTCGTTTTTCACGGAAGGAGTAAACACATTCACACGAGGTTTCATTTCATTCGCAATTGTGTTGAAAACGAACGGTGGAGGTGGAGTATATTCCGGTGAAGCAGGCGGACATTCTCACAAAACCATTGGCACGAACCAAGTTCAAGGAAATGCGGAGCTTGATTGGAATCGAAGATATCTCTAGAAGGACTTAGAGATTCGGGGGTGATTGTTGGAATTCTAAGTAACAGCTTCTAGATGGGAGTTAATTACAGCTTCTAGATGGCTGTCATCATCTATGTCATCATAATCCATGTGGGACCCATTATCAAGACTTAGTGTTCCAATACCTAACTATGACCATTCATACCAGAAGCTGCTGGGTTTGTTATGGGTATAAATAGGGGTGTTTAGCAAGAGGTTAGATATCACAAACACATACAGAGTATTGTATAACATATAATAGGTTTTGAGCTATTTTCCTATTATCAATCAAAGAGTTATTTTGATTATTCGTGTCTATACAATATCAATTCTTTAATGTTTATATTAGGAACTTGTTCGTGTATATTTGAATGTGCAAAAATCATATAATATGTTGTTAAACGTTTATTTACTTTCACTGTTAACGCAAACTATTAACCCCAATAATTGTAGACCCAAACCCAATTAGACGACTAAACACTATCAAATTCGTCCAAATATTCTGAATGAGGAAAATGAAAAAACGTTTTGGGTACATTGCAAGTAGAAATTTCCATTATTCCAATCATCATACGAAGATTTCTATGTGTCCTAAAAAGATATTTATGTAATTTCATGCTATTTTTAGATGTTGTACATTTGTCATTAATAAAAAGAAGTCATTTTGTGTGTTGTTGATGTCGGAGAAAGATCTAATCACAGACATTCCCGCAAAACCAAAAATGTAGACACAAGTTGTTGAATCAGTTGTGCCACAAGGCAAAAATATTAACCTATGCTATCTTTCTTATTCACTTTGGTTAGAAAATATTCTGATATTTTTATGTGACTTTATTTAGTGGAGGCTGTTAGAAACATTCACTACAAGAAAATTGGCCTATAGTTACGAAAACAAATTTAGATCCTGCAGGTGTAAAAAATGGTCACAAAACTGTTTAGTGACCAAACTCAAGTCGTCACCAGTCGTCACTAAAGCTCCGTCACAAAATCAATTAGAGACCAAAATATACCTCGTCACTAATTTGTGACCAGATTAGTCATCACTTTTTCATCAGCTTAGTGACGAAATTTTTCGTCACAGTTTTGACGATAAAGACGATTTAAAAAGTCGATCAGCGGTATTTACCATTAGTGACGAGAAAGTCGTCACCGACTACAAATAGTTAGAGACCAAAAGGGCGTCACTAATTATGAACATATAGCAAAAAAAATAAAATTGGAACTAATATTGGTTTTGCTGCATAATTGCTTTTGCAAACAAACCAAAATCTAAAAATCTCTAGCAATGCAAATCTTACACAATAAATTTCATTCACAAAAACTGATTGTGTTGTTACAAAAACCCGACCAGTAGCCTATTACAATATGAGCAACTACGAATATTTGTCTCATGATTTCTCTTTTTTTTAGCAAATTCTCACGATTTCTCTATTACAATATGCACAGGTCCTACTACTGCATTTGGAACAAGAAGTCCAACAATTCGACGATTGTCTGTTGTTGTCTCTATGTTCACTAATCACCACAAACAATTCAAAGAGCCTGCAATTAATTAAGTAATTAATGCTATTAAAAGAAATAATGACAAAAGGAAAACCCATCAGATAGTAAATATTATACAAACATAACCTTTTTCGATACTTGGTGGCGAGTCCTAAATAGCATATTTGAATCAACTATGCGGCCAAAGAACTTTCCAGAATCCTTGCCATTTCTCGTATTAAATATTGCAAAAGAAACTGGTTGGGATGATGTACAAGTAAAGTACACAAATATGACATGTCCAATCAAGCGGGTCAAATTAAGTTTATACCAACTGTGGTCTCTAACTATGCCAACGAAACAAGAGCACTTTGGCCTTTTCAATAAAATGTCGTATTGTAGCAAGTTACCAATCCATGATGCATCCTTACAAGTTTCGAAAAATGATAGATCATGATACTGTAAAGTAGGCGAACGCATGTCCTCCCAAATTGCTAATTGCACGATCGGCCTCCCAAGTAGTTCCGGAAGTTACATGGACCCTTCTTTTCTGGTACAAATCATTATACAAATAACAACATTTAATGTAGGCCC
Source organism: Chrysanthemum makinoi (assembly GCA_910596185.1). Taxonomy (NCBI): domain Eukaryota; kingdom Viridiplantae; phylum Streptophyta; class Magnoliopsida; order Asterales; family Asteraceae; genus Chrysanthemum; species Chrysanthemum makinoi. The sequence goes on from OU343221.1 coordinate 320,365,028, forward strand.
TTATGTAGCACTTCAAACTTTAGAGATATGCTAAGATAATGTAATTAATAAGGTATTAGTTTTGCAAGTTTGCGAATGTAAGTCATCTTGCATATCTTTTTCCCCAATTTCTTGCTCTTAAAATATGAGCAAGGCATCAGGGTGATGCATGGAGAAGAGTTCGGATTAAATACTATTGTTGGACTTTTTATATCACAGAGGTGAGGCATTATGGTAGCTGAACTTATGAAGCCCACTGGACACATGCTATTTCAAGATCTCCAAAGTACAAATACATCATATATTTAGTTACCGGTTCGGTGCTCTTATCGACAGCTCGCAAAGAAACGCCTGCTGATCCGGTTTCTTACCATCCATTAAAAGTTGTTTCTCGTGCATATTGGCCATTTATTACCATTTATCTGATGGTAAAACATAATAGTTAAGTAAGACGCAAGCAAAAAAACAAGAATCGCATTCACAATGACAAAGGGACCATTTATTAAGAAATGAACATTACCATTTCTCTATATTAGTATCGTCCATGCCAAGCCTCATATCAAATATAGATATCTACTCCTCACTAACTTCCACCCTGCAATTTTACAAAAGTCAACTCCATATATTGACCTGTGACCAAAAGCTCAAAAACTACAACAAAATACTCCTATTTAAGATAACTAATGTGTTAATTATATTAAGGTTACCTAAATTATTAAAGTAACAATATACTATTTTTCATAAAGTGGGTTATACGGGTGCATTAAAGTTGAAAATTAGGAGAAAATTTTAACCCCTTTCATTGTGTGCTAGAACAGTTTGTTGTTTTAATATCCATAAGAGTTTATAAAGCACAACATGACATTTCAACTCTTCTAGAGTCTAAACCATATTTCTATAAGAAGCAACAACTATTCTAGAAAATAATAAGCAAAATGTGACAACAGTTATGACTATGTATGAATATCAGAAAGCCCAAGATACACAAAAGGAGAGCTACTAGATTGCAAAAGCAGTAAACACTTTAAAAAGGAAAAGGTAAGGTGAAATATTCTGCTCCTAAGCATATACGGTAAGTCGGTAACCAAAGTGGAGACAGAAGGTTCAGTGAAGTAACTAAAGAAAGCTTTTTAAGATTAAGTAAACAAACCATAAAAGGGTAATAATATGAACTCTTGTGGCTTATTGACTTCCTTTACAGATGCCATGTAGTATAGTCCAGCCTTTTCATAATCACCCTGCATTCAAATGGGTTAAACTGGTTGAAAGTCATCAGAAACATCATCAATAAAATTACTTTATACAGTTACAGTATCTTTGTATCCACGTCTAAAGCATCATCAATAAAATTAGAAGAATAAGTATAAAATGTGCTTGCGGGTCAGTCTAACCAGCTCGGCAGACAAATTATTACCCATCTGACCCATTGCTTGATTTGGCCATTTTGCCACCTTTGGTTTATGAGTTTCTGTTGGGTTCAATAAATACCCAAACCCCTTAATCTAGGATTTGAATAGAAAATAGCCCAAGTGTTTAGTCCGTTAAACACTAATCAGGTCACTGAGTGCATAGCCTCTCAGTGAGCCATCTTCGGGACACTCGGCGCAGAAGAAGTCTCTCCACTCGAAGGCGGAACTTAAAGGGTGAAGATTGAGTCAAGAAGAAGATGATGGATTCAGTGAGTGATGACAATAACTCACTGAATCCTAAGACTCCTCTCCAACTACTTACATCGAAGACAAATCAAGAAGAAGACTGAAGGATAAATAGGCACTGAGAAAGAGGGACAAGGGAGAAGTTTGAATCAGATAAAGAAGTCCTTATCAACATAAGTCAACTTTCCTTGAATAGCTAACTTACAAGCTCGTATCATCAATGAAATATGGAAACGACCTTGTCCTTTACTTAGAATAGTCTTTGTAAGCAGAGACAAAATACATCAGTATTTTGTCTTCGTATGATGTCGATTTGTCACTTAGGAAAGAGTTAAAACTCATACATGTATAAATAGCATAAGAGATGGAGTGAAAAGGTTAAGCTTGTGAATTTTAAAAACACACACACGCAAGCCATCTTTTCACTCCTCAAAATACAACTTAGTTCCTGAGATAGCTCAGTGAGCTCTAAGAGTTGTGCTAGACTTAGCCTTTGAGCTTAGAGGAGTCACCCAACTTTGTCATTTCAATCCCAAGTACTATTCCGCAAGTACTTGGGTAACGTATTCTTTGTTGATTTATTTCTAATAAGAATATGATGTTGAAAATTACTTGGTGTGTTTTCTTTATGTTAATTTCAGTCATAGTTCACTATTAACTTGTTTTATAAACTTAAACTGTTTTTAACGATAGTGAACGGGAATAACAAGTGGTATCAGAGCAAGGCTAATTATAAAACTCGTTTTTAGGCCGCTCTAAAAGTTTTTAAATTAGGATCCTAAATGGGTGAAATTGATGTACCCCAACTAGTCGATAAAAAGGGTGGAGCTTATTCAGTTGTTGCCCCTAGACTTGAAGTTGGCAAATTCAACAAATGGAAAAAGCGAATGCTTTGCTATTTGATTGGGATGGAACCTTATTATATCAAGTGTATAAATGAAGGTCCATTTATCCCAAAGACTGCTGAAGGGTTGCCCAAACACGAAGCTCAATGGACCTAGGATGAAAGAAGAGTGGTCAACCAGGACCAAAGACTCAAAAGTATCATAATATCTTGTCTTTCTGACGATATTATGGAGTTCTGTATAATGTAGTCTGACTAAGCAAACCTGGGATGACCTAGTTCATAGTCATGAAGGACCATCGAACACCAAGGAAAACAGGATAATGGACACGAAACTTGAGTATAACACCTTGAGGCTAAGGACTCGAAACTCTCTCTCAAACTTACCCCAGATACAAAACTCTTTTAAATGAACTTTCAAATGATGGTGTTAAGTTGTCAAAACATGAAATCAATGTTGGTTTTGTCAACAGTCTCCTGAGAAGTGGTTGAATTTCTCTCAGGGACTTAGGAATGCTAATCATATCCAAAATCTTGAGCTTCCTGAAATTTATGGAAATTTGTCTATGAGGAAAACCTCATCAGCAGCGATACCCCGACTTAAAGAAATCTCGGGAAGTCAAGAAGTCCTTGACCACCACCTCATCACCAATTTCAATTGCTTTCTTTCTAACAATGTGATTCAAGATTTCCAAGAAAACTTCAGATGATGAGCCGATGAGAGATCAAGTGAGGAGTACCTAAATGACCTGAATCTTTGAATTTCGGGAAAGGGCACTCCTTGCTAACTCTCGAAGGTTTATAAAAAGAAACAAAGGTTTTTCAACCGCTAAAGCAAAGCTGAAGACAGAATGCTATAAGTGTCATAAAGAGGCCATTTTGCAAAAGATCTGTTTTTCAAAAACTTCGAACCCTCTTACAAACCATCAGGATCTAATCAGTCTTCAGGCTTTAGCAAATTTCAACCAAAAATCTATCAATCTCATCAAAATGTTCAAAACAAATCTGACCTTAACAAAACCATTGATTATGAAGCTAAGTATAAGAAAGCAAAAGCTAAGCTTACATTGCTTGAGGCCATCCCTCGAAAACAACAAAAATGTTCAATCTATGCGGTAAAAACAAGGGTCTCGTTGTTTGAAACCTTCGACCTGGGATGAAGAGCCAGTCTCATCGATGATGAATTGGTGCATGTCAGATGCAGATGGCCCTCTCAGAAGAGGACAAGCTTGTTGTTGGAAAGAATCATGCTAGAAATGGAGAATGGGTCAACATCACAATGAAGAAGGTAAACATTTTACTTTCTATGGATGATGACTCGATTGGCATCTTACATGAATTATCTAAATGTAGACCTTAAGTTCGTAGAAGAGCAAAGACTGAATCTTTTTCTAAGTACAACAAGTTAAGTTTTGAATTGAATAAGTGTAGGGATAAATTGCTTATTTTAAAACAAGCAAAGCTTGAGGCTGTCACTTTGCAAATTCAAAACACTAAACTAGTTAAAAGAAATCAGAATCTTCAAAATGAACTTAAAAAGGCAAATGATATTCTTAATAGTTGGACTGCTAAGAATCCAGGTCTTTGATGCTTTGTGGGTGCCCCTAGTAGCAAGAAGAGAGTCATAGGTGAAGATCATCTCCTGACCTCTCAACAAAGACCAGTCTCCTAAGCCATTTGTGTCGGTGGCATGATTACAAATATGTTGGTGATCCCAATTCCAGTGATTGGATTGAGCGGGTTAATCCCGAGAGTAAGCTTCCAAATTTCGATTACGGAAGGATTCTTGAGCCGAGAGCCAAGCTCTTAAGAGCATGCTAGGACTTCCGAGATCACCAAAGGTACTGAACACATCTATGAGTCGAAGCAAAATCGAACACCGTACCTCCACCCTGAAATCTCTTTGGGGTGATCCAAGCTCGAGCTTACTCCACTACAATTCAATCCTCATTCACCAAAAGAAAGGTCTGGACTTGGTAGAACCATCCTACAAAGACAAGCAAAACTAATCCAACAAGAGTCTACTCCTACTGAGACTTCAACATCCTCTGTCCCCATTGAAGCTGACCAAATTCAGCAATGGCCCGATGAACTTGTGAGAAAGCTTATCTGAAAAATAGAATCCATTGAAAAGGTTCCTGAACCAATCAAGGAGACAAAGTCAGCTTCCTCCAGTTCCTCAAAGTCTAAGTCAACCTCCAAAACAAACAAAAGTGTGAGCTGTGTCATTACACCAGCCATACCACTGACAACTGCTATAGAATCCTTTTTGCATGATCGCAAAGGATGATCACAGGACTGCAGATCATCTACAGTATGTCAGTCAAGCAAACTATACCAAAGTTGGTCATCAGTATGCTTCATCCTCCAAAGCTGCTCCAAGGAATAGAGCAAAACCTTTTCCTCTGTGCCCTCACCGTGGGTTTAATGATCATCATCAGGATGATTGTCTCATGAATACATGCCGTGATATATGCGGTAATCCAGCTCATGAGACATCCCAACATGACGGTGTCATTCATGCAAGGAGAAATTCCAAATAACCTAGAGTCACTGAGTCATCCTCAGCCTCTAAATGCAAAACTGTGGTAGCACTGTGCACACAACCACTCGACCATGAGTCGATTGCAAATTTCGGAGAGACTTGAGACCCAAGCCCACTAGTAAGTGGGTCACTAAGAAGAAACTAATTCAGATTTACTACTTGTGCAGAGACATGCCGGGGAGCCTATTTGGCATCTAGACAGTGGATGCTCAAGAAGCATGATTGGTGTGAAGGAATATCTGCACAAGTATGTAAAGGAACCAGGGCCAAGGTAGTATTTGGTGATAACTCATCATGTCCCACTGAAGGTTATGGTTCGATAAGAACTGTAATGGAATAGTTTTCTCTAGAATAGCCTATGTCAATGGTCTCAAATACAATCTCATTAGTGTCAGTCAACTATGTGATGCTAAATACATTGTACAATTCAATGATAAACAAGGTACCATTTTCAATGCCAATAAGGAAGTTGTGTTGATAGCTCCTAGGAGAGATGATGTTTATGTGCTAGACATGTCAACACTCTCCCAAGATGGAACGCGTCTCTTTGCCAAAGCCACTGAAACTATCAATTGGTCGTGGCATAAAAGACTCTCACACTTGAACTTCAAAACCTCAACAACTTGGCAAAACAAAACAAGGTCCTTGGCTTACCATCATTGGTTTTTGAAAAAGACAAACCATGCTCACTGTGAAAAGGTAAACACCACAGAGCATCATTCAAAACCAAACAAAATTTCTCCATCAAAAGTTGTCTTCATCTCACACATGGATCTCTTTGGACTGTCAGTCCAGATCAATCCAAAGCATGAGAAGTATACACTTGTCATTGTTGATGAGTTCTCAAGATACACTTGGGTATACTTTCTTTCTAAAAAGAGTCGGGCAGCTGATACAATAATGTCATTCATCAGGAAGATTGAAAACAGAATGACATTATCTGTTAAACAAATCGAAGCGACAATGGAATGAGTTAGAAATCAAGATCTTGAGATTTTCGTGATGAAAAAGGAATTTCTCAAAATTTCTCATCTCCATATACCCCTGAACAAAATGGGGTTGCTGAAAGGAAAAAACAGAACTCTCATTGAGGCTGCTAGAACCATGTTAAATGGCTCAGTCCTCTCAAAGCATTTCTGGACTGGCAGTCAAGCGCCTATTACACTCAAAACAGGTCAATCATTGTCAAAAGACATAACAAAACCCCATATGAGATCTTCAAAGGTAGACTTCATGACATCAGCTATTTTCATGTATTTGGATGTCCTATGTTCATTCATAACCACAAGGATCATCTAGGCAAGTTTGATGCAAAGCTGATGATGGATACTTCTTAGGCTACTCACTGATCTCCAAAGCCTTCAGGGGTTTTAACACAAGGAGACAACAAGTTGAGGAAACCTTTCATGTCACCTTTGATGAGTGCTTTAAAGCATCAGGTTCACCAACACCTCAATGGAGGAAATAGGAATTGATAACTCATCAAGATATCCTCCTGATGAGTACAACACTGAATTCAATTCCTCATATCAAGCTGAGGCCGACATCTCATATTATGTCTTACCTCACAACCTACCCCAACCAACCATCAGTGAGTTCATTGATAATCGGTCAGGTCCACTGGATAAGAAACACTTATTCAAATGATCGGGAACCGTAACTCATGAAACTCACCACGAACAAGACATCTCTACAGATCTAAATGATTACTGTGGCTCTTACACTGAACTCTCACATCCGAACACCAGTGACATCATCAAGCTCGATCCGGACCACAAAGTAAGTGGACAAGATCTTGAGGACATTGAGCTTGTAAACATCATTGGTGAACCCACCGAGGGCATGCTCACTAGAAGCATGGCTGCTAATCTAACTGCAGCTTCAGCCAATGAATGTCTATATGCTGATTACCTATCAGACATAGAACCCAAAAGTGTCCTTTGAGGCTCTAAAATACCCAAGCTGGTTCAAGGCTATGCAAGAAGAACTGCAACAGCTTGATAAAAACAAGGTCATGACCTTGATCAAATTTCCTCAGGATGTAGTAGTCATAGGAATGAAGTGGGTTTTGAAACAAAATGATAAGCGGCATGCACATCATTAAAAATAAAGCAGACTTGTAGCCAAAGGTTACAGTCAACAAGAAGGCATTGACTATGATGAGACATTTGCTCTGTTGCAAGAATGGAAGCCATCAGGATCTTCCTTGCATATGCAACATATATGAACTTCAAGGTCTACCAAATGGATGTTAAAAGTGCATTCTTAAATGGTGATCTCAAGGAAGATGTGTATGTTCAGCAACCTCCAGGCTTTGAGAGCAGTGAATTTCCTGACTATGTATGCAAGCTTGACAAAGCCCTTTATGGACTTAAACAAGCTCCTGTGAGCATGGTATGAGACTCTTTCAGCCTTCGATACAAAACAAGTTTGTCGGAGGAAAGATAGACAACTTAACATTTGTCTATAGAACCCAACGAGGATGTGATACTAGTCAAGTGTATGTTGATGATATCATCTTTGGCTCAACAAACTACAAACTTTGCAAACAGTTTGAAAAACTAATGACAAAGAAGTTTGAAATGAGCATGATGGGGAACTCACATACTTTCTTGGACTACAAATCGAGCAAATGATAAAGCAATATCCATCAGTCAAGAAATACACGAAAATCTCTTGAAGAAATATGAGATATTTGACTATGCCTCGGTGAAGACACCAATGGTTCCACCTAACAACCTTGGACTGATCTCACCGGTCAGATCAATCAAACTCATTTCAGAGGGATTGTTGGATCAGCGATGTATCTAACCGCTACTAGACCGGACATACAATTTTCACTGCGTTTAATAGCAAGATATCAGTCCAATCCCAGAGAATCTCACCTCACTGCAGCCAAGAGAATACTCAGTGTACTGAAGGGAACCCCAAGCCTTGGACTCTATTATCCAAAATACTCAGGGTTTGATCTCAAGGGTTACTCGATTCTGATTATGCCTTTGGGCGTAACATGGACAGTAAAAGCACCTCGGGGTCTGTCGGTTTCTTGGAGGAAAGCGGTTTGTTGGAGTGCTAAAAGCAACAATCAGTGGCTATGTCCTCAGCTGAAGCTGAATATGTAGCTACAGCAGGATGTTGTGCCAATGTATTATGGATGAAAAGTCAACTCGGTGACTACTGACATCCATTACAAAATGGTGCCCATCTTACGTGATAACACTAGTGCAATTGCAATCTCCAACAACCCTGTCCTCCACCAAAGAACCAAACACATTGATATCATATATCACTTCATCAGAGATCACATAATGAAAGGAGACATAGAACTTCATTTCATCCCTACTGAATATCAACTGGTTGATATCTTCACCAAACCCTTGGATGAACCTACCTTCAGGGAGAAAGCTGAATTAGGAATGCTTGACATTGAATGTCAAGTATCTGAAAACCAATCTCAGTGAGTTCTCTGAAATGGTCCATTCTCCCGAACATCCAAAACCAACCTCTCACTGAATAAGTAAGACTCATTCGGGTCCCGACATTTGACAAAGAACATTGAATGAGTAACTAAATGATCCAAGTATCAGTTACTTAAATGTCCTAGGTTGGTAACTATGCCAATTTAATATAGGAACATATGTCTCTTTGTCTTCATCATCCCACTTGGCATTTAATGCCTCTCACAAAAATATCAAATTGATATTTTCCCTGCAAAAGTGCACTTTATCGCATCGCAAGCATTCCCTTGAAAAGCGGGATTTTTTGCGGGTAATGGAGTGGTAGCATTAAATGTGGAAATTCAAACGCTTTCAAAAACAACTCTTAATATTCCCATTTGGGCACAAAACACCCTCTTATCACTCTATAAATACCCTCTTCAAACACAAACAAACACACACAAATCTTTTTTGCAACAAAACTCTCATCAAAATCATTTCAAAAAAAAAAACATTTGTGTGCTCAAAAACTCTTTAAACCTCTTTTGGAAAACCCTTCTTGTAACATTTACAAAAGTTTTTCATCACAAACTTGAAGAGATCTAAATACTTTGTTCTAGTCAAAACATTTCTTATATCCTAAAATCTTTGTTAATGGAAATGGCTAGAACGCAATCTCTTCGATTTGCTTCTCGATGGGTAGGGGATCTTACTAATGTTGAATTTAAAACAAATAATGTCATAGGAAATTTTGAATATCCCGAAAATGTCCCAACCTATAAAGACATTATAAAATTTTATTCAACTGCCCACTCAAAACGGCCTTTGTAAAATGTCCTCGGTGGTGTACCCAAACTACCTCAGGGAGTTTTAGGCTACAGCTAGAGCCTTTGACCCGACACCTTCTGCGATGAGAATAACCTTAGACCTCTCAGGAGTATCTCATCAGGTTCAGTCTAAATGGGGAAACAATACACCTCGGATTTCAAACGTTTTGCACTACAACAGGGTTAGATTATAACAAAGGTGTTTATGTCGCCCATCCTGAACCCTCCACGGTGAAGGATGGGTTAAAACAAATCGTTTTAGATCCAACTTTTTTGGACAAGACCCCAGTCACTAAAAGCTCATTCCCGTGGCTTGGAGGATCCTCTTCACTTTTGTGATTCAGTCCTGGCGGGAACCACTCATCCACTGAACAAGTTAACTCTATTCAGTTGATGATGGCATATTGCTTAATGAATGGGGTCACTTTATTAGATATAGGAGATCATTTCAGTGATCTCGTAACGAAGCTTCTGAGCAAAACTAGGGCGAGTATGTTTCGTATCCTAGGTTTGTCTCTTGTGTCTGCAATGAATTCTTGGGTTCAAATTATACTCAGGATGAAAAATTTGGAAATTTACCCGGCATCCTGAGCCCTTCAAATTTTCAAAAGGACCCATCCCTCGTCACTCCCATTGAATTGGCGGCCCACATGATTGCTGTAAACAATCAAAGTGGATCGTGTCTCAAACCACACTCCTAAAAGAAAAAGGGAAGTCTCGGTCGGACTAAGACTAAACCAAAGCCTCGGGGCCGAGGCTTCAGAGCTGACCTAAGAGGCACAAAAGCCCGTGACCAAAAGACACACCCGCTGACAGGAAACAATCACCCGGTGAAAGCGAAGGACAGATACATCACGGTCGGTGCCCTTGGTCACGCACCTACTAAGAATCCGAGAGAAACATACTGTGGTAGGGTAACTTCACACAATGCCGGTGACATTAGCAAATCCAGCCTTTATGGGAGGAACTGCGATCTCTCAAAGACTTCGAGAGGGACTCAAACAACCCGGCGATAGGGATACAACTATCGCGACTCAAAGCAAAAGGAAGCCGCGGTGTCACCGGGGTCACGGGGACAAAGACTTCGGAGGAAAGGAACAGCGCCCGTCGGAACCCACAACCAATCGACTCCGGCGAAGGCACTGGAAACGCCCACCGGTGTCCGAGGTCAGCGAGGGGACAAAGACTCAAGGATATAAACCACGTACGATATGGAACCCATAACCAACCCCTTGCTCCACAATTCATTGATGTCAGGGATATTATTCTCGAAGATGAGCTGTGAGGCCGATGAAATCTTATCATTTGGAAGAAATGGGCGCTGAGGTTCAAGTTGAACAAGAGCCTCGACTGATCCAAAGGACTTCTTGAATCCCCATTCCAACATGATGATCATGCTTCGAATCCTCCTCAAGCTCGATGAATTCAAAGATTTTGACAATGTTCTTCCCCTCAGCGGTTGGCTCAGTGGATCACGAGCTTCAAGGAAGCTATACCGAGGGTTACTAAAACATTGTGGGAACAACATACAGGTGCGCAAGTTATCGCGATCTAAAGGAGACCCAGCAACCAACTCTAAAGTCTTGGAAACTACTGAGGTATACACAGAAACAATCCTCAAACCTCCTTGAAGCTGCTCAATATGCTCAAGTCTACAAATGTTCGAGTCTTCCATTCTCGATCCGGTCTCTTCAAGCCATCTTTGGACTCTTTGAATCTGCAGGTGGCTACTTTGGCTTCGAGCATCCTCATCTCTAGCACAGAATCTTGGGCCCGAGAATATGGCTCACTGAAGTTTCTCGAGCTAATTTGGAAACTAAAGTCGGTATTCAATCGACACTTGGACATGAAGGCAATGATCAGCGAGATTTATCAAGCCTTCAAGGGTCAAGCGCTCCATCCCCTCGGCACCAACACCAACTCTTGCCACGGCGCTTCGGCGGTTGAGGGGAAAGTATTGCGAAGAAACTCCTCTTCACGCGAGGGGAACCAACATCATCGAGTCTCTGTAGCTCCGACATCAACATCACCACCGATCCGGCAACTCCCATCTCATCCATCCCACCAACATCATCATCAACAACCCTGGCGGTTATCACAACAACACGACCCTTGGTTGCATCATCTTCTTGAGGCGGAAAGGCAAATGCATAATGGCGGCCGAGCACGAGAAGATTCCCTATAAAATCGGCGACGAATACGCCACCTCAACGGTTGAGTAAACATCTTGCTAAAGAAGAAAGAAGATTGAAACTAGGCGGGAAGAAAAACAGTAGCAGCAAGGTAGTGTTGAAGAGAATATGGGATTAGATGCAAACAAGCTCGAAGGGTGAGGCGGGACAAAAGTTCAAGGATGCCGGTACATCAAATGTGCAATGAGAAGCATTATGAAGAAAGAGAAAGAAAAGCCCCGAAGCTCTCGGGGAAAAGCGGTGAGGAATACAAGCGGACAATGACGGTAGGAAGCTCACGAAAAATCGCGATGTCCAGATTATTCCCAACACCAAACCATTGGCTATGAATGTTTACAGAGGGGATGACAAAAGACACTGTGAGGTTCATGATCCTTAAAATTCAAGGACTTTGGGATCATGAACTTGATGAACTTGGTCCGATCATTGAAAGAAGCAAAATAAGGTGGCAAGGCGACTGATGAAGATGCTCGCGAAAAGATATGAAAGGCCGAGGGATGCACCGCCTAACTGGAATTCAACCGCCTTTGATCGCAACTCAAGGATCTCAACCACAAACATCCACCGCAAAAGGAAGAGAGTTGAGTTCCAACCTGAGATTAAAGTGCATGGACTGGAGTGTAATAGGGAGCTACCAAGGGGTTAAATTTGTGAATGTCTAGTGATGAAGAGCCCGAAGAGGGCTATTTCACATTGATGTATATGGAAACCCAGAATTTCAAAGATGGAGTGATATTGATCAGCCGGTGTAGCCGCAATGATCACTATATTCCAGGGCCCTCAGATCCAATCCCCAAAGAAATATCGTGTTCTCGCCAAGACCTAAATGCCAAGATAAGAGACCATCCTGACAGAGAAACACTCATCACCTAAAAGGTCAAGCTTGAAGCATTGGGAATCCATCTGGATTGACATCATTTTGTTTTATCTTTTGTACTAGTGATAGGAACTATGTAATCCGATCAATAAACGATGTATGTTTTATTCATTTACTCAGTGTTCCTTATTGTAGTCATTAGTACATTCAAGGTAGAAGAAGCCATTTGCTCACCTACATCGATCAACCACTTAGGCTATTTGTATATCCAAATAGAGACTGTTGGGTTCATAAATACCCAAACCCCTTAATCTAGGATTTGAATAGAAAATAGCCCAAGTGTCTATTCCGTTAAACACTAATCGTGTCACTTGTGCATAGCCTCTCAAAGAGTCATCTTCGACACTCAAGACGAGGCAAGAAAAAGTCTCCACTCAGAAGGCGGAACTTAAAGGGTGAAGACTGAGTCAAGAAGAAGATGATGGATTCGTGAGTGATGACAATAACTCATCAATCCCTAAGACCTCTCCAACTACTTACATCAAGACAAACTCAAGAAGAAGACTCAAGGATAAATAGATCAAGAAAGAGGGACAAGTGAGAAGTTGAATCGAAAAGAAGTCCTTATCAACATAAGTCAACTTTCCCCGAATGGCTAACTTACAAGCCTGTCATCATCGAAGTTATGGAAAATTGTCCTTTACTTAGAATAGTCTTTAAACAGAGACAAAATACATCAAGATTTTGTCTTCTGTATGATGTCCGATTTGTCACTTAGGAAAGAGTTAAAACTCATACATGTATAAATAGCATAAGAGATGGAGTGAAAAGATTAAGCTTGTGAATTGTAAAAAAAACACACACACGCTAGTTTCATCTTTTCACCTCCAAATACAACTTAGTCCCTGAGATAGCTCAGTGAGCTCTAAGAGTTGTGCTCAGACTTAGCCTGAGCTTTAGAGGAGTCACCCAACTTTGTCATTTCAATCCCAAGTACTATTCCGCAAGTACTTGGGTAACGTATTCTTTGTTGATTTATTTCTAATAAGAATATGATGTTGAAAATTACTGTGTGTTTTACTTATGTTAATTTCACCATAGTTCACTATTAACTTGTTTTATAAACTTAAACTGCTTTAAAC
>OU343221.1:320378565-320497483 GCA_910596185.1 Chrysanthemum makinoi
TTAGAAATTAGGGTTTAAGGTTCTTGAGTTTGGGTACTTTTGATTCACTGCAAACTAAGTGTTAAAACTTTGTTACTATACTCTCACAACATCTAAGACATACCAGAAAAACTTTGGTGCATATTCTATGGCTAAAATTCATACGCGTAAATTTAGGGTTTTAAACTACGCGTAAGGTTTTCTATGCTTAATTGTTAATATGAGCAATTGTGTTTTGATCTGTCATAGAATGAATGTTATGTGTCAAAATTGATGATATGATGCTTTGTTTCAGGCTTGCTACGCTTAAAATTCAGAATCAAGGTTGTTGTAACTCTACGCATAAGGATCATCTTATGCGTAAGATTAGTCTTACGCGTAGATTCTACGCATAAGGTTCTACATATGGGACTACGCGTATCCTGTGAAGGATATGCGTAAACAGTGACCTCTACGCATAAGGTCAACTCTTACGAGTAGCCTTACGCGTAAGGTTAATATATGCCTACGCGTAACATCTACGCATAAGGTCCATTTTTTCTTACTCGTAATATTTCTTACGCGTAAGTTAGGATCCTACGCGTAAGTTTACGCCTACGCATATATCATTTCTGTCTACGCATAACTTTACCAATCCTACGCATAAGCCTGGATCATACCTTCGTTATGAATTGTTACGTGTACAAACTTGTAAATAAACTAATCATATCGTCACAAATCCAATAATGTCTCTAATAAACCTAAAACGTTTGATATGTTGTGAACCATAAGTGATAACATAAACTTTAAAACTTAAAGTTAACTAACTCACGAAACATTTCATGACGTCATTGGACTATTGGACTTACAAGTGACTTAGGACTCGTAACAATCATTGACACTGTACATTCAATAACTAGACAATAAGACCTTCTGTTGACTAACATTATGTCTTTCGATATGTTGGTTCTTTTGGCTAATATTATTTCAGATCATGACATTGCTGCTCAAATAAACATGGATGCACCAAATGTTCTCTCCATTGCTGATATCTATCCTCATGGCTACCCAATGAAGATTGGAAAGAATAATCTCCGTGTTGACTTTGACACCCTCACTTGCTCAGAGTCTTCGTGTTTAATTGCTATTGATATTCTGAGGACTCATCCGTATCAGAATATGCTCACTCACTCTGCAATTGTTCCTGAGATCTATATCCAACAGTTCTGGAACACTATGGAAAGGGTCAAAGGACGGCCTGCTGTGACGGTGACTCTAAATCAAAACAAATCACCATTACACCTGAAGAACTTAAGGGCTGTTCTCCAATCCTGAAGTCGAACCAACCAAACTATATGCCACACCTACTAAAGAGCTCACTCTCCAATTCTTAATCGATATCGGTTATGACGAGGCTACAGGAGTAATCACCAAGCATTCTCATGTAGAGCTTAAGAGTATTCCTCAACCATGGAGAACTCTCTACATGATCATCACCAAGTCTGTTTCTGGTCGTGACAGTGGCTATGAGCATCCCAAGCTCATGGAACTGCAAATATTTTGGCCATTGGTCAACATGAAACACATCGCTATCGAAGCTCTGATTTGGGATGACATGATGTCATTTCTCAACAAGCTTGGCTCAAAGATTCCCTACATCAGATATACTAAACTGTTGATCCAGAGAGCACTTGGGCTTCATCCAGATATTCCCAATAGGCTCAATGACCCCGACAATCACGATATGACGACTGAACCTATTCTATCTTTCAGAATCAAGGAATCGTCTACAAAGAAACAAGGTGCTGTGTTGCCAGATTACCTTCTAACTGAAGATGTCAGAAAGCTCGAAACATACAAAAGGTATCTGGAAGCAGTTAGACAAGGCAAAGTTGGTCATCTCGACGAAAAATATTCTGGTACACCTACTCGGAGAACCAGAAGAGGCAGTGCTGGAAGTGCCTCAAGTATGGGAAGTCAAAGGAAATTTCCCAAAAGGAACCCTCCAAGCAAACGGTTTGTTCCCGTAAAGGAAGCTACTCCTATTCCAAAACCCAAACCTGAACCGAAACAACAACTTAGGGACGAAAGTTCTGAAGCTACAGAATCAGACGAGGAGGTCCACTATTCTGAAACCGCAAAAGATGTGTCTGACACTCCAACAGTACAGAAACCTCCAAGTCCTCAAAATGATAAGGGTAAAGGAAAGACTCTGTTACTTGTACCTTATGATGATGAAAGCTCAGAGAGTGATGAAGAGCCACCGGAAATTGAGTACAAGAAGAAATTCAAACGACTTAGACATCAACACAAGGCTAAAGTTTTTGCAAAAGATCAAATGGGTGGTCCCGGAGGATCAAGTGGTGCTGCCCACTCCGAACCAACTCCTCATGCGGTTAATCGACCCGATAAGGGAGCTGGTACCACCACTCTTGTGCAACAACAACCGCCTGTGGAAGATACTATAGTGTATGACTTTGAGAATCAGGAAACTAACAAGAAGAAGAAAGATAAATATACTGATTATGACATGTTTCTTCTGGATAGTCCGACACATACTCAGAAGGAAACCTCTAAACCGCCAAAGGACCCGGAGTCTCCTCACATCTCATCTTCATCAGATTCTTCTTCTCACTCATCACCACCACCATCAAAGAAATCAACCACATCTTCATCCAAATCCGTGAAGAAACCATCTAAATCTTGGATTTCTCAAGCTCATGAACGGATTGCAAAAGCTGTCAAAGCAGTCAGAAAGAAAGACGTTCTTAACAAGAAGTTAAATTTCTTCGCTGATCACATACATCATCTGTATAACGAGAAAGCCAAGATGGAAAAGGAAAGGAAGTTTGTCCAGGACTTCATGAAAACTCATCGTCAGGAGGAACTGAACGTAATGATAGAAGGCTACACGAAAAAGTACCTTCTAGAGTACGTTCCTAAGGTCACAAAGGAGTTGTTCACTAGACAACTTTATCCAAATCTGATGCAGATCGCCAAGCAAACTATCTGATCAACGCCATTAACCGTCACAATTGATCCAACCAGTCCGATAGTTTTCTCTAACAATGAATTGGTGGCCAAGCTGGTAACACAAATGGCGCCACGATCTGCAATGTTCAACTCTGAAGAAGCTAAATTGTTTCAAGCATTGCTAGACTACCAACTTCAAGATGCTTGTAGATTTGAAGCAGAAAAGCTGAAACGTCGTAGAGACGATGAAAATAAGGATAAAGACAAAGACTCTGCACCAAAACGTCAGAAGCAGTCTGGTGAATCTTCTTCAATGCCACCTCCTCCACAACCAACTCCTGAAAAACAGAGGCCACCCACTCAAACTTCTACTGATAAACCTCGGGACAATTCCGAGTTACCACCCAGGACTCAAAAAACCGGTGATTATTTTGAGTATACGGGTGGTGACGATGAAGAGGTCCTTGAGCCCCAACAACAACCCACCTCACCCAAACAAGTGCAGAAACTGGAATCATCATCAAATCCTTCCAAAAAGAAGAAGAAGACGACTCTGCCTGACGTCGTATCATGGCTTGATGACGATAAAACCGAAGAATTTGAATGGTTCTCCACACTTGTCGATTAAACTCCCTACCCTGAAGAAGGTCAAGAGCTGGTAGATGGTTCCACATTGGAGCATGCTAAACTGTTGCAAGAAAAGTTCCATGTGAAGAAAATGACGAAATCTGAATTGAAGCGAATCAAGAACGAAGCTTTCCAACTTCTAAAGGACAGCTCTGAAAGCGCCCTCGAGGTCGAATATCACCTTGAGAACATCGCTCGAGCTATGTCTAACAACATGGATTGGCTCAATCCGAAAGCAAACATTGACTTCACACAAAGGGACAACCCTCCATACTACACCGATTGGACCAAACCCCTACCAACCATTGGCCAAGCAGATGAACCACGGATTCCCTTTCGATACTTCTTCAACAGAGACCTGGATTTTCTCTTACACGGTAGTGATGGTTCACGTAAATACGCTACATCGTTGACTCTTCCATTCCCAGCGGGTATTTACTCAAACTGCATAGCTATCGAGGAACGTGCAAATCGCTAGTTTTCTGACAACGTGCAAGCATACGACCGAGATGCATTGTATGGGATTCATCATTGGCCTGAACGCCGAAGAATCTACTACAGAAGCTGCCTGGTCAGAAGTCAACACGCAGTGTACAATTCTAAGGACATCGTGGCCATCAAACACGTTGATCTCAAGTCTAAGTGGGACTACACCTTCTTGAAGAATATCATAGTCAAACGACAAGATGAACAGGACTATGCATTCTCCGAGGCTGACTTTGAGAATTTGTCCCTCAACGACATCGAAGACATGTACCTTGCCAAAGTACAGGGTCGTATGAGACAATTCTCGACTAAAGTTCAACGCGAATTTATCAAGTCACTTCTCATCTTCATTAGACGCATCGTGATCAAAGGACGTGTAGCAGATATCCAGCTGGATGTTGAATCTTATCAGACACGTGTCAACCTCACTCCTCCAACGCTTGATCTTCCTGACATCAATCAACTATCTCAATATACGCTCATCAGCAAACCTTTCGGAGTTGTTTACCGCAGTGAACTTCAAAGAAACTACTTAATGGCGTGTAGTGAACTTCAGAAATTCGGGGATCACACTTTGAAGATGGTCAGGGACGGATTGGCGTACAGGTTGAAGGATATACGCCAGAAAATTGGGTCTCCTAAGCGCTGGAATTCTCAGGAAAGGAGGGATGTGAGACGAATCATCACGATGATTGATGAAAGGTTTTTCAGACGGGATTAGTTCAGACGATTGGAGAGCTATGTTGGTGGTCGACCCAGGAGAAACATAACCGGCTTTCAACGCCCTGTGTGCATTCCTGGCAACATCACTGGTCTTCCTGGTAACCCTTGAATTGGTTCTCTCAATATAAATTTGGATGTTTGATTTCTCATGTCTGTGGCTTGTGCACACATAACAGTGTACAACCCGTATCTGTAAAGAAAGGACCCTGTGGTACACTTCAGTGCCACAATCCTTATAAAAGGAGCGAAAGCTTCTTACTTTTGAGTAAAACCTATCAAACCGTTCATTTTTCAACGTTTTGCTCACAAGAACAAGTACTTCCCCTTATGATTTTCAAAACCTCAACCGTTTATATCACTTGTTGAGGGGGAGTATTTGAATTAACACTTTGTTCAAACAAAACGTTCTTTGTGTCACTCTTCTCGCAACACTCGAAATGGTCATATTTATTCTCAAACGTTTCAAAAATAACATTTTATATGCCATTTTTGAGGGGGAGAAAAAATATGTGATAAGAAATATGTTTGTTGCTTTCTCGTATGCATAGACTTAACCAACGAATTGACGATCCTTAACTGTTAGTAACTCGAAAAGACTTGTCCGGGACGGGTAATAATTTCAAACTAGTTCGCTAGTGATGTAAACGTGTCTCGCAAAGGACTTGCCTAGTAGAATGTACCATTCGAGAAACTCTTGGTAGACATGAACTTTGATGGGTTTGACAATCTTTCGAGGTTTGTCTACACCTTCAAGATGGTTATTAGAGCTAGTTGTTACCTAAAAGCTGACAATGAAACTCTTTAACTATGCAACGTAACCGTGTCTCGCGAGGGATTGTCTATCTTGAGTTGATCAATTCAAAATGTGCGCGCTCTTTCCTCACTGTGCATTTAACCGTTAAAACTATTAAGCACACGTGGAGGGGGAGTATTTATGCAAAAAATGTTATCTCATCAGTGGTACAAAATGTTTTTCATTAACAAACACTGTGAGAATATGTTTTCAGTGGTACAAAATGGTTTTATGGCAACATAGGTTAGTCATGGAGTTATAAGGTGACTAAGGTTAGGAATAACCGTCCTATGATCCGCCAGAGCCGGAGGGATCTACCCAAGGACATTACCATTAGTTAGTGTTAGAAGTCCTTAGGAATGATTATAAAAAGGAGAAAATGAGAATCGGAGAAAGAAGGAGTTGAAGAATCAAAAAAGAAACGTAAAGTAAAGGGTGAAAAGAAATAGCCCTCCAGATTATTCAACTTAGGGCAGACACCGGGTTCAATTCACATGCTACTGGTTGTCACTTGATGACACCGGTATTGAAGATTAAAAGTCGTCATGGACCCAGTGACGCATGCACTAAACCTTCTTAGCCACTCAAGTTTCTCTCCACAGAAGCTTGTTTCATTCTCACAGGGAACCCTACATAATCTATCGGCTTTCTTTAGAGAGTTGCTGATATTGAAGAAGGAGAACCTCTCCCTAGTCTCCGCTCAGGAAAACCAAAACGCACAATTGAGTCTAGAGCCACGAGATTCATCAAAAGATCTCTTAGGAACACTTGACATTTCATCACTTGTTGATCAACAAATAAGATCTTCAGTGATTCCATGGTTCATACAGAGTCCTTCACATATCTTAGCAATCTGTCAAGAACATTTATGAGAGGTTCACATCTGTGATCCTCAGTGATTGAATGGAAACTCCTGCCAGGGTCAACATCAAACAGCTCTGACAGCAGGTCACTTCGGTAACTCCCCGTGGATTACGCTTAGTGTGTCTCAAACGGTCTACAGTCGTGAGGTGATACTTCGGTGTACCTCAGTGACTCATCTGAACCGTAGGTGTGCTTCGGTACATCGTGTTATCTCACTTGTGGGACTCCGGTTCAGGAACGGCCTTTGTAAGAATTAGAGTTGAGTTTTCACACTATGCTGTTAACTCTCTCTAAGTTCAAACTTGTAAGTGCTGGAATCCGCTTATTACTAACCGTTTTATGTTTACTTCTTATAAGCACTGGAGCGGAATGATCGTGCAGATTCTTCACATATTCACACCAACATCATCACTAATGGAAGTTCTATCCTAAAGCAACACAACAGTCAAATGATTCTTCGTCAACCAAAGAATCTACAAAGTTAAAGACTTAGAGAACTTCATCAGTACTGAAATCCAACGTCAAAGAGCGTGTGAGCATGTTGAAGAATGACGTGGAGACACTGGAGCAGCGAAGCTGACCTGAGGAAGACTTGATGCAGACTACAACATACTATCACTTTCATCACAAAGAACATCAATCAAAGAACAAAGTTAAATATGACGTCAAAGCATAACTGTTTGAAGAAGACAACTTCTCTACACTGGGGAGATTGTTCGTACCAAGGCAATTCTTCTCACAAGAAAGAAGAATGTCAGAAGACGTCAGCGCTACTATTACATCAACGCCTTCACCGTTCATCACCAACACTTGAGGGGGGAGATTGTTGGAATCACTCCTAAACCATAATCAAGTGTTAGTAATTAATATGTAATAGTTAGCTTTATTATGGCCTTTATGTTTGTAATTAGCCTTAGGCTTATGTAGAAGGCCCATGAGCCTAGGCCTTAGTCCATTAAGGAAAGGATGGAAACTAGGAGTGTTGCCCTAGATTTCCTCCTATAAATACCTTATGTAAACCTTCATTTGAAGGTTGGTTGTTCACTTTATTCATTCTCTTTCACTCTTATGCTTAATCGTATTATTATACGTATGTGTGTGTGTGTTTAACGTGATCAACTTACCTCTTTTCTTCTCTATCTCTTTCTAGTAAGCTTGTGTTGTAAAACTAGTGACCTATCATTCTTGCTTTTCTTTTCTCTACAGCTGCTTCTTCTTCAGCTTGCAGACCTCTTGTATACTCTTCATCATAAGCAATCTGTTCTTGTCTATTCTTAAACTTCAAAGCTGGTTCATCAATACCTTTTCCCTTGCCAATGTCTGGTTGATCCACCTTCTTCTTCAAAGACTCACCAATAATCAAACTTTTACTCAAAGGTTTAGGTGCAGTAGGTTTAAGAATATCCTCCTAATTTCTTTACCCTGAAACACATCCAACTCTTGAAGACTAGAGATTGTGTCCTCCATCTTGGTACATTTAGCCGTCAATTCATTTAAATGTTCAAGAATATCCTCCCCACTTCGACCTGTGTTAACTGGTCCGAGAGGTGGTTCATTGGAAAAGTCATCATGTACCTGATTAGGATCCGTCAATTCATTGTCATGTTCCAAACTATCCTCATCACTTCGAGCTGTGTTAACTGCTCTGAGAGGTGAATCCTTGGATAAAGTAAACATAGCATTAGACCTTGCCTGATCATCTATGCACCCTGAGTGAGCAAGTTGGCTAGGGATTCCTCCACTTGTGTTGAGTTCCAAGGAACTCTCCACATTAGGAGTTGCCAAAGGTTGGGTCTTAATTATGTTTCCACTGTCCTGACCAGCATCTAAGCATGAATCAATAGTGGAAGCCCTTCCAATCATGTCACCTCCACAACTTGTGACAGCCTCATGAACAACACAACTAACACCAGCCTGAGGTAGCTTGGTGCCCTTCCTCCTCCTAGTAAACAAAATAGGTTCTACAGTGGTTTGAGGTTGACTAGCAGTGAGTTCAGGTTCATTAGCAGTGGGTTGAGATTCACTAACAGTGGGTTCAAGTGTACTAGCAGTGGGTTCAAGTTCCATGGATTGGGATTCAAGACCTTCATCAAACTCAGGAATAGCAGGCAAATTAATCATATGAGGAAACAATGGAACATGTCTTATTTGAAAATTGGGGTTCTGGTGTCTCATGTGTGCAAAAACCTTAGGAAGTATATAATGCACCTCATACTCCCTAAATGTTCAACAAGTTACTCTATTTGACTTTCCACAATAAGCTGCACAAACCTTGGATATAAGTAATATTTACCCTTCTTCCTAATATTCTGCACAAACCCTTCATAAATCATTCTAGACCAATTAAACTTCCTTCCATCAGATAAACAGATTACAGCAGTATCAATTTTGGAGGGAAAGTCATCAAATCTAGTGGTCTTATTACTTATACACATCAACAAGGTATGAATCAAAAACTTCCATTGTTGAGAAAACATTCCTTTAAATTTTTTTACCTTATCTCCCCTTCTAGTATATCCTAGCCTCACTAAACTTTCAAAGATTTCAGCATCAGAAAGATTGACTACACCATCAGCATCATCCAACTTCAAAACTCTCTAATGATTTCCTTATCAACCAAAATCTCATTCTCATCCACAACAGTACTAAAAACCTCTACCCCATCTATCTCCTCAAGCTTAGCATTACCCCAGAATTGATGTACATAGGCTTTAAGAATGGTGGGTGCTACAGTTAATGCAAAGTGAATAGGACTGTGAGTAAGGAAATCAATCATTTCATGAAAACCTTCGGATCGATTGTTTTTTACCAGATTAGCAACTAGGTTATGTGTGTTGGAGTATTGGTTCGACATGGTGATTGGTGATGTTAATGATGTGGGATTTGTGAATTAAACAGATGGAAGTGGTTTGGGTTTGTGTAGGGTGCCAATTGGAAGTGATTTGAAGATCAATTAAATGATCTGGCAGTGATTTGGGGAAGTAAATGCGTTAGTGATATGTGTCTAAAAACACATATATTTTATATTATTTAAACCCACAAAAACAGCCAAAAACACACAAATGACCATATAAATGTTACAAATATCATCGAAATATGTTTTTATGTGATTCAGGTACTAAAAGATTGAAAACAGATAAAAAACAAGCAAAGTTCACATAATTGTCATTTTCAGTCCTTGGAGTTTCACAAATTAGCAAAACTAGTCCCTGAAGGTTTAAAATGTTAGAAAAGACAACTTTGGTCCTTGGATAATTAAACATGTTCAAAATAATCCCTGGATAAAAGTTTTTACAAAATGGCAACTTTTACCCCTCAAGTTTCAAAAATGGCAAAATTAGTCCCTGGGTGTTTAAAAAAGGAAATTTATCAAATATTACCATTGAACTATTCATAACTTACAATTTGGAAACTTTTTGATAACTTTTGGGAAATTTACAGTTTCACCCCCTTAAAATCCAAAAATGACACAAATGGTCCTTATAAGTTTTAAAATAGAAAAAATACAACTTTGGTCCTTGTGTTATTATTATATGGCAGGTATGGTCCCTTGAATGAAATTTGGAAGCTTGTCACAACAGGTCCCTCAAGTTTTAGAATTTACAAGTTTAGTCCTTGGGCTCTAAACTACTACAAGCCAAACCGGACCCTTTGTATTAAATCCTTAAATCCAAATCCAAGCCCAACAACAAATCCAGCCCAATCCCCTTAATAATAAAACCGGGGTCAAACCCAGTCAAACCCACCCTTCATCTCCTTCCTCCCATACCCCGCCAAAACCATACCACCATCTCACCCACAGTTTTACCACCACCTGGCTTCCACTTGACCTCTAAACCTATCCAAACATGTCCCCTCCACCTCTACGTGTAAACAAGAAGCAAAATTTCTCTCAAACTGCCCAAAGCAGCCTATAACACTTTTGGCGCCAAAAGTTGTTTAAACGGCTAAGATGAATTCAGAGCAATAAAAGGTCAAGATTGCAAGTGGGATTTGATTGGAATGCTAGTGGGAACTCAGAATGCTATAAAGATCAAGAGGAGGCAAAGAGAAGAGTACCTTGGACTAGCCATTGGTCACGTAGTGTAATTTTAAAATGCTTTCTTTAAATTACTTGTCATTTACAGTTTTAATGTTGTAATTTTCATCAAAGTAGTGTAAATGAAACTTTATTTTCAGTTTAATTCCAGTTTAATTTCAGTTTCAAGTTTTTGCTTAATTACCTTTAATTTTCATGTCATTCGAATTCATGTTAGTTATAATTGTTTAATGGACTCTACTAGCACATATAAGCTCATGACAAAAGCTTTAAAGCTTTTAGATACATTTAAACAAGTTTAGTATTTGAAATTCATAAAATACTAAAAAAAAATCAAGAAAATCAATGAAAAATCAAAAATAGTGAGTTGAGAAGGAAGAAGCTTGGAGCAGGATAAATTCTGTATGGTCCTGGGTTGTAGTGCTTCTTGGGAAGCTTTAGGATTGTTCTTGGGTCCTGGTTCTTTGTCTCAGCTTGAATTTCATTTGTAAGCTCTTTTTACAATTTTTTGCATTTTATTGTTCTAGTTTTTTATATGCTTTAATTATCATGTTTCTGTGTTTCTTTGCTATTTGTTAATGATATTAGAGTTTAATCTTAGGTTGTCATGCTTTGGATTGGATTGTGGTGAGATTTGGTATTTGGACTGTCAATATGCTAGTTTTTGAGAAACCTAGGTTTGAACATTTGTGACTACTTGTTTATGCTTAAAAAGGTCCATTTTGACACTTTGGTACCTCTGGATTTGATGGAATTGGTCTACATAGTCTTTTGCTTTGAAAACCTCAAAACCATCCATCTTAAGGGTTGTTTGGATTTAATAATGAAACTGTGAAAATGGTTGTGAATGGTGTTTTTCTTGTTTGACTTACACTATATGGAACCGAAATACTAACCAAATGGTTTAGCATGTTAGAAAGTCAAATTGACACTTGACAATCTATATATGAGAACTTTGAGGTTGTTAGATCTAATAATCCTACTTATCTGTTTAAATGTTGTTTATCTTTCTTTATTTCATGTTCTTATAACTTATTATAACTTAATTAATCAGTAGTTTAAGTTTTAAATTCAGTTTAGTCAACTCTTTAGTGTTCTTGTAAAAGTCAAATTTTCACTTTTGTCATTTTTGAATAAACTAAATAATTTCATTGTGTCTTTGTTACTTAGTTTCATGTTTAGTCTTTTTAGAGTTTTAATGTTTTGTTTCTTATCTTCATTAGCATATTTTTGTTAATTTTTAGTTTCCATGTTTAAGTGCTTTTTCAATTGCTTATTTTAGCCTGTTTTTGCCCTGTGCACAGCTTTAGCTGTCAAATTAATGAGCTTGCAGAAGCTTCATTATTTGGCCCAATCTTGTACACTTGACTGATTTGTGTAGCCCTTATGGCTTATTTGTTATGTTTATGCTTGCTTTTACATTTGTAGCTTATTTAGTTAGCTTAATCAACCAACCTTTTTGTCCCATCTTACTCACTACACAGAAGCAAACTGTGTAGTTGGAGTTGTTTTCCTAAGCTCTCCAATAGCTCCTCATTGAGCTTGCGCTTGTTATTTTTGACCTTAAGTGAGGTTAATCTATCATACTCAATGTTCCAGTGTAGGTTGAGCATTTATGAGCTTATTTGATAAGTCATTTAGAGCTTGTTGTTTGCCCATTCTCAACAGTTCACTGATAACTCATTGAACTTACACCATTACCAACAGCTCTAAAAAGCTCCTTAGTGATCATGAACTTGTGAGATTTAGTTCCCTGTGGAGCTTACATGCCCAACTTTAGGATCCTATGCTTAATTTTCCCCTAGCAGCTTATTTGCTAGGGCTGCAAGTAGCTTATACTTATCATCACTTTACTGAGTATGCTAAGAACTCAGTGTAATCATAGCAACTTCATAAGCTCCTCAAAAGCTCATCTGTAGACCTCACAGGTTGAGCTTTGGTTTTTTGGAAAGCCAACCAACCCAGCTTGCTATCTCAATTCTTATTTTGGCCTATTAAGCTTATACCCTCAGCTTAATTTGTTATTCAAAAAGTATGCAGGGCTGTTTGGATCTGTGTGTAATTTGGAAGAGCTTATTAGCTTATAACAAGCTTATGAGTGAACTCCAGCACACATGCTTGTTTATACTTGTCCATATAACTTATAAGTATATTATTTTTCCTTTACTTTCCAGTGTGGAGCTTATACCAAGCTTTTTCAAGCTTCCATTCCATCCAAGTTAAGCTCAAAAAGCTTAACTGTCTAAACCTTAAGCTCACACTATCCCAGTCCATTTTCTTGTTTATATTGATCCATTGGACTTGTGTATATCTTATTTTATCTTTTGTTTCATGTTTATAGCTTATTTCAAGCTTATTCTAAGCTTATAGTCCACTGTGAGTATTAAGCTTGACTGAATGACTCATAAGCTCACAATTTGCTTATTTTTAGGTTTGTAACTTTTTGTTTTCATTAAACTTGTTTATATTCAGTATATATTGAGTTCCAGAGAAAGAAAAACCAAAAAGAACCACTTTAAAGCTAAGTGATAGCTTCTATTTAGAAGCTTATTTGCTTATTAGATTATTTCTGTTAATACCATATAGTTTTTACATTTTTCCTAGCTTCTTTTATTTATCTTAGAATTATGTAAAAAGTTTCAGATTTTTCTTTATTCATTTATTATTTATAATAAATCAATAATAGTTTTTAGTAATTAATAATAGTAAATAATTAATAATAAATATTATACTTGTAAAATAAATACATTTTTAGTTTTAAAATTCATTTTATAATATTTTAGATTTTTTAGATTCTTTATTTCATTTATTTAAGTTAATTTTAGATTTTCTTATTATTTAATTCATTATTAAATACATTTAATTCATTTTTAATTTATATTAATTAATTTAATAGTGTAAAAATTTATTGGGGATTTTCTAATAATTTTCTTATCTTTTTAGGATTCCAAAAATATGATTTTCACATTTGTAGGAGTTGTATTGGACCGAATTCACTTTTTATTTTTTTACGTTTACGTAATTGTCACGTACACGTACGCGTTTTAGTTTTTCAGGTTTTCTTAACTTTTATATAAATTTGTAAATTATAGATAAATATTTTAATTCTATTTAATTTGCATTTAAGTCGCTAAGGCATGCAAATCCCTACTATAGTTATAATCGATTTGTTTTTATACGTTTACGTTTAATTAAAGTTAAACGTACGTTTGTATATCTTTTACGTTTTTAGGTTTCTGATTGCACGTTTTTAACGACATAGCTGTGACAGAGCTATCACTATTCACATTCCTAGTGTTAGTCAATCAGATTCCTGTTTTTGTATATTCAATTTCATTTCAGCACACACAGTCGTTGTATTACAGTTTACACACCTCGTTGGGACTTAACGACCCGGGGATACACTAAACTCCTCTGGACTTAATTGCGTTTTGCTCTGAGCTGTTTGACTTTTATGGTTGACCATTCACAAGTGGTTGACTAATAAAAGATAGACCGTTCGAAGCGAATCAGTTAGCACCAAAGTTACCAATCAGCCCCTCAAGTATCCAAGAACAACAATATGCTAGCAGTGGATTGAAAACCACTAGCAGTGGTTTGAAAAACTCTAGCAGCGGATACAGCATCACACTCCAATCTTTTGACCAAGATTTACAGCAATCAAATCTCTGCCAAAAATAGTGATATCACACAAAAATATGAAGGATTACAAGAGATTTTTTTTAATCTCTAACACTAAACAACAAAAGCTCCAAAAGCTCTAGTATATACAACAATCCTTCATACCTGCATATCACAAACATAAACCAAACACAGAAAAGATGATTAAGGTTAGCAGTGGTTAGATAGAACAAGAAGTGGTTCCATATACTTAGCAGTGGGTAGCCGACAGTGCTAAATCCTAAGTCAATATGGTCAACTCCTAGTCATTAAATCATTTCCCAAAGTTAAAAGACTTTATTTACTCCTCAACCACTTACACCTTCCCCACATTAACATCCTGATTTCATCTTAACCATTATTTAAGAACATTAGACTCAAATACTTATAACACACCAACACTTCTCTCTCCTAAAATCTTTCAAAATCTACTTTACCAAAAACCACCATAAGCCATTCAAACCCAATCAATGTCTAATCTGACAGCTCGGAGGTTTAGGATGATAGTGTTTGGCATTTTGTGCTGAACAATCCAGGTAGAACAAAGAGAGAGGTGTTTGAAGAGGTTTCATCAAGAAAGAGAAACCATTTGTCCATGAGCACTACTCCATCATCTGCTGGTCCATCAACACTTCAACCAATACCACAAGATGCCATCATCAAGGAAGATAGCTCAGACTCCATGTCAAGCTATATTTCACCATATGAAAGCACAGATGATGATACTTCTTCAAGAGTCTTGGTTATGCCTCCCCTTGCTGCTGTACTCCCAACAGAAGAGCTCCAAGCACCACCTGCAAGAGCATTGTTAACAGCACCACCACCAGAGGGTCCTTCATCATCCTCACCACCTGTCAGAGGAAAGTGCTGAACAGTTAAAGTACTGAAGATTTACAAAGTACTGCAGAATGGCAAAGAACTGGAAAAAGTCAAAGAGTCAAAGTACTGCTAAAGATAAAGTCAAAGTACTGCACATGAAGGTCAAAGTACTGCAAGAGTTAAAGAACTGTTTTATTCGTTTATGGAAAGTCTTGTAATTCTAGAATAGTCTATATTAGATTACTTGTCGTACAAGGATACAATTTGGAAACCAACTAGGGTTATCCTTGAGCCTATAAAAGGACCCCTAGATTGGCATTAGAGGTACGAGTTTACGAGTCTTAGAGTTAACAAGTTCACAAGTTTAGAATACGTATCATTAGAGTTTTAGAGAGTTCGATATTCTTAGAGTTGTTGAAGTATCTGCATAATAAGCAGATTTAGAGTTAATAATAAAAGTTGTTCTTCTTAGATTTGTTAAGTAAATTCCGCGTACTTAATAAAGATTACTCAGTGTTTCATTGTTAATAACTTAGGATTTATCCGAGGTTATTAAACCTTAAACAAGCTAGTTAAGTTAGTTTGGTTAGAGTACATCGATCCAACAAGTGGTATCAGAGCTTGTGTGGAAACTCTGACTAAGAAGAAACCCTACTACAACAAACCTAAAGATGTCGACTGAAGCTGTTCCACCACCATTAATCACCTCACTCAGAATTCCAATCATCAAGAAGGGAGAATATGACTTATGGTGTATGAAGATGAGGCAGTACATTGCCATTACAGACCATGCACTATGGAATGTAATTGTCAATGGTAATGAAGTAGTTCCAGATCCTGTGGAGATTCCTGGCCAACCTAAAGCACCTAAGGCTGTTTTACCAGCAGCTACCATAAGGAATCAAGAGAAAGCTCTTAACATACTCTTATCTGCTATACCTGATGGACATCTACTGAAGTTTCATGATGCTAAAGATGCAAAGCAGCTGTGGGCTGCTCTCAAGACTAGATTTGGATGGAATGAAGCTTCTAAAAAGATGCACAGAAATTTACTTAAGCAACAGTTTGAAACTTTCACAGTTGGTGAAAGAGAGAGTCTTGATGCTGCATATGATAGGTTTCAAAATCTTCTCAATATGTTGGAGTTATACAAGGCAGAAGTATCAGTTGAAGATGCTAATCTGAAGTTTCTAAGGAGTTTGCCATCTACATGGCATGTTATTGCTACAATGATCAGAGGACAACCTGGTTTGGATGTCATGGACTTTGATGATCTTTACAACCATTTGAAGGTGTATGAGCATGAGATGAATGGCCAAACAAGTTCTAAATCTCACAGTATTGCTTTTCTATCATCTGAAAAGAGGGGCAGTACTTCCATCAAAAGTACTGCTTCTCCTACTCAAAGTATTGTGGCTCAAAGTACTATCTCGTATACTGCTCCCACACATGTTCAGCAAGTCCAACCAACTACTACTATGTACTCAGATGAAGTTGTGTGCTCCTTCTTTGCACAACAAGCAAGTTTACTTGTCACTTATGAAGAAGATCTAGCACAGATTGAAAAGATGCACTTGAATAAATTGATATCAGGTGGCAAGTTTCTATGATCACTGCAAGGATCAAAAAGTATATGAAGAAGACAGGAAAAAGCATTGATTTCAAACCAAAACAGGGAATAACTTTTGACAAATCCAAAATTGAATGTTTCAATTGTCAAAAGACTGGATACTTTGCAAGGGAGTGCAGGTTTACTAAGTATCAAGCAAACAGGACATCTGAGAAACCAAAGCTTGAGCTAAAAGAAATCCCAATTACTGAAACAAAGGCTTTAGTTGCTCAAGAGAATTTATCAGAGGTTGAATGGAGTGAAGAGTTTGATGATGAGCCAGTGACCTACTGTATGATAGCAGTGGAAAGAGTAGCTGAAAAATCAGTGGAAGAATTGGACTGGAGCACTGCTTTTGATGAGGAACCTGAACATGCTGCTTTGGAATCCAGAGATTATCTAAGAGGATTTGATTGGAGCTTGGAGTCTGAAGATGATCCTGTTCTACTTGCAATGGTAGCTACTTCACCAAGTTCACCCCTATCACTGAGGTATGCTCAAATTGTCATGATTTCTATCAAAAACTGTTAAACAGTTATGTGATTGAAAGAGATAACTGTGTTAGGGCTAGGTCTGAGGTATCAGGTTATCAAATAACTTTAGAATCTATGGAAGAAAACAACATGAAAATAATAAAATGGCTTGGGCTGAAAAGTATGAATAACAGGATTACCAGTTAAAACTAAGTGAGTGGAAACTAAACTGTAAAATTCTTTGAAATTGAGAAATTAACTAAGGAGAGAGATGATCTGTTAGCTAAGTTTGATGCCTGGAAAGAATCTGGTCTGTCACATGTTACTTATGTTCAAAAACAAAGAAGAGCATACATTAAAACTTGTCTAGGTTTTGGTATGGATTTTAGTAGCACTGAAGATAACACATCCAGTGATCAGGATGATCTAGAGGATATAAACACTTGTGATGATGAACTCATCAATTATGTAGATACATCTAGTAATGAGGAATCAGTTAGTGAAACACCTCCTGAGTTTAAGAAAAATCATGGTTATCATGCAGTCCCTCATCCTACTGGAAGTTAACAACCCCATAGGCCTGATGTTTCTCGTTTTGGTGTAGACAGTCTTGAGTTTAGGAAGAAGCTTATTGGTCAATCTAGGTCTGAAACCCCAAAAGAAACTGTTGAAACTAATGTTCAAAGTCAAGCAGTACCTTCAACTCAAAGTCTTGCTCCACAAGCGATACCTTCGTAAAACCTTTTCAAAATAATCTTGCTAAACCTTTTTGGGATAACTTTGGTCAAAACAGATTTAATCATTTACCTAGAAGGCAAAATAGTTTTGGTCATAGACATAGGAGTAGACACTTTGGAAGTATGGGTGAAAAACTGTGCTTTGTGTGTTATATTCCTAATCACTTAATCAAAGATTGTGACCGACACTCAGAATATCTTAGCAAGTTTCCAAAGAATAGGTCTACTAACCAAAAACCTAGAGAGCACAAACCATTCTGGAATAATTCAAGTAGAGTAAATCATAGTAATTTCTCACCAGACCATAGGTACCCTCACCAGAGAAGACCTTTTCTAAACCACAAGCGAGTACCTTCCCAAGGTCTTGCTCAATTCAACAAGTCTTTCTCACACTACTTGGAATAGGAACCCTAGGAGATCTCACTATTATCAACCTAGAAGGTATTACAATTCACATAGGGGATCTAGATCCAGGGGAACCAAGTGTTAAAACGAATGGGTTGAGAGAAAGAGAATGCTGTGAGGGACAAACAGTACTTTCAAGAAAAAGTGAATCAGAAGTTTTTGTGATCCAAGATAATGTGAATGAATCTACAAAAGAGAGTTTTGTTAAAAATTCATAAAGTCTTGAAAATCCACATGTGAAGAACCAAAAGATAATTCTGGATCATTTTTTAAAAGATAGTGGGAATTACATACATTTGAGTTTGTAACTCCACAAGGGGAACACAAGTCAGTAATGGCTTGGGTTCCTAAAAAACAACTCTCTATATTTTTGTGGGGCAAACCCGAGAAGAGGAGCTTAAAGATCATCGATTATAGATAGTGGTTGCTCTGGAAGTATAACAGGGGATAAGGAGATTACAATGCGATTTTAGATCTATTAATGGAGGAAGAGTTGCATTTGGGAATGATCCCAATGGAGGAAGGATTACTGGGAAAGGAACTATCAAAGCAGGAAAAATAGATTTTGAGAATGTTAGATATGTGAAGGAGCTCAAGTTCAACTTATTATCAGTCTCTCAAATTTGTGATAAAAAGCACCCTGTGTTATTCACTGACACATAATGTCTCATCCTTTCCTCTGAATTTAAGCCTGTTGATGATAACTTGGTAGTACTCAGAGTACCAAGAACTAATGTTGTGTATAGTTTGGACATGAAGAGTCTTCACTCTTATGGAAGAGCCACCTGTTTAGTGGCAAAAGCAACAACTGAAGAAGCACATCAATGGCATAGAAGATTAGGCCATGTTAATTTCAAGAATATCAACAAACTGGTCAAAGGCAATTTAGTTAAAGGTTTACCTTCAAAGACTTACAGGAATTATCATACATGTTTGGCATGCAAGAAGGGTAAACAACACAAAGCTTCATGCAAGAAGCTTGAGGAGAGAACTATTAGAGAACCATTGGAGCTGTTACATATGGATGCATTTGGACACGTCTCTGTAGCAAGTTTAAACAAGAAGAAAGTCTTTGCTTAGTTATCTGAGATGATTGCAGTAGATTCAGTTGGGTATTTTTCTTGGGATTTAAAGATGACACTTTGATGCTATTAGGACTCTAATCATAGCTGAAAACCAATTGAGACTCAAGGTTAGAGGTATTAAATGTGACAATGGGACTGAATTCAAGAACAAGCTTATGGATGAATTTTGTGCTAACAAAGGAATCAAGAGGGAGTTGATGTTGCGAGAACACCACAGCAAAATGGTGTTGCTAAGAGGAAGAATAGGACTTTGATTGAAGCGCCGAGAACTATGCTTTACTGATTCACAACTACCTATTCAATTCGGTGAAGAGTACATGAAATCTTGCTATGTACTTAACAAAGTATCAATCACCAAACCACAGATGAAGACACCATATGAGTTTCTGATGGGCAACAAACCCAACATTCGATTTTTGAAGCCTTTTGGATGCCCTCTCACTATTCTGAATACAATTGATAATCTGGGTAAATTTGATGGCAAGTCAGAAGAAGGATTTTTATTGGGTTATTGTACCAACAGTAAAGGTTTTAGAGTATAGAAAAGAGTTACTAACAAGGTTCAAGATTGTCTCACTACAAAAAAATGCCATTTAGTGGCACACATTTTTAATGACACAAGTGCATGTGCCACTATAACTAATCTTTAGTGACAAATGATATCTGCCACAAAATAATTTACATTTATAGTGGCACTTTATAGTGTTTGACACTGTTGTACATAGGTTTTAGTGGCAAAAAAGTTGACATGTTAGTAAAATGTGTCGTCTATTGTGACACATATTTGTTGTAACACTAAAAGTTTTTAATGATTTTCAATCATCTACAAATATGCCACTATTTCCAATTTTCCTAGTTAAAAAATAGGCGGCCTTGTTATTGGGCATTCCCTCCAATCCTCCAATTTAATCAATCAACTAGCCCTAATATACGCCCCTCTCATCATGATAAAACAAACCCTTCAAATTGAAAATGTCACTCTTGATCATATGCGGCATCTCCTATAGTTTTCAACCCTTAATCATTTTGTTATCAATATTTTATTCAGGTAATGGCGATCCTTTCTCAGTTACTTTAATTTTGAATTTCTATGTTAGCCTAACAAATTTATTACGTACTAGTTTTCTATGATCTACTTTTTTTTTTTAATTCTAATTTTCAAGTGTTTAAATATGTTTATCATGTCATTATGCTATTTGAGATCTGCTAATCAAGTTTTGGTTATATTGAATTTCTAAAACCTTTGTATGTATCTCTTTTGTTGAATGAACAGTTGAGGGTTAAGTGGTCTTGAAACCCAAGGTTTGTTTTTTTTTTCAATTTTTTTTCATAAAAACCATGTTGACCTGGCAGTCGAATCGATTAACCCGGTCAGAATTTATTTTTAATGCAAAACCGGGTTGATCCGGCAGGGAGAAATATACAAAAGAGCCACATATGTAAAGGTGGATGTCTGTTAACGAAAAGTTGCTCAAGTTATGGTAATTTTTATTTTCGATTCAAATTCATAAGTTCCTGGATTTACATTTGTTTGATGTCTTCATGGTAATGTAAATATTTATCCATTTTACAATACATTTTTTGTGGTAATCATTTTATTTCTCTTCATTTGTTAAAGAACCATGATAGCTTATCTATGAACATAAACAACTTTTCTAACAGATGCCAAAGATCTTTAGCAAGAAGTCAATACTTGTATTTTCCATGCTTACTTTTCTACAACTATCTAATATTTTTTCTTACGACTTGTTATATACTTAGGTGCTCAACAACTTAGTGCTTGAATTCATTTTCAAAGGTAAACTTGTTTGTTATCTATCTAATATGCTTTTTAGTCCACTTTAATATCACGAACTCCTATCATGTCTTAAGCTTATGATCTAGAACAGTGAGATTTATGATGGCATAGGTGTTTATGTTACCTTCATCTTAGATTCTAATTTCTTGCCTTGTCCTTTTTGTTTCTTCTAGGATGGTGGTGTCAAGAGATGCAAGAATCTCAGGCTTTCTCCACTTGGATGAAACTAGCGGTTATTGTAGCTTTAGATTTCTTATTGGGTATATAGGTTGACCTTGGACCGCGTTCTAAGAATAATGTTAGTCGACTTGTGAATTTGTTTAGATATCTATATCTTGTATATATTGAAGAACATAAATGTACCTCTATCGAGGAGTTAATAAAATTGTTCTTATCATTTCTCTTTGTTGAAAGTAATTTGCTATTAGAATAAACCTTGCTAGAAATACAAACTTATTGTTACTGTGGCACAAAATTTATGATGTGATA
The DNA here is from genome assembly GCA_910596185.1 of Chrysanthemum makinoi. Taxonomy (NCBI): domain Eukaryota; kingdom Viridiplantae; phylum Streptophyta; class Magnoliopsida; order Asterales; family Asteraceae; genus Chrysanthemum; species Chrysanthemum makinoi. The sequence continues at coordinate 320,400,104 of OU343221.1, forward strand.
CGTTTTTATGGTACAAATATTTGCCATTAAAACCAGCATATGGTCATGCCATGGTATTGATTAATGACACAAAGTATGTGCCACTAAATCTTTGAAACACATTAGCAACACACAAAAAAGTGCCACTAAATCATAGAATGCTACAACAACACAATGGAAAAGTGCCACTAAAACCCTTTAGTGGCAGCGCGCTTAGTGACACTTATTTTTTATGCCACCGATTCCCATACTAGCCTCTAGTGACACTTGTTTCGTATTTAGTGGCACTTTTTGTGTGCCACTAAATGGTGTATTTTTGTAGTGTCTTCATGTTGAGTTTTTAGAAGATCAAGAGAATCAGAAAGGTAAAGGTCCTGATTGGATGTTTGATCTTGAAGTTTTAACTCCTTCTATGAACTATGTACCTGTCAGAGAAGAAAATCAACACTGTACAATGGAGAAGATTCACAGTATGTTGTTCATGGAGTTCATATTAGACCTGATGATGTTCCTGATGAAGAACCAAAGAAAAGTCGATGCTCTAAGCAAAATCTTGATGCACAAAAGCCAAATCTTGATGAACCAAAATCCTCACTATCTGTGAGGATCAAGCTATTCAAGAGACACTTAATCGGATGTTTTTCAAGATGTAATGGCACATTCTTATTATGATGAACAAAGAAGAGCTTATGAAGAAGCAAAGAAAAGAAAAGAACAAGGCGGTAGAGTATCCTCACGATTACTTTGGGGTACTTTCGAAAAGTGACCTTGACAATACTTTAGATGATTTGGATGATCCTACCATGCGGCTTAGAATCTTGATGAGTTGGATAATGAAGGTATTTTCTCAGATTCAAATGAAGATGCTGATTTTACGAATTTGGGTGATAATCTTGAAGTTCTACAGTCTCCAACCTTAAGAATTCATAAGAATCATCCTACTAATCAAATCATTGGTCCTTCTACTTTTGGAGTTATGACAAGACACAAAGCTAAGAGTTTTACTACACCTCACAATTCTTTACTTAGCTTTGTGTATAAACAAAACAGGCTAAATCATAGGGACCATCAAACCTGTCTATTTACTTGTTTCATCTCTCAAGAGGAACCCAAGAATATTGCTCAAGCATTGACTAAAGAAAGCTGGGTTGAAGCTATGTAGGAAGAACTTCTTCAATTTAAACTTCAAGAAGTTTGGGTTTTATGTGATCTTCGGATGGGAAGAGTTATTGGAACCGAGATGGGTTTTAGAGTCAAGAGAGATGAAAGAGGCAATGTCATCAAGAACAAGGCAAGGTTAGTAGCTCAAGGCTCTGAGGCGAGGAAGAAGAGTAGATTATGATGAGGTATTTGCTCCTGTAGCAAGGATTGAGGCTATTAGAATATTTCTTGCTTTTGCTTCATATATGGGATTCGGGTTTACAGATGGATGTCAAGAGTGCTTTTCTCTATGGCACTATTCAAGAGGAGGTCTATGTTAAACAGCCTCCTGGTTTTGAAGATCATACACATCCTAACAAAGTCTACAAGGTGGTTAAGGCTCTTTATGGCCTTCATCAGGAACCTAGAGCTTGGTATGAGAGGCTCTCCACATTCTTATTACAACATGGTTATAGGAGGGGGGCTATTGACAAGACTTTGTTTATCAAGAGAGAAAAGAAGGATATCATGTTAGTTCAAGTGTATGTTGATGATATCATCTTTGGAGCTACCAACGATCTATGGTTAAGGAGTTTGGCGGTGATCTGAGAAAGAATTTCAAATGAGTTCAATGGGTGAGTTAACTTTCTTTTTGGGACTTCAAGTTAAGCATCAAAGGAAGGTATTTTTATCGTCAAGACAAGTATGTATCTGACATACTTAAGAAGTTCAGTTTTGATGCTATGAAGCCAGTCATTACACCTATTAAATCAATCAACTCACTGGGCAAAGATGAAGATGGACAACCTGTTGAAGTCAAGCTATATAGATCTATGATTGGCTCTTATGTATCTCCTTGAATCAAGGCGATATCATGTTTTGCGGTGTGTTTATGTGCAAGATATCAAGTCTCACCAAAAGATCTCTCATATGAATCTTTGTTAAGAGGATTTTTAGTTATTTGAAACAACAACCTAAGTTGGGGTTGTGGTATCCTAAGGATTCACCTTTTCACTTGGAAGCTTTTTCAGATAGTGATTATGCAGGTGACAACTATGACAGAAGATCAACAACTGGAGGATGCCAATATCTTGGAAGAAGGTTAGTCTCTGGAAATGCAAGAACAGACTATTGCAGCAACATCCTCTCTTGAAGCTGAATATGTAGGCTGGCGCAAGCTGTTGTGGACAAGTTTTGTGGATCACGAGAATCAACTCTTGGATTGTGGGTTCAATTTTAAGAATACTCCTATCAATATTGATAATGAGAGTACTATTTGTATTGTGAAGAATCAAGTTTATCATTCCAAGACCAAGCACATTCAGATTAGGCATCACTTCATCGGAGATTGTTATGAGCACAGGCTCATTAATGTGGTTAAGGTTCACCAGATGACAATGTGGTGACTTACTCACCAAAAGCTTTGATGTTTCAAGATTCACTCACTTGGTGGTGAGCATTGGCATGATTAACTCTTGAGCTATATTTGAGGGGAGGACTATAAGGTGTTAGTATAGTCCTATGCATTGTTTGAGGGGAGGATATTTATGTATACTTAGTTTGTACAGAGAAATTTGGGAAAGCACTGCTTTTGTTTTTATGAAAGTACTGCTTAGAAAGTACTGCTTACATGGAAGTACTGTTTGTCGTATTAAAGTACTGTTCCAACGGTAATATTGAGGGGTAATTGCAAATAACGGTAACTTTGTTATTATGGGCTGTGATTTTTCAAATCCCACCTTTAAATAACTACTCTCCGAATTTCCCTCTAATATTGATACATTAGAATCTTTTCCATATTAATCTCACTCTCACCATATCTTTATTATTCGATCATATCTCTTCATTGTGCTTACCTATTCATCAATGGCGATTCGACATACTGTTTCAAAGCACAACATGGTGGCTAATTTAGACAAGACTGAGGCGAATGTGGCTTTTCATGATATAATTGATTATCTTACTGGGTCGCCAATCAGTTATGCTCTTTTAGTGGAGCCGGATGTCATTGAACCCTGGATTCAAGAATTTTGGGCTAATGCTAGGGATAATATGGAGGAAGATGAATACTATATTCGATCAACAGTTGCTGGAAGAAATGTGAAGATTACAGCAGCCTCTATTAGAGAAGATTTGTTATTTGGTGATGAAGACGGGGCTATTCGTTTTGACAAGCAACTGATTTGGGATACATTTAGGGAAATTGGTTATGAAGGGTCTTTAACAGAACAAACTTTCAGGAAACCCTTATTCTGTCCTCAATGGAAATTTTTGGTTCATGTGTTGCTCCATTGCATAAGTGCTAAGAGTACCTCTTGGGAGCAGTTTGGGTCAAATATTGCATCTGCTGTAGTTGGATTGGCTACTGATATGTGTCTAAATACACATATATTTGTATTATATAAACCCACAAAAACAACCAAAAACACACAAATGACTCTCAAAACAATACAAATTCATAAAAATGTGTTTTTATGTGATTCAGGTACAAAAGATTGAAAAACAAGTGAAAATTGATCAATTTCACAACAATTGTCGTTTTTAGGTCCACTGGAGTTACACAAAATGGCAAAACTAGTCCCTAAATGTTTTAAATGAATGAAAAGTCAACTTAAGTCCTTGGGAAATCAAAAATGTTCACAAAACATCCATGGATAAAAGTTTACACAAAATGGCAATTTTACCCCTCGAAGTTACAAAATTGGCAAAAATGGTCCCTGGGTATTCAAAACTTGGAATTTTACAAATAATACCCTTGTACTATGCATGATTTAACAAATGGAACAATTTGATAACTTTTGGGAAATTACAAAACAAGTCCCTCAAAAATCCAAATTTACATTTTAGGTCCTTTAAAGTTTTAAATATAAATAAAATACAACTTTTGGTCCTTGTTCTATAAATGTTTGTCATGTTTGGTCCTTGTGAAAGTTTGGAATAGTTGACACTTTCAGTCCTTGAGGTTTGGGAAATTTGCACTTGTGGTCCTTGTTGTTACTACTTAACCAAACGGATCCTTACTATATTAAAAGCCCAAATCCAATCCTCTATCCAACCTTGGCCCAAACCACATGACCCGGCCTTTTGATATCACTAACCGGTCAAGCGCCAAGTCAAACACAAACAAATACCGCCAACCACTGTTCCTCTCCTCTCCCACCTCGATTTCTCAAACCAGTCTTGGTTTCCCTCATTTTCAACCCCCTCTCACCTATCCATTCCCCTTTGTCCCCTCCACCTCTACATACACCCAAAAACCATTAATTGATTGATACCAACTCAAACCTGCTAATGAGACTTTTGGCGCCAAAATGACATATGGCACTTTTGACCAATCCAAAATTTTGGAAGGTGGTGGGAAACAATCGAGGGAAGTGAGAGAGATGTTTGGGGTATAAAGAAAGAAAGAGCGAGGAAAGCTGACTTTGGCCTTAAGCCTTAGTCAAGTAGTTGTAGTTTTTATTGTTTTCTTAGTTAAAAATGTCTTTTAATCTTGAAAATGTTGTATTTTATCTTTAAGTAGTGTAATGAAACCTTCTTTTCAGTTTAATTCGGTTTAACCAGGTTTCAAGTTTTGCTCAATTCCTTTAAGTTTCATGTTATTCGAATTCTAGTTAACTAGTTGTTTTGTGGATTCTTTAAGCTACATAAGCTCTTGACAAAAGCTCATTCAGTTTTTAGATTCATATAAACAAGTTTAACCTTTAAATTGAGAAAGAAAATAAAAAATCCAAAAAGTCAATGAAAGTCAACTTGTGGTCTCATAGCGGTGCTATGGTATTGAAGCTAAAATTTGGATGGTTTTGGTTCTAGCTTGTTGACACCAAGCTAGGAGTGGTTTTTGGACCTTGGTACTCATTTTTCATCTTGATCACATGTAAGTTCCATTTTTACCAATTTTTACAAGTTACTGTGTTATCACCTTTTATGCTTTGATTTCTATGTTTTACGTTCCTTTGTGTTTGTTTGATGTTATTATAAGTTAATATAAGGTGTTTGTTCATTAAAATCGGTTGTGCTTAAAATGGAAAGCTACTCGGTTGAAATGCAAAATTGACAAGTTTGTGTTTTTGGCACATGTGTTCTTGAAGTTTATTGCTCAAATGATCTTAATATGTTAAAATATTATGTTTGGAATCTTTTAGACTCAAATTGATAAAACCTTTGATGTTCATGTGACAAGTGATAATCATAGGTTTGTTTGGTTTCTTTGATAAAAAGAGTTCGGTGTGTATCTGTTGTTGTTTGTTATTGTTATGTATCACATTAGTACCTAATAACTTAATCTAGTCATAATATTAAGTCCTTGTTCTTATAGAGTCAAAATCTTGTTTAATCTTCATTAACGTCACTGTTAGGATACAAGATGCTAATTTTCATCACAGTGACTCATAAGTTGATAAGTTAGCTTAATTCAGTGTTCTTATACCTTAATATAACATGTTTAATCAGTAGTTTAAGATTTAAATTCACTTTAGTCAACTTTTCAGTTTTTGTAAAAAGTCAATATTTTCATTTGGGTCGTTTTTGATTAAAATAGATCTTTTTACTATGTGTTTAATACTGTGTTTTAGCTTAAAATCTCTTAGGTTATTCTAGTTTGGTTGTTAAAGAAAATTATAAAAATAATAGTTTACTATTTCTTAGCTTATTAGTAGCTTAATTTCAGGCCTATTTTAGCTACATGTTCACTAAATGATGCCTGCACCCAGTTTAGGTGTCAAGTTCACAAGCTTGCAAAAGCTTGTGGATTTGATCCTAGCCTGTGTGCTTGGCTTCTTTGTGTTGCCTTTGTAGCTTAGTTGTAATGTGTATGCTTATTTGTCCATCTTTAGCTTATTTAGGTAGCTTAATCTCACCATTCTTTTTGTCCCATATTACTCCTTCCACTGAAGCAAACAGTGGAAGTGAGTGGTTTCCATAGCTCATGAAAAGCTCCTTATTGAGCTTGAGCTTGTGACTCTTGGCTTTTCAAAAAGCCAAGCAGTCCATATCAATGCCTCAATTTAAGTTGAGCTATCATGAGCTTATTTGATAAGTCATATATGAGCTTGATGTTTGCCCATTCACAACAATGGACTGCTTATGCAGTCCATTTACACCATTCCCTTCAAGCTCTCATAAGCTCAATAGTGATCACTAGCCTGTGTGGCTTGGCTTTTTAGGAAGCTTAGCAAGCCAAGTTTTTGATCATGTGCTTAAATTCTAGTTTGTAGCTTATTTCATAGGGCTGCAAGGAGCTTTTTGATTGTCCCATCCCATCAGTGTATACTGAGTCCATCAGTATATACTGAGTGTTCTGTAGCCATCTTCATAAGCCTCTCCAAAGCTCATCAGTGGGTCCCACTTGATGAGTTTTGGCTTTTTGGAAACCCAACCAGCTCAGCTTGCTACCCCAATTCCTATTTTGCCATGATAAGCTTATTCTCTTAGCTTATTTTGTCATTAAAAAGGTATGCAGGTCTGTTTGGCACTTCTGTGAACTGTTAGAGCTTATGAGCTTTTTACAAGCTTATAGGTGATTGCCTGTGCATATTCTTGTTCATACTTGTCCAACTAGCTTGTACACATATTTCTTTCCTTTCTTTTTCTGTGGGGAGCTTATTACAGGTCCTTTGAGGCCTCAATTCCATCCAAGTCAAGCCAAAAGCTTGATTGTCTAAACCATAAGCTCACACCTTTTCTGTCCAATTTCTTGTTTATATGTGACCCATTGGACTTGTATATACCTTATTTTATTCTTTGTTTTCTGTTTTAAGCCTTTTTCAAGCTTATATTGAGCTTGAGCTCCAACAGTCAAGCCAAAAGCTTAACTGTTGGGCTCATAAGCTCATGCTTTGCTTATTTCTTAGTTTGTATAGTTTTGTTTTCAGTTAATATGTATAATATCTATGTATAATAAGTCTAGAAAACAGAAAAGCCAAAAAGAAAGCCCTTTTCAAGCTTAAGTAATAGCTTCTATTTGGAGCTTTTACTCATTAGCTTATTTTTGTACATAAGCCTCCATTTTTATACTTTTCCTAGCTTCTTGTATTTATTTTAGAATTTTGTAAAAAGTTTGAGATTTTTCTTTTCTTGTTTAGTATTTTTAATAAATAATAATAGTTTTTAGTAATTAATAATAGTAAATAATTAATAATAAATAGTATAATTATGTAAAAAATACATTTTCAGTTTCTAAATTTATTTTATAATATTTTAGATTTTTCAAATTCTTTATTTCATTTATTTAAGTTAATTTTAGATTTTCTTGTTATTTAATTCATTTTTAATACATTTAATTCATTTTTAATTTATATTAATTAATTCAATAGTGTAAAAATTTATTTTTCTTTTCTAATAATTTTCTTATCTTTTTAGGATTCTAAAAATATAATTTTCATATTTGTGGGAGTTGTATTGGACTGAATTCACGTTTTTATTTTGTACGTTTACGTAAAATTTAGTAAACGTAAGTTTTTTAGATTTTAATCGGTAAACAATTGTAAAAATAGAATTAAAATGACTTCAAAATTTTGATATTTTTATATTTCCTTAGTATAATTATAATCCTTTTCTTATTTCATTTTTGTTACATTTATGTAATTATTATGTATACACATATGTTTTAGTTTTTAGTTTTCTTAACTTTTGTATATATTTGTAAATTATAGTTAGATATTTTAATTTTATTTAATTTGCATTTAAGTCGCCTAGACATGCAAATCTCTACTATAGTTATAGTCGTTTTGTTTTTAAACGTTTACGTTTTAGTAACGTACGTTTGTATATCTTTTGCGTTTTTAGGTTTCTGATTGTACGTTTTTAACGACATAGCTGTGACAGAGCTATTACTATTCACATTCCTAGTGTTAGTCAATCAGATTCCTGTTTTTGTACATTCTTGATCATATCATTTTATCACAGTCGTTGTATTCAGGATATCACACCTCACCAGGACATAAACGATCTAAGGTTATTTTAATCCTTGGTAAACTTGCATTTTTCTCCCGGGCTGTCGCCCTTTTATAATCTGTTACGGTTTTGTGAACGGAGAAATAAAAGAGGGTGGTCCGGGAGTGAATCAAATTTTGGCGCCGCTGCCGGGGAGGTGTGCTGCGTAACGTACTTGTGTTTTATATCTACCCCTTGTATATATTATATATAATATATTTCAGATTTCAAAAACAATATAAAATCCAAAAACATTTTTTTCCTTTGCACAACTTGCCCAGTTTGATAAGTCCCTCAGTTACAACATTTGGTTGTTGGTCTGTTGTTTACACTGATTCTTGCTTTGAGCTCTGTCGGACCCATTCCCTTTCGAGGCGGTTGTTAGGAATTTCTTTTGTACATATATATATAACCTTCAAAAATACAAAAATATTTTCCATTTCTTTTTATAAAATAAAAAAATCAAAAAGATTCTTCTCATCTTTTCTAAGTTTCTTTCTAAGATTCTTAGACTCATCTTAAGTGATGAATTTCATAATTCTGTGAGTGGCAATCCCACTCCAATTTCTCGCCCAATCTTTGAGTGGCAATCCCACTCAGTTTCCCCATGAACCATTTAATTCGGGGACAAGTCAAGCTAGTGACTTGGTTATCAAAAACAAGCCACACTATATGGGTTTTCACCCGTATTTCTGTCTTTTTCCCCTTTCTACCACCTAGTGTGGGGTAACACCCACCTGTGTATATATAAAAACTTTGAAAATTGTAAATACATAAAAAATAAAATAATTGTTGTGTTTCCATACTTTGAATATTGAGGACAATATTCATTTCTAAGTGTGGGGGGGAAATTCTGGCGAATTTGATCATAAATGTGCCCTTTTAGTCCCTTTTTCCCCCAAAATGGCCAAAATTTAAAATTTTTTTTTTAGTGGAAGTACTATGTACTAAACACAACAAATGGTAATCAGTCCACCATGTTTGATAAACAAAGGATTGGCTAATCCAGGAGCAAACGGCTCTTGGTAAAGATTTCTCAAATCCGTTTATATGGCTTGCAATTTGCCCAAAATTGTATGGTTCTCAACTCACCATATCTTTAATTAGTGAAGAGTTGGCTAGCCCGCAAGATTATGGCTTGTGGTAAAGCATGTGGAAAAACCATAATTGTTAATCGGCTCACCAAAGATAATATTGATAATTTATCTAAGAGTTGGCTAGTCCGAAGGGTACGGCTACGGTAAAGACAAATCAACTCCGTTTACAGCTTATGATTTGCTCAAAATCATTTGGTTATCAGTGTACCAAGGTTCTTACTTGAACTGAAACATTTGGCTACTCGAGAAGTGATGGCTTTTGGTAAAGAGTTTTTCAAATCCATTAAAGTTTTAAAAGATTGCTAGGGACTAGCAATAGTTCAGTGTGGGGGATTTGATATGTGTCTAAATACACATATATTTGTATTATATAAACCCACAAAAACAACCAAAAACACACAAATGACTCTCAAAACGATACAAATTCATAAAAATGTGTTTTTATGTGATTCAGGTACAAAAGATTGAAAAACAAGTGAAAATTGATCAATTTCACAACAATTGTCGTTTTCAGTCCCTGGAGTTACACAAATTGTCAAAACTAGTCCCTAAATGTTTTAAATGAATGAAAAGTCAACTTAAGTCCTTGGGAAATCAAAAATGTTCACAAAACATCCCTGGATAAAAGTTTACACAAAATGGCAATTTTTACCCCTCAAGTTACAAAATTGGCAAAAATGGTCCCTGGGTATTCAAAACTTGGAATTTTACAAATAATACCCTTGTACTATGCATGATTTAACAAATGGAACAATTTGATAACTTTTGGGAAATTACAAAACAAGTCCCTCAAAAATCCAAATTTACATTTTAGGTCCTTTAAAGTTTTAAATATAAATAAAATACAACTTTTGGTCCTTGTTCTATAAATGTTTGTCATGTTTGGTCCTTGTGAAAGTTTGGAATAGTTGACACTTTCAGTCCTTGAGGTTTGGGAAATTTGCACTTGTGGTCGTTGTTGTTACTACTTAACCAAACGGATCCTTACTATATTAAAAGCCCAAATCCAATCCTCTATCCAACCTTGGCCCAAACCACATGACCCGGCCTTTTGATATCACTAACCGGTCAACGCAAGTCAAACACAAACAAATACCGCCAACCACTGTTCCTCTCCTCTCCCACCTCTGATTTCTCAAAACCAGTCTTGGTTTTCCCTCATTTTCAACCCCCCTCCTCACCTATCCATTCCCCTTTGTCCCCTCCACCTCTACATACACCCAAAAACCATTAATTGATTGATACCAACTCAAACCTGCTAATGAGACTTTTGGCGCCAAAATGACATATGGCACTTTTGACCAATCCAAAGGCTGGAAGGTGGTGGGAAACAATCAGGGAAGTGAGAGAAGATGTTTGGGGTATAAAAGAGAAGAAAGAGCAGAGGAAAACTGACTTTGGCCTTAAGCCTTAGTCAAGTAGTTGTAGTTTTTATTGTTTTCTTAGTTAAAAATGTCTTTTAATCTTGAAAATGTTGTATTTTATCTTTAAGTAGTGTAATGAAACCTTCTTTTCAGTTTAATTCCAGTTTAACTTCAGTTTCAAGTTTTTGCTCAATTCCTTTAAGTTTCATGTTATTCGAATTCTAGTTAACTAGTTGTTTTGTGGATTCTTTAAGCTACATAAGCTCTTGACAAAAGCTCATTCAGTTTTTAGATTCATATAAACAAGTTTAACCTTTAAATTCAGAAAAGAAAATAAAAAATCCAAAAAGTCAATGAAAGTCAACTTGTGGTCTCATAAGCAGTGCTATGGTATAGAAGCTAAGCTGGATGGTTTTCTGGTTCCTAGCTTGTTGACACCAAGCTAGGAGTGGTTTTTGGACCTTGGTACTCATTTTTCATCTTGATCACATGTAAGTTCCATTTTTACCAATTTTTACAAGTTACTGTGTTATCACCTTTTATGCTTTGATTTCTATGTTTTTCTGTTCCTTTGTGTTTGTTTGATGTTATTATAAGTTAATATAAGGTGTTTGTTCATTAAAATCAGTTGTGCTTAAAAATGGAAAGCTACTCAGTTGAAATGCAAAATTGACAAGTTTGTGTTTTTGGCCTGTGTTCTTGAAGTTTATTGCTCAAATGATCTTAATATGTTAAAATATTATGTTTGGAATCTGTTTTAGACTCAAATTCAGTAAAACCTTTGATGTTCATGTGACAAGTGATAATCATAGGTTTGTTTGGTTTTGCTGATAAAAAAGAGTTCCAGTGTGTATCTGTTGTTGTTTGTTATTGTTATGTATCACATTAGTACCTAATAACTTAATCTAGTCATAATATTAAGTCCTTGTTCTTATAGAGTCAAAATCTTGTTTAATCTTCATTAAACAGTCACTGTTAGGATACAAGATGCTAATTTTCATCACAGTGACTCATAAGTTGATAAGTTAGCTTAATTCAGTGTTCTTATACCTTAATATAACATGTTTAATCAGTAGTTTAAGATTTAAATTCACTTTAGTCAACTTTTCAGTTTTTGTAAAAAGTCAATATTTTCATTTGGGTCGTTTTTGATTAAAATAGATCTTTTTACTATGTGTTTAATACTGTGTTTTAGCTTAAAATCTCTTAGGTTATTCTAGTTTGGTTGTTAAAGAAAATTATAAAAATAATAGTTTACTATTTCTTAGCTTATTAGTAGCTTAATTTCAGGCCTATTTTAGCTACCTGTTCACAAATGATGCCCTGCACCACAGTTTAGGTGTCAAGTTCACAAGCTTGCAAAAGCTTGTGGATTTGATCCTAGCCTGTGTGCTTGGCTTCTTTGTGTTGCCTTTGTAGCTTAGTTGTAATGTGTATGCTTATTTGTCCATCTTTAGCTTATTTAGGTAGCTTAATCTCACCATTCTTTTTGTCCCATATTACTCCTTCCACTGAAGCAAACAGTGGAAGTGAGTGGTTTCCATAGCTCATGAAAAGCTCCTTATTGAGCTTGAGCTTGTGACTCTTGGCTTTTCAAAAAGCCAAGCAGTCCATATCAATGCCTCAATTTAAGTTGAGCTATCATGAGCTTATTTGATAAGTCATATATGAGCTTGATGTTTGCCCATTCACAACAATGGACTGCTTATGCAGTCCATTTACACCATTTCCTTCAAGCTCTCATAAGCTCAATAGTGATCACTAGCCTGTGTGGCTTGGCTTTTTAGGAAGCTTAGCAAGCCAAGTTTTTGATCATGTGCTTAAATTCTAGTTTGTAGCTTATTTCATAGGGCTGCAAGGAGCTTTTTGATTGTCCCATCCCATCAGTGTATACTGAGTCCATCAGTATATACTGAGTGTTCTGTAGCCATCTTCATAAGCCTCTCCAAAGCTCATCAGTGGGTCCCACTTGATGAGTTTTGGCTTTTTGGAAACCCAACCAGCTCAGCTTGCTACCCCAATTCCTATTTTGCCATGATAAGCTTATTCTCTTAGCTTATTTTGTCATTAAAAGGTATGCAGTTCTGTTTGGCACTTCTGTGAACTGTTAGAGCTTATGAGCTTTTTACAAGCTTATAGGTGATTGCCTGTGCATATTCTTGTTCATACTTGTCCAACTAGCTTGTACACATATTTCTTTCCTTTCTTTTTCCTGTGGGGAGCTTATTACAGGTCCTTTTGAGGCCTCAATTCCATCCAAGTCAAGCCAAAAGCTTGATTGTCTAAACCATAAGCTCACACCTTTTCTGTCCAATTTCTTGTTTATATGTGACCCATTGGACTTGTATATACCTTATTTTATCTTTTGTTTTCTGTTTAAAGCCTTTTTCAAGCTTATATTGAGCTTGAGCTCCAACAGTCAAGCCAAAAGCTTAACTGTTGGGCTCATAAGCTCATGCTTTGCTTATTTCTTAGTTTGTATAGTTTTGTTTTCAGTTAATATGTATAATATCTATGTATAATAAGTCTAGAAAACAGAAAAGCCAAAAAGAAAGCCCTTTTCAAGCTTAAGTAATAGCTTCTATTTGGAGCTTTTGCTCATTAGCTTATTTTTGTACATAAGCCTCCATTTTTATACTTTTCCTAGCTTCTTGTATTTATTTTAGAATTTTGTAAAAAGTTTGAGATTTTTCTTTTACTGTTTAGTATTTTTAATAAATAATAATAGTTTTTAGTAATTAATAATAGTAAATAATTAATAATAAATAGTATAATTATGTAAAAAATACATTTTCAGTTTCTAAATTTATTTTATAATATTTTAGATTTTTCAAATTCTTTATTTCATTTATTTAAGTTAATTTTAGATTTTCTTGTTATTTAATTCATTTTTAATACATTTAATTCATTTTTAATTTATATTAATTAATTCAATAGTGTAAAAATTTATTTTTCTTTTCTAATAATTTTCTTATCTTTTTAGGATTCTAAAAATATAATTTTCATATTTGTGGGAGTTGTATTGGACTGAATTCACGTTTTTATTTTGTACGTTTACGTAAAATTTAGTAAACGTAAGTTTTTTAGATTTTAATCGGTAAACAATTGTAAAAATAGAATTAAAATGACTTCAAAATTTTGATATTTTTATATTTCCTTAGTATAATTATAATCCTTTTCTTATTTCATTTTTGTTACATTTATGTAATTATTATGTATACACATATGTTTTAGTTTTTAGTTTTCTTAACTTTTGTATATATTTGTAAATTATAGTTAGATATTTTAATTTTATTTAATTTGCATTTAAGTCGCTTAGACATGCAAATCTCTACTATAGTTATAGTCGTTTTGTTTTTAAACGTTTACGTTTTAGTAACGTACGTTTGTATATCTTTTGCGTTTTTAGGTTTCTGATTGTACGTTTTTAACGACATAGCTGTGACAGAGCTATTACTATTCACATTCCTAGTGTTAGTCAATCAGATTCCTGTTTTTGTACATTCTTGATCATATCATTTTATCACACAGTCGTTGTAGTCAGGATATCACGCCTCACCAGGACATAAACGATCTAAGGTTATTTTAATCCTTGGTAAAACTTGCATTTTTTCTCCCGGGCTGTCGCCCTTTTATAATCTGTTACGGTTTTGTGAACGGAGAAATAAAAGAGGGTGGTCCGGGAGTGAATCAAATTTTGGCGCCGCTGCCGGGGAGGTGTGCTGCGTAACGTACTTGTGTTTTATATCTACCCCTTGTATATATTATATATAATATATTTCAGATTTCAAAAACAATATAAAATCCAAAAACATTTTTTTCCTTTGCACAACTTGCCCAGTTTGATAAGTCCCTCAGTTACAACATTTGGTTGTTGGCTGTTTACAGTTGCTGAGCTCTGTCAGACCCAGATTCCCTTTCGAGGGGCGGTTGTTAGGAATTTCTTTTGTACATATATATATAACCTTCAAAAATACAAAAATATTTTCCATTTCTTTTTATAAAATAAAAAAATCAAAAAGATTCTTCTCATCTTTTCTAAGTTTCTTTCTAAGATTCTTAGACTCATCTTAAGTGATGAATTTCATAATTCTGTGAGTGGCAATCCCACTCCAATTTCTCGCCCAATCTTTGAGTGGCAATCCCACTCAGTTTCCCCATGAACCATTTAATTCGGGGACAAGTCAAGCTAGTGACTTGGTTATCAAAAACAAGCCACACTATATGGGTTTTCACCCGTATTTCTGTCTTTTTCCCCTTTCTACCACCTAGTGTGGGGGTAACACCCCACCTGTTGTATATATAAAAACTTTGAAAATTGTAAATACATAAAAAATAAAATAATTGTTGTGTTTCCATACTTTGAATATTGAGGACAATATTCATTTCTAAGTGTGGGGGGGAAATTCTGGCGAATTTGATCATAAATGTGCCCTTTTAGTCCCTTTTTCCCCCAAAATGGCCAAATTTTAAAATTTTTTTTAGTGGAAGTACTATGTACTAAACACAACAAATGGTAATCAGTCCACCATGTTTGATAAACAAAGGATTGGCTAATCCAGGAGCAAACGGCTCTTGGTAAAGATTTCTCAAATCCGTTTATATGGCTTGCAATTTGCCCAAAATTGTATGGTTCTCAACTCACCATATCTTTAATTAGTGAAGAGTTGGCTAGCCCGCAAGATTATGGCTTGTGGTAAAGGCAGTGGAAAAACCATAATTGGTAATCAGCTCACCAAAGATAATTCTGATAATTTATCTAAGAGTTGGCTAGTCCAGAAGGGTACGGCTTCTGGTAAAGACAAATCAAATCCGTTTACAGCTTATGATTTGCTCAAAATCATTTGGTTATCAGTGTACCAAGGTTCTTACTTGAACTGAAACATTTGGCTACTCCGGAAGTGATGGCTTTTGGTAAAGAGTTTTTCAAATCCATTAAAGTTTTAAAAGATTGCTAGGGACTAGCAATAGTTCAGTGTGGGGGATTTGATATGTGTCTAAATACACATATATTTGTATTATATAAACCCACAAAAACAACCAAAAACACACAAATGACTCTCAAAACAATACAAATTCATAAAAATGTGTTTTTATGTGATTCAGGTACAAAAGATTGAAAAACAAGTGAAAATTGATCAATTTCACAACAATTGTCGTTTTCAGTCCCTGGAGTTACACAAATTGTCAAAACTAGTCCCTAAATGTTTTAAATGAATGAAAAGTCAACTTAAGTCCTTGGGAAATCAAAAATGTTCACAAAACATCCCTGGATAAAAGTTTACACAAAATGGCAATTTTTACCCCTCAAGTTACAAAATTGGCAAAAATGGTCCCTGGGTATTCAAAACTTGGAATTTTACAAATAATACCCTTGTACTATGCATGATTTAACAAATGGAACAATTTGATAACTTTTGGGAAATTACAAAACAAGTCCCTCAAAAATCCAAATTTACATTTTAGGTCCTTTAAAGTTTTAAATATAAATAAAATACAACTTTTGGTCCTTGTTCTATAAATGTTTGTCATGTTTGGTCCTTGTGAAAGTTTGGAATAGTTGACACTTTCAGTCCTTGAGGTTTGGGAAATTTGCACTTGTGGTCCCACTTGATGAGTTTTGGCTTTTTGGAAACCCAACCAGCTCAGCTTGCTACCCCAATTCCTATTTTGCCATGATAAGCTTATTCTCTTAGCTTATTTTGTCATTAAAAAGGTATGCAGGTCTGTTTGGCACTTCTGTGAACTGTTAGAGCTTATGAGCTTTTTACAAGCTTATAGGTGATTGCCTGTGCATATTCTTGTTCATACTTGTCCAACTAGCTTGTACACATATTTCTTTCCTTTCTTTTTCCTGTGGGGAGCTTATTACAGGTCCTTTTGAGGCCTCAATTCCATCCAAGTCAAGCCAAAAGCTTGATTGTCTAAACCATAAGCTCACACCTTTTCTGTCCAATTTCTTGTTTATATGTGACCCATTGGACTTGTATATACCTTATTTTATTCTTTGTTTTCTGTTTTAAGCCTTTTTCAAGCTTATATTGAGCTTGAGCTCCAACAGTCAAGCCAAAAGCTTAACTGTTGGGCTCATAAGCTCATGCTTTGCTTATTTCTTAGTTTGTATAGTTTTGTTTTCAGTTAATATGTATAATATCTATGTATAATAAGTCTAGAAAACAGAAAAGCCAAAAAGAAAGCCCTTTTCAAGCTTAAGTAATAGCTTCTATTTGGAGCTTTTGCTCATTAGCTTATTTTTGTACATAAGCCTCCATTTTTATACTTTTCCTAGCTTCTTGTATTTATTTTAGAATTTTGTAAAAAGTTTGAGATTTTTCTTTTCTTGTTTAGTATTTTTAATAATCAATAATAGTTTTTAGTAATTAATAATAGTAAATAATTAATAATAAATAGTATAATTATGTAAAAAATACATTTTCAGTTTCTAAATTTATTTTATAATATTTTAGATTTTTCAAATTCTTTATTTCATTTATTTAAGTTAATTTTAGATTTTCTTGTTATTTAATTCATTTTTAATACATTTAATTCATTTTTAATTTATATTAATTAATTCAATAGTGTAAAAATTTATTTTTCTTTTCTAATAATTTTCTTATCTTTTTAGGATTCTAAAAATATAATTTTCATATTTGTGGGAGTTGTATTGGACTGAATTCACGTTTTATTTTTGTACGTTTACGTATAATTTCAGTAAACGTGAGTTTTTAGATTTTAATCGGTTAAACAATTGTAAAAATAGAATTAAAATGACTTCAAAATTTTGATATTTTTATATTTCCTTAGTATAATTATAATCCTTTTCTTATTTTATTTTATTTTACTTTTATGTAATTATTATGTATACATATATGTTTTAGTTTTTAGTTTTCTTAACTTTTATATATTTTGTAAATTATAGTTAGATATTTTAATTTTATTTAATTTGCATTTAAGTCGCTTAGACATGCAAATCTCTACTATAGTTATAGTCGTTTTGTTTTTAAACGTTTACGTTTTAGTAACGTACGTTTGTATATCTTTTGCGTTTTTAGGTTTCTGATTGTACGTTTTTAACGACATAGCTGTGACAGAGCTATTACTATTCACATTCCTAGTGTTAGTCAATCAGATTCCTGTTTTTGTACATTCTTGATCATATCATTTTATCACACAGTCGTTGTAGTCAGGATATCACGCCTCACCAGGACATAAACGATCTAAGGTTATTTTAATCCTTGGTAAAACTTGCATTTTTTCTCCCGGGCTGTCGCCCTTTTATAATCTGTTACGGTTTTGTGAACGGAGAAATAAAAGAGGGTGGTCCGGGAGTGAATCAGCTACTAATCGAGTTTTTAACTTCTCAAGGCAAATTTTGGATGGAATGCTCTCCCACATATCACATGGATCTAAATGGCTAATGTACCCAAGGTTTATACAGGTTTTCTTGAACAAGCAACTTGATGATGTTCCAAAGCCTACAGACTTACTACCTGTTATTGTACAACAAGCCAAAAATTTTACCTTTATGGCGAGAAGGAGTGATTTATTCAGAGGTCAAGATAATCCATTAACTCTTTCTATGATGGAGGTTGTTCAGGTTGTTGGTGATGAAGCTGGAGAGGATGAAGAGAGTGAAGGTACTGCTTCTGCACAGGGTACTGCTTCACAAAGTGCTGCATCTCAGAGTTCTGCATCACAAAGTACTGGAATACAACATACTGCATCACAAGGTACTGCTTCTCAGAGTGCTGAAGTTCCAGAGCATATTGCAGTCACACCTCCACAATCTCTACAAGCATCTCAACAAGAAGCTCACTCACACTCTGAAGGAGATGCAGTTTCTATGGAGCCTGAGGGTCAAGTTCTCCATAACTATGCTGTAACAAGGGAATTGACAAGGTTGAAGAAATCATTTGAAGATCAGGCTAAAGAGATAAGGAGATTGAAGCATAATTTTAGAAGACTCAAAAATTTTGTCTGGCCATTGGTTCAACATCATCGTCTATGGGTCAAATCTCAAGTGAAGCAAGGACGACATATTAGGAAATTTAAGAAGAAGACCAAAGGCAAAAAGGTTCTTAAATCATCTTCTATCCAATTGGGGAGGAATTTAGAAGAAAAGAATTTGAAAGAAGATGTTGTTAAGGAGAAAGAACCTCAAGGTACTGAAGAGCATGTCATCATTGAAACTATTGAAGAAGAAAGGACTGAAGATCAAGGTACTGAACAACAAAGTACTGATTTTCATGGAACCTTCAGACAGGAGGCAATTACTCCAAGAGTATTAGATTTTGAAGAAGAAGTTGGTCCTTCAACTGTTATTCATGAAGAACAAGCTGGTCCTTCAACAACTGCCCTACCAGAAGAAGTTGATATACTCAAACTTGTAAGAACTGGAAGTGATGATCAACTAATTGATGAAATATTGCATGATTTATCAAAGCCAAAAGGTGTCACTATTGCTGAAGTTTCAGAGGAACAAACAAGAACTTCTCAACCTGCAATAGATCCTAAAGATAAAGGAAAGGGTATTCTGGTAGAAAGAAAGAAGAAAAAGCTAACTTTGGCAGATCTTAGAGCAATTGAAGTTGCTAGGAATGAAGAAGCTACTAAAAAGGTCCAAGAAGAGCTTAATGATGAAGTAGTGGCTAAAGTTACTAATGAAGAGGCAATGAATGAAGAAGTGGCTAGAAAATTACATGAAGAATTGAATGCTGAAGATGCTGAACCATTGCAGTCACCTACTCCTGTTTCCTTTATGCCTAGAAGACCAAATCTTGCTAAAGAAAGGAATGCTATGATGGCTTATTTGAAAGGTCAAGGATATAAGGGATTGCAGAAGCTAAATTATGTTGATATGAAAAGATTGTATGATGCTGAGATAGAAGCTTATAAGAAGAATGTTGCAAGCATCAAGGATTATAAAGATGAAGCTACTTGGAATGAAGCTGAAAGAAAGAAAAGTTTGAAAAGAAAAAGGAAAACTGAAGTTGATATACAGTCTTCAAAGAAAGAGAAAGTTGAGCTAAGAATTGAGACTAGGGATGACCTAAGAAATTATCTCAGAGTAGTAGATTTTGAATATTCTAAAGAAGATGCTGATATGAAGATGAACAGATCTCAGATTTCTGCTTTTGAAGTTGTGGAATCCAAAGATGGAAGTTATATGATGTTTCATAGAGATGATGAAAGCTTCAAAGTGTTCAATAGGCTATGGGATGTACTACATGCAATTGACAGAGTGGATTTATTTCATCTATATCATTTGGTGCAAGACTTCTTTGAACATAATCCATTAGAAGGAATTGGTTTAGTATTGCTTGGAGATCTCACAACAACATGGGAAACTGAAGAACAGAGCAGTGATGAAATTTGGAAGAATCAAGAGCAATGGGAAATTGTTTGCTGGAGATTCTTTGAAGAATCTGGAGTACATGTTCTAGAGCTGGAAAATGGAACAATGATTCACATGTTTGCAGATAGAAGATATCCTCTTACAGTTGAGCTTATGAGGAGGATGCTAGAGCATGGAATGGAAGTTGAAGAGGATAATGAAACTGCTTGTATGGTCATCAATCTGTTTATCAACTGGACTACTATAGCTGATGATGATGCATAACTGGTATGAGTTTTCATTGAATAAATTATTTTTGATAAAATAGTACTTTATTCAAAGTACTGCTGATCAAACAGTACTTTAATCAAAGTACTGCTTACAGCTTTTTAATCAGTTAAATGATTTTTAGAAGAAACCTTTTGCTAAGTAATAAATATTTTGAAACAAAGGTTGAATAAATGGTTTTTGAGAAGGTAACATCAATAGGTTATCAATCCACCATGGTTACAAAAGGATGGGCTATTCCATGAGCAAACGGCTCTGGCAAAGATATCTCAAATTCGTTTTTAGTTGACAACTTGCTAATAAGTTGTATTGTAATCAACTCACCATATCAATTAATGTAAAGAGTTGGCTAGCCCACAAGAAAATGGCTTGTGGTAAAGGCCGTGGAAAAACCATTATTTGGTAATTAGTTCACCATACTTAGAAGAACTAACTAGTCCAAAAGGGTACAACTTTTGGTAAAGACAAATCAAATCTGTTGATAGCTGATGGTTTGCTAAAAATCATATGGTTATCAGTGTACCATGGTCTTACACTCCAAAACATTTGGCTACTCCAGAGTTAATGGCTTTGGTAAAGAGATTAAAATCCATTAATTTTCAATGATTCACCTCTCACAGGAGTTAACACACCTGGAAGTGATGAGAATAGTATGCAACTTAAACTGATTTAATGTACAAATAGTCATATGTTGAAGTGTTGCTGTAAAGATGGAGCCTGCTGGATGATGCTGTAAAAGACTAAAGATACTTTGATAAAGTGCAGAAACTACAATTCAAAGACAAAGACAATCATTCCTTGAAGCTGGAAAAGTGAAAGATTAATCTACAAAGGAACTTGAAGTCAAACAAGTAGAATTCAAGTTAGGGGAGGATTGTTGGGATATAAAAGTGTTGAACAGTTAAAGTACTGAAGATTTACAAAGTACTACAGAATGGCAAAGAACTGGAAAAAGTCAAAGAGTTAAAGTACTGCTAAAGATAAAGTCAAAGTACTGCACATGAAAGTCAAAGTACTGCAAGAGTTAAAGAACTGTTTTATTCGTTTATGGAAAGTCTTGTAATTCTAGAATAGTCTATATTAGATTACTTGTCGTACAAGGATACAATTTGTAAACCGACTAGGGTTATCCTTGAGCCTATAAAAGGACCCCTAGATTGGCATTAGAGGTACGAGTTTACGAGTCTTAGAGTTAACAAGTTCACAAGTTTAGAATACGTATCATTAGAGTTTTAGAGAGTTTGATATTCTTAGAGTTGTTGAAGTATCTGCATAATAAACAGATTTAGAGTTAATAATAAAAGTTGTTCTTCTTATATTTGTTAAGTAAATTCCGCGTACTTAATAAAGATTACTAAGTGTTTCATTGTTAATAACTTAGGATTTATCCGAGGTTATTAAACCTTAAACAAGCTAGTCAAGTTAGTTTGTTTAGAGTACATCGATCCAACACATAGGTGTGGAGGGTGATAGATAGGCGTAGGGCACCTAAAGAGATGCCTGAGTGGGCCTTTCCTAAGAAACCTTAGGTGGTTAGGGGGTTAGATGTGAAGCTTGTGTCCTGTGTTGGTTGTTGTAAGCATGTAGTGATGTATTCTCCTGTTAGTTTGTAGCCATGGTTGTAACCACTGCATTTATGAATGCAATTTATAAAATATGAATAATAGAACCATGTCTTTCCTTTTAAGTCTCTTGCATCAGTCAAGCAGTGATTTACTTTCATATCTCTTCAAAATGGTTAGTAGGAACACAAAGAAACAAACAGTGGTTTGAACATAACTAACAGTGGTTAGTACAAAAATAGCAATACTAAGAGAAACTAATAACAGTACAATATTTATACAAACTTTTACAAAACAAGTTGAGATTTAGAGATTAATCATTCCAATACTAACTACAAAGTACTGAAACCTCCCCACATCAAAAGCTTTAGTGAGAAGATCAGCAACATTAAAGTCAGTATGGATTTTTACCATCTGAATCAACCTTTTCTCATTACAATCTCTAATAAAATGATGCATTATCTCAATATGTTTAGTTCTAGAATGTAAAACAGGATTTTTAATGATGCAAATTGTACTATTATCAATGTAAATCTTAGTATGCATAAAATTGTACCCAACATCCAGCAATTGATTCTGAATCCAAAGAACTTGACCACAGCAACTAGCAGCAGCCACATATTCAGCTTCAGTTGTAGAATTTGCCACTATTGTTTGCTTTTTACACTGCCATGAAATTAGTCTGCTTCCCAAAAATTGACATCCTCCAGTTGTAGACTTCATATACAAACTGGCACCAGCATAATCACTATCTGTATAGGCCACCAAATCAAAAGGTGAATCCTTAGAATACCAAAGGCCCAATTTAGGATGACCTTTAAGGTATCTAAAAATTCTCTTAACAGCATTCATGTGTGTTGTATTGGTGTGACTTGGAATCTTGCACACACACATACTGAGAACATTATATCTGGCCTAGATGCAGTGAGATACATCAAAGATCCAATCATGGACTTATACAACTTCAAATCAACTTTGGGACTTCCATCATCTGGTAGCAGTGGTTTCTGAGTCTCCATAGGTGTACTAGCACTCTTCATATCCTGAAACCCAAACTTCTTCAAAATATCTGCTACATACTTGTCTTGACTAATGAAAATACTATCAGTCCTTTGTTGAACCTCCAGCCCCAAAAAGAAAGTGAGTTCTCCCATAGAACTCATCTGAAACTTATCATGCATAAGTTTCTCAAAATCCTTGCATAGCTCCTTATTTGTTGAGCCAAAGATGATGTCATCTACATAGACCTGAACCAGTAAAATATCATCCTTGTGCTTCCTAATGAACAAAGTTTTATCAATCAACCCTCTTTTGAAGCCATTGTCAATCAAATGAGTAGACAGGCACTCATACCATGCCCTTGGAGCTTGATGCAACCCATACATAGCCTTCTTCACTCTGTATACCTTGTCAGGATGATCAGGATCTTCAAAACTAGGAGGTTGACAAACATAAACCTCCTCATCAATTTTTCCATACAGAAGGGCACTCTTAACATCCATTTGATACACCACAAAATTCTTGAATGAAGCATATGCTAAAAATAATATAATAGCCTCAATTCTTGCAACTGGAGCAAACACTTCATCATAATCCAAGCCTTCAGTTTGTGTGTATCCTTGAGCAACCAACCTTGATTTGTTCCTTACCACTATCCCTCTTTCATCCCTCTTATTTCTGAACACCCATTTAGTCCCAATTGCCATCTTTTCATTTGGAAGGTCAACCAATGTCCACACCTCTTGAAGCTTAAACTGTAGAAGCTCCTCTTTCATTGATTCAAACCATCCTTCTTCTGACAAAGCTTCTTCAACTCTCTAGGCTCCTTTTGAGATAGAAAATAAGCAAGTAGGCAATTTTGCAGATCTTTATGACTATTTCTTTTGTGAAGTGACCTTGCAAAGAAACCTTGTTCAGGAAAGGTTTTAGTGTTCTGAACCTTGCTTCTTGTTTGAACTGGTGTATTCAAATTTCCAAGTATTTGATCCTTGGGATGAATCTTATGAATTCTTGTGGTAGTAATTGGACTTTCATGGATGACAGTTTCCAAATTCGTAAAATCAGCATTGAAGAAGTCATCCATGTTTTCATCATCAATAGGAGTATCAATCTCTTCCAAAGCAGGCATATCAATATCATGTGGATACTCCTTATCACCAAATAATGGCTTGGCAGTTGGTCCAACGTAAGTACTATCATTAGTACTTGCAGTCGGGGTTTCACTTGCACTGTCAGTGGTAGAAGTTGGCTTAGCAGTGCTTTCATTATGCTTAGCCGTGCTTTCATTTGGCTTAGCATTGCTTTCATTATGCTTAGCCGTGCTTTCATTTGGCTTAGCAATGCTTTCAGAATGCCTCTTCTTTATTTCAATTTCTTCTACCGACAATGAGTTATCTTTCAAAAACTCATCCTCATCTTGATGATGATCAACTTTGCTTCCAGAATTCAAGGCATCATCATCAGTGGGACCTTGCTTATCAGTGATGGGTGAGACAGAACCAGCTTTCTACTTTTCAACCAAATAGAACTCCTTTGGAGAATCAGCTTCCTTAGAAATTGTTTCTGCATCAGAATCCTTTGGTGTACCTGCATCAACATTAGTGGAAGTTCCTGTAATGATAGGCTCATAATTCATAGATTTGGTTAGCATATCAATGTTAAACAGCCAGTCTGGTCCTTTGGTCTCAACACTAGGAGTCTTTTCATTAAACTGAACATGTAAGTTTTCTTCAACAATCCTAGTCCTCCTATTGTATACTCTAAAGGTTTTACTATTAGAAGAATAGCCTAAAAAGTATCCATCATCAGCTTTTTCTTGAAACTTGCCTAGGTAGTCTATGGTATTCAAGATAATAACAAGACACCCAAAAGGTTTTAGGAATGCAATCATTGGCTTCCTATCATGTAACAACTCATAGGGGGTCTTGTTATAAGGCTTCACTACCTTACTTCTATTCTGCACATAACATGCAGTGCCTACAGCTTCAGCCCAAAAGGTAGTTGGTAACTTAGATTCTGACAACATTGTCCTAGCAACCTCAATTAGTGTCCTATTTTTCCTTTCAGCTACACCATTATGTTGTGGTGTTCTAGCAACACTAAACTGTCTCTCTACACCCTTAGCTACACAGAACTGATTCATCACATCATTCTTAAACTCAGTTCCATTATCACATCTAATTACCTTGACCTTATTGTTTACTAGATTTTCTATCTTAGTAATGAAACTCTTGAGAATCTCACTAGTCTCACTCTTAGCAGCCAAAAAGTATACCCAAGAAAATCTTCTATAATCATCAGTGATAACTAGGCAATGCTGCTTATGGTTCAAGCTTTTAACAAAGGTAGGTCCAAATAAGTCCATATGAAGCATAAACAGTGGTTGTGTGATGGTGTTGACAGTTTTGGACTTACAAGAAGCTCTATGTTGTTTTCCTTTTTGACAAGCCACACAAAGTTCCTTACACTCAAAAACCTTAGAAGGTAACCCTCTCACCAAGTTACCTTTTACCAGTATATTGATTGTTTTGTAATTAAGGTGACCTAGCCTTCTATGCCATAATTTAGACTCATCTACTGATGCCTTAGCAAACAAAGAAGTTAAGGACCTATTAGGAATTACATCTTTAAGATTAAAACAATATGTATTCTCTTTTCTAGGTATCCTTAACTGCACAAATTTCTCATCAGGCATTTTAAAATCAGGTGACAACACCACACACTCAGTTTTCCCAAAAAGTACCCAGTTTTTCTTATCACACATTTGAGATACACTGAATAAATTGTACTTAAGTCCCTCTACCAGATAGACTTTTTCAAAGTCTAATTTCCCAGTTCTGATTGTGCCTCTGCCAAGTATCTTTCCTCCCTTTGGATCATTGCCAAATGCCACATATCCTCCATCAAAAGCTTCAAAATCCTCAAGGTTGCTCCCATCCCATGTCATTTGCCCAGAGCAACCACTATCAAAAATTCCTTTGTCTTTTAGCTCATCTTGTAGATTGCCCTGCACATGAATTTAAACAAGTTAGTTCCTTTTGTGGACCCAAGCCAATACTGACTTGGGTCTACCCTGTGCATCAACATAATCAAATTTCTTTAGGTCCATTGATGCACAGCTGACATGATGTAAAACCTTGGTCTTAGGATTCCATTGCCAGCTAGCTGAGGCCTTAATAGCATAAAAATGGTTTCCAACCACTGTGTCAGTTATCACCTTTGGAATTTTTAAAACTTCTTTTGTATCAGTGGTGATATTCTGCTTAGCAGTGGAAAGATTTTGCTTAGCAGTGTTTACATTTTGCTTAGCAGTGGTTGGAACCCATTTGGGTGCAGCAGTGATTATTGATTTTGTTTTACCATTCCTCATTAACACTGCTCTGGGAACCATATTTTTGTTAGGATGAGGGATTGTTTTCTTTGAAAAGTTTTGATGATTTACCTTCCTCCAATGATTCCAAACTTGTGGTTGATTTTTATAACAATTTCTCTGTAAGTGCTCAAAACTACCACATTTAAAACAAGCCTTCTTAACACATTGAAACTCATCTCCTAATCCGTTTGAAATTATTCCATTAAAGTTTCTCTGATTTCCCCTAGGTATGTATCTTTTCATATGTTCCCTAGGTATCTCCTTGTAGTCTACAACTTTCCTAGAAATAGGGGCTCCAAATCTAGGCACAAGGTTGGCTTGTTCAGAATCAACTTTCTTTAAATTTTCTATCTTTTCAGACTGTGTTGATTCAGATCTATCTTCCTCAGAATCTGATTCCCAATCTTCAATAGTAGGAGCATCAGATGACCTATCAGAACCAGGTGACTCAGCTTTACAATTCTTACCTACAGGTTTGTTGAAACTAAATTCATCTTTAAAAGATAGTTCAGTTCCATTAGGTGCATGTTTCATGAGTGAGGGTGGTGGCATATTGTTGTATCCAAGACCAGTACCCTCCTTGAATAATTTCTAACCAACTGGCTTATTTACTAAATCTGAAGCATACTGTGTTTTAGCTACCCTAACAACATGTTTTTCTTTTTCTATTAGGGCATCTTGTTTAACACTCTCTGCTTCTTCCAATTTCTCTTTAAGCACTTTTATTTCTCTGTCCCTAAGATCAATTTCACCACTTAGTATGTTTATTTTATCTACATACTCAAACTCACATTTGATACAAAACTTAAGTTTCTCTTCAACATTCTCAAGTCCTACTTTGTATCCTAAGTTATCTAAAGAAATTCTATCTACTTCTTTTCTTAGACTCTCATTGATCACTTTAAGAGATTCTAAGTTATCTTGACATGATTTAAAAGAACAAGTAGAATTTATAGAATCATTAGATACCTCTGAATCTGAACCAGAAGATGAAGATGCATAGGCCATGAGAGCAAATTTATGCTCTTTAGACACTTCACTAGCAAGAAAAGCAGCATTGGGGCCTTCTTCAATTTGATCACTCCAATCATAATCGCCAAGTCCAACCTGAGCAACCAAAGCAGAAGAAGGAACTGGTTCTTCAGTGATCTTCTTGTAACCTTCACCAATCCTCGTGGGAGCTCTACATTCTCTAGCAAAGTGTCCCTTCTTCTTGCAGTTGAAACACTCCATCTTGCTCTTGTCAAACCCAGCTCTCATTCGACCATCATACTTAACTTGCCTACCAGTTCTTCTAAAAAACTTCCTTGCTTGGAGAGTCAACATTGCCATATACCATTGAAGATTTATTTCTTCAAGATCATCAGGATCAATTTGATCTAAATCTTGATTCAAAACAGTAACACTGGTTGTTAAATAAGCCAAAAAAGCACAAATTGCACCATCACTAACATTATCACTAACAGTGGTATTGTTAGCAATGGTCGTGGTTATTCCATAGGCAGCAGTGGATACATCCTGTGAGTTCTTGTGGTTTGTGGAAACAAAAGCAATGTTTTGATTAGTTGAAGATGCACCAGCAATGTTGTTCTCAGACTCATAAACCTTCAAGTTGTTGTAGAGATTGTCCAGAGTCATCTTTTCAAAGTCATCCTTATTTCTCCACACAACTATATGCACAACCCATTCTGGTGATAAAATTCTGATGAACTTCAAATTGATATCTTCTTGAGCAACTTTGTAGTCCACCAACTTCAGATGACTGATCAGCTTTTGAAGTCTGTTGTAGGTACCATCAAGACTTTCCCCACTTAATGCAGTGAAGTTTTCAAGCTGATGCTTGAGCATATTCTTCCTAGATTTTCTGGTAGCCTCATTACCAGCAAACCTTGTCTCAATAGCATCCATCAACTCCTTGGCTGTCTTATATTGTTCAAAATCCAAAGCATACTCATTAGGTATTCCCATGCTGAGAATACTATGAGCCTTGATCTCCAATTTCTCTGAGCCTTATCAGTTTCACTCTTGATAGCAAGAGGTTTTCCATCAGGACCCAAAGATGGTAGCTTATCACCCTGCTCAACAACATCCCAGATGTTGTAATCAATCATGCAAATATATTGCCTCATTCGCATTCTCCAAACTTGGTACTCACCCTGCTTGAGCATGGGCACCTTTGATGCAGTAACCATGTGAGTTTCGTCAGACATATTAACTTACTTGAATAGAACTTAACTAAACTTCTTCTTGGTTTCAGTTTCTAGATCACAAGCTCTGATACCACTTGTTGATCCCAGTTGAGCAAACGATCCTTATAAAAACTGACTTGATAACAACTTGTTAAATATTACGCGGAATTTAATATTCAACCTTAAGAAGAAGAACAGTAATAATAACTCTTAAACACCTCAATTATATTAATAACGAATACTCTAACCAGTATTAGGGTTTTACAACCATGAATTGTATCGACCTTAGATATAAAACACACGTATATCTAATCTAACCTAGGACCTCCTTTTATAGGCTAAGGAGTCCTTTACATAATACAATACGTAACCTACAAGATAAATATCTTTTCCATATTTATCTAATACAAAATATTAAACCGACTAAACAAAACTAGCAGTGTTTACAATACAATAGCAGTGGTTTCACTTTACTACTAGCCGTGGTTTAACTTCAGCAGTGGATTCATTCTTCTGTCAGTGGTTTCATTAACACTGTCCGTGGTTCCAACACTTAGAATAATTCATGATCTGAGGAACCTAAAACCAACACATTTTTACAAACACCTATCATGCATTGCATAAAACTAGCCGGGTACCCGCGGGTTGCAGCAGCGGGTACCCATGTGATTATATATTTTCCGGCGATAATCTTTTTCAAAGTACTTTTTTACGATGGCATAGTATTTTAGCCGTAAATCCAAAGTGGTTTCCATCTTTAGCAAAAATTCAACAAGTCAAATAGTTAACGAGTCGGGTCGGGTCAAGTCGTGTCCAATTCAACCCCAGCTCACTTATACCAAAACATCGAACATATTTTTCTATCAAGTGTTTCCGTATCAATGCATAATATTATTGGATTTTTGGTAGACGTTTTTTGAACATTAGTGTATTTATTAAAAAGAAGGTTAGTACTTTGACATTAAAAATACGTTTGCAACTTAAAGTCTAAAGTTAGACATAAATACCCATTATAAAGTGGGTTGTTACATGTTTTTGAAATGGGTTGATGTTACAAGTTCAAACAATTTAAGACAATTAATCAACTTTTAATTATGTATATGCAAGCTTATTAACTGTTTTTAAGACTTCCCCTTATAGAAAGTCCCAAATCCATTATAAAGTAGTAATATAGATAGAGGATCAAAAACAGAAATTTTATGTAAATGTACCTGAAAACGACTTCATGTGTCATCATCATTTATATTCAGGTAAAAAAAAAAGAAAGAAAGAAACGAATTAAGCAAATTCACAATCAAAATTGCATATAAGAAGACTGAACATAACAATCGATATCAAGAAACTAGATAAGACAGAAATGATTTGTTTAAATTTGTTTAAAGGCGAAACAACTCTTCTCGCGATGCACCTCACTAAAGACCAATCAGAAAGAGGCTTTATCTATATCTATACTACATATAATAGAAAAACAGTTAAAGGTGAAAACTAGAAAAGTTGAAATTGGTCAAATGAGAGAAAATGCATAGTATAATTAATACCTTTATTAAAACACTACATTACTTAAATGTACATTAATTTATTCACATTGTACAACCAATTAAAAACACATCCATCAAATTAAAAACAGCCAATTAATACACCCCTTACTAAAAAGTACAATAAAATTTTCACAATGTACAATTTAAAGAAGCTATAGCATAATCCAAAATATAAAATAATTAAACACACTAATTAATGTTATTTTTAAAACACCCTAAAATGAAAAAAGTACATGTTATTATACACATTATACAAATTAATAAAACACACAAAACTTCATACAAGCTAACAAGTTAATGTTACATATAGCTTTGAAAATCGGACAGGACCGGACCAACGTGTTTAACCGGGAACCGGTGTCGCCACCGGTTCGGCTAACTAATTAAAGCCATCCGAAAACTAACCAGAGAGGACCCGTTGAAATCGATACAAACTGGTGAATCGAGTCTCATCGAGATCTATTTCTCCGGTTAATCGTCACAGGGTACCCGCCGTCGAAATGCACGGGTACCCTGCTATATACTATATATAAATGAAAAACCAAAAGGTAACTAAAAGTGAAAATGTTGAAGACATATATTTCAAAAGAAAACTATTAACACACATCGAAAACTGGGTTGACCCGAGAGGCTTCAAAGCCAGCGGGTTGACCCTGTTTAATTTGACTTGTTTTCGACCCAACTTGTCGGGTTGACTCGGTTTAAATCGACATGTTTTTTGACCGGAACGGTTCAACCGGTTAAACTACCCGGGTCGAACCAGGTTTCAAATTTGACAAAATTATATGAGAAATGATGAAGTAGTTGTGGAACCCGTGACAAATTTAGAAAAATGAGAGACCAAGTAATTGCAGTTTTTTGTTGTTTATTTTGCTTTGACACATGTACTTTGTCATTTATATAATGTTATTTTGAAAAATGTTGGTCTTGCACCACTTAAGGGACTAGCATATATGAATCATCTTTTAAAATGTAATATATATTGCATAGCTGGTATATAAATAATGTTATGTAATCTTATTAGAATCACAAAAATTAAATAGTATTGTTATCTTTAGCGATAATTATTTGTACCCCAAACAAATAGCTTTTAACAATGCTTAAATATCTATGCAAATTGATATTATAAGATAATCTTATTATGGTGATATTAAATTTGTAAGGTTACAAGTTTCAAAGTCACACACCAAATGATAAACGCTACACATGTAAAAAACAATTATCACTGCCTAAATTACCTACAAAACAAGAAAAGTCGGTCACTCACGTTGGCTATACCTCTAAACTACAATATAATATTGCCAACTACATAATACCGTTGCTTTTTGTAATGCTTGAATATATTATTACTAAAATCTTAATAACTTAAAACAATCCTATTAGAAATATATTTCCACACATAGATCGACTTCACATAATTTTCTTGAAAACTGTATATTTCTGCTGCTATGCAACGATGCATCAGAATTATAGTTATTCGAAAATGATTCTCTAACGCTACAAATACAGTTTGTTGAAAGAAACTTATGGGTCGTCGGAATTTTACAAAAAACTAGACACCGCTGCCGCTAGGCGCGGGTACCCGT
Organism: Chrysanthemum makinoi; assembly: GCA_910596185.1. Taxonomy (NCBI): domain Eukaryota; kingdom Viridiplantae; phylum Streptophyta; class Magnoliopsida; order Asterales; family Asteraceae; genus Chrysanthemum; species Chrysanthemum makinoi. The sequence continues at coordinate 320,431,486 of OU343221.1, forward strand.
ATAGTATATATATATATATATATATATATATATATATATGTATATATATATATATATATATATAATTATTATATTTTCAAAAGCATGATTGCTTCTTCCTAAGTTATTTTAAAAGTAAAACTATAAGTAAATAAAATCAAATAAACAAAAATATGACATAGTCATATCCAATTGGCACATGCCACAATACCAAAATTACATTAGCCAAAATTACGATTTCTCAACGTTTTATACTACTGTATATCTTTTACATTATATAGGATAATCCACTTAGGTATAAAAACATGTTGACAATTAGGGTTACATGTTTTGTTTTTTACTATATAAAGTAAAAAATAATCGCTAAAATTTGTATCAGTTAGATGTTTAATTTGTAGGATTTTGAATTACATATCTATCAATTAAGGTTGGATTTGTGAAACACAAAAATTAAAAGGGCTGAAATAAAATACGACATATTACTAGGGCTATAACATGTAAAAAAAAGACGTTTTATTGTAGCCCCACCAATAAAATAGTACTAGATCATCTTCTCCGTTAAAATGTAAAACTCCATGGTTTTTCAACATCAGGTAATTCTTAAACACATAAAAAAACATATTCTCCATTATAAACACCATTTAGTAATTCATGATTCTATTTAATCTCTGGTTTTTCAAAATTGGAGGCCCTCAAAAAACGGGGGTGGCCTATGCGGTTGAGAAGCATGCTCAAAACCGGCCCTCCTACATATGAATCAGCACAACTGTAATGAAATACAAACTTGCACTGCAAGCACTTATAGGTCATCTGATACTGCAATCTTCTACGACATTTAATGCAGTTACCATGACGTTTGATTCCTTGAACAAAGGCCGCCAAACGATGTGAGTGACCTTTGATCTCCAGCGTTCTTCCAAACTTGACATTGAGAAACTTGAAGACAATTCCGATGAAGCTGGAATATGTAGCTTGCTCACATTGAAGTATTAAGGGCGCACAAGCGGTGTGCATAGACTGGCCATGGTCACACGTATTGCAATGATAGAACCACTCCCAAAGGGTAAATTCATCCTCACAAATTTTACAAAAGTATTCGCTAATATGTTTCTCAGCTGGTTCGTATCTTAGGGTCAGTGGATGCTTATCATACTTGTGTCTAATCACTCTAGGCAATAACAATGCACATTGTACATGAATGTAGATGTCACAAGAAGGAAAATTGTATCTCAGACTATTTTTCATCGAATATTTACACGCTCTGCAATACCTACCTCTTGGCCTAGCTGAAGGATTTGTTTTTTTTAGAGAAGATGACCTGGATGAGCTTCATGCGTGATTTCTTCATGTATGAATGCACTATAAATACATACATAATATTCACACATCATGCATCCGTACGCGAAACCATTGGAAGGTAGCTCGCAAATTGGACAGAAGAAAACACTTAGTAACTTATGAGGGACTTTTGGCAGAAAAACAAGCTTATGATTAAGATGGCCCGCGTAGTCTTGCACTTCAGGTGGCAGCTTGGCGCACCACTCATGAAGAATAAAATCACAACGTTGATTAGATTGGGAGCACTTGTAAAATGGTATTGCTGTGATTGGTTTCACACAGCCGTCAAATAATAATTGGATTTTCTTCATCGGATCGTGAAGAGAGACCACTTCGTTCGCCAGTGACGTTTGGGTGTCAAAAAGATTCAGTGGGTGTTGATGAATTTCGCCATCTTGCTTGACAGTAACATCCTTTTGATTGAAAAAAAAGGTGCTTCAAAACGTTGTCACCTTCATCAGAAAACGGACAGTGGAGCAGATTCGAATGTTCAACATCTTTGTAGTTTTTCAAAGTTTTTTTTTTTGTCAAGGCCTAAGGAATGCAAATATAAAATTAAAATAATTAAATTTATTTGTTCGCAAACTAGTTAACAGAAAAGGTGAGGATCGATATAGCTCACTTGTTTTTTAGAGGATGGACATAAACGCATCTCTCTTTGAAGTTGCGCAGTAAACATGACATAATATAGACATTTATCGCATTTGTAAATCTACAAATATTCATAGAAGACATCATCACACACTCTGCAACGAGGATGGAATCTAGCTTTTTTATCAGCAAAGGGAAACGAATAGGCAAGGCTAAGTATATGGGAATGAGTATAATTCTCATTAGTACTTTGTTGGATTAGTAACTTGGTTGGGAGCAAAGCACAGTCCACGTGGATCCTATACCTAGGACTAGGGCTGTAAACGGACTGAACGTTCATTGAACATTTCATGAACCGTTCGGTAGAAAGTTCGTTTATGTTCGTTTATGTTGGGTCCAATAAATTGACCCAATCACCCTGAACAAGATTTGAAAATAAAATAGCCTAACTCACTAAATAAATAGTGAGTGACTCACTGATAAAGAAATCAGTGAGTGTTGTTTCGTACTCTTTACTTACTGATACGGTGTCAGTGAGTAAAATATATGAGCTACAAACAACACCAGTAACACTGAGATTTTGACAACTGTTTCAGTGATCCTGAAGACCTATCTCTACATACAGACTGAAATATATTGGTGGAACTTCCAATAGAAGAAGTCAAACAAATACAAGACTTTATCAAAAGAAGTGAGAATATTGTATGACACAAAAGAGAAAGATAAAGATGGATCACATGAAGGACCACATGTCACCATCAACACATGTCTTTGTTCCTTGTACTATTATTCTTTTCCTATATAATGTCTGTAATTGTAATAGATAGGTATGCATTCTAAACAAACAAAATACATAGTATTAGTTGTTAGGATCATCCTCTCATTGAAACACAAGCATAGCTTGGATCAATGAGAGTTTATTTGTCATTCAATGGGGATAATATACCGAGATTATCCCTGTAAAAAGTTGAGGATGTTATCATGTAGTCTAGTTGGTATTGAGAAATCTTGTAACTATTGTTCTTCATTATTAATGAATGTGTTCTTCATTTTTATCAAGATTTTCTCAATTATTTGGACCAACAGTTTATTTATTAAATGAACGAACATGAACAATATTTTATAATCGTTTAGTTAAATGAACGAACATGAACAAAAGTCACGTCCGTTTATTTATGTCCATGAACGTCCGATTATGCGTTCGTTAATGTTCATTTATTTATTTATGTCCGTATATTATATCTTTTAATTGTATAATTTTAAAGTTAGTTTGGTTAAATAAAACAACACTTATAAAACAATGTGAGATGCATAATTTAATAAAGTTTATATTTCTTTGTTTGTGTTTATTTATGTTCGATCGTTTATGTCCGTTTAGCGTTCGTTTAGTGTCTTAATGAATGAACATGAACAACTCATTTTCTTAATAAACGAACATGAACAAGAAATTTTGTCCGTTTAAGCGTTCGTGTTCGTTTATTTGTCCGGTTAAAATTAAATGAACGAACATGAACAAGGCTCCGTTCGTGTTCGTCCGGTTCGTTTACAGCCCTACCTAGGACAAATAATACACTGAAAGAAGTGCCCATCATGTTTTTCACCACAAGCACCGCATACGGATACTACGCGGCCAAACATACGTGTTAGTTGGTGATCAGGGTGACTAAGTTGGTTTATCTTTTGTTGAGAGATGGTAGCACATATTATGTCCATGCTAATATTGCAGGTTTTACAATAGTAATTAAAGAAACTTTCCCACTTAGATTTACATACATGACACATCCATTCATGCTCAAACTTAAAAATCTTTTGTGGATTTCTCTCCGATAAGATAAGATTGTGGCCTGGATGTAAAGGGTGATTGTTTTGTATTTCGGGTAGTTCAGCACAAAATTTGTTCAATGAGTAGTCACAAGGCTTGCACTGGCAGTAACACAAATGAAATGAATAGATTTGTTCCTTACACAAGTTGCATTGGCCACCATGCTTTTCTTCCTCGTAAAAATCATCTTCATCACCATCTTCCTCCTCCTCTTCCTCTTCAATGTTTCCACTTTTGCGGTCTGGGTTTAGATACACAAGGCTGAGGGGATGACGGTGAGTAAAGTGCTTTAGCTCCTCCATTGCTACTACATTGATGTAATAAATGTGTTGAGTTTGAAATAAATAGATAAATATAACCACGAGTAAATTTACACATTGCAATGTGCATATATTTGTGATTTGCATGATGCAATCAGATATTCGAATTTAGGGGTGGCAATCGAGTCGTGTTCGTGTTGACCTATTCGGGTTCGCGTGTTGGCGGGTTGGTATAACCTCTACCCAAACACGACCCATTTATTTATCGTGTCAAGAAACTCAACCCTAACCCAGACCTGCATAACACGTGTAACCCGTTTATGACCCGTTTAACCTGTTTAACTAAATGGGTCAAGAAATGAATAAGGTTGGTGGTTTGTTATTTTAACTAGTTTAAATGCAAAAATGATATAAGGATCTAAAATATAATAAAAATAACATACATATAACTATATGACAAATTTTCAGAGTTATAAGTATCAATTTCAATGATATTTGAGGTATAATCATAATCACTCATATTAAGTACATAAAAAAATATATTTAAACCCCATCCAACATAAAAAAAACTAGGTTATATTTTTTATTATTTGAGTCTTGTATACTTAAACAGGTTCACGGGTAGACCTGTTTAGTATTTACTCAACCCAAACACAACCCGTTTATTAATCGGGTTAGACGGGTTGACCTGTTTTTTACCCAAACCTGTTTATCCTCAACCCAAACCCATTTAACTTTGTGTCGTGTTCGTGTCGTTTATCGTGTCGTGTCGAGAATCGTCGCCCTCATATTCTATCATAGTTATATTCACATTACAACTTACCAATGCATATCATCCATCCAAAAACATATATAAGATGCATCCCAAGTGAAAGAAAATAGAGACATACCTGTTGGATACTGCTATAAAAATCTAAACGGATTGATGTCTGGCTGTAACGAAGATAAGAGTTGAGTGCAACTTTATAGAGGAATGAAACAACATATGTTGTGTTACACGAAAGGAATTAATTAACTATTTGATACAAAACGTCATTTCTTCAAAAATCTATAGTTTGCTTCTCAAAATAGAATTGTGTTTTATTCCATTCCTTGATTGAACTGAAAGCAAAATCAAATGACTTGAATAGTAAAGTACTTTTTTTATTCAATATGTAAATAAAAACTATGAAATTACTAGTTTACCTATTTTGCGTGAAAGTCGAATAAAATTATGTTATGCATTTGAAATGGATATGTTTCCATCCAATAATTGATGTTATTACATATACGGTAACAATATTGTTATTATGACATAGGTCATGTGTTTATAGAAAATTTGCTACACTTTTCATTTTTGACCTCTTTCGACATAAAAAGAAAAACGTTGGTTAAAATTTGAAATAGTAAGTTATGTCTCTCAATGTTCATAAAAACACTATTACATGTTATAATTTACTATCCACTTAGAAAAATACATGAATTTGATCATAACCTCCAAACTGAAATATTGAAAGAAAAAGAAAAAACTAAAATATATAATTATTTCTGAATTTCCTGGTCTCTATATATGATATTTAGTTGAATCATGATTTTAAGTTATCATTTATGGTATTTGAAAGTAGTTGCTCATGTCAAAAGCAATCATATATGTACATAGTAGAGTATGCAAAACAAGCCGGCATAATTAATTATTTAATTTGATAGCAATTCGAAATGAGTATCTTTTACAAAAGTTAGAACGGGGGTTAAGTTGGATGATTTTTATTTATTAATTTTTTTTTATTATTATTTTTTTTCAATATGAGATTGTTAAAGATTCAAGGTCATGTGTGTTGAATATAATAGATTATTATAATTTTTAATATGATTACAATTTTGTATTATTACATTTTTTTTATACATTTTGGTTGCATATGACCTCCTAGGTCAATTAATAATAATAATAATAATAATAATAATAATAATAATAATGTTAGTGTACACTTATTTGTCATTAGTGGTGTCCATGATTTGTGGCCCTTGTTTTGTGGGTGTTGCCCACTCTTGTTTATGTTATCCCTATATGTATCCTCATGTAATAGTGAGAATAACACAGAATAGATTCTCAATCAATAAACTCATTCTCTCAATTATTATCATCTCAATATATCCTCTTACATGGTATCAGACAACCAAACATAAACTCTTCAGCTCCTCCGCCTACTTCTCCGGCCGTCGGCTTCGGCCGGCGGTCCGGAACAGCCAAAAACAACCCCAAAAAAAAAAAACCTTTATTTTGCTCTTTTCATCACTGTAATCTTCCTCCAAAGAAGCTCAAATATAGAAATAATTCAATCATTCCCATCGTCCTTGTGTTGTTTCGAAGTCTTTCAAGACAAATTTGTGTTCTTTTCGCGTAGCTTGTGATAAAATGTTGTCTCACTCCCATATCTCACTGCGCCACCGCTACCGTACCACCATGTCTTTCCACTACTACCGTACCACCATGTCTTGCCACTGCTATATATGTTGTTATTTTCAAAAGGGTTGTCCGCAAATTCGTTCATATTGTAATACTCGTCGTCAATCATATACTCAAGTTGAAAAGTATGGAAAGTATGGAAAGTTGAAAAGTAAGTGACGGGTGATTGAAATGTGAAACTGTGTTGAATGTATGGAAAGAAGAAAGATAAAAAGTGAAGGAAAAAGCAAACAAGTGGCCGACACATTATTCTTGCTTTTTAAAAAAAAGTTTGAGATCATTTACGGTTGTTAAAAAAAAATTAAATTGTTATTTATATGTCGAATCCAGGGTATGAATCCCCAAGACGACTTTTGCTTTATGTCAAATCCAGGGTATCAATTCCCGAGACGACTGTTTAAAAAAAAAAAATCTTCTGCCTCCTTACCTGCTGTCTTCTCTGTCTTCTCACCTGCTGTCTTCTCACCTGCTACTGCCTTCTCATCTCCTCACCTCCATTCTCCTCTTCAAATCAATCTATCCCACTTCTAACTTTCTCTAAAAAAATAAAAAAATTGGATCTTTATGTTTTTTTTATGGAAAAACACGCCCCGTTTGTTTGGAATGTTCTTTGGGGGTTGAAGTTTTAGAACCAACTTTCGTTGTCTTATCTTTGTTTAAGGTGTATGGGATACTTTGGTTGTTGCTGCTGTTGAAGATAAAGTGCTGTCAAATATCTTCATCAACAATTGTTTATTTGCTTTTTTTTATTGTTTATTAGCTTTTTCTCTCCAGTCTGAGCTTTCGCAATTTCGCCGCTCAGACTGCGGGAGAGTGTTAGTAAACACTTATTTGTCATTAGTGGTGTCCATGATTTGTGGCCCTTGTTTTGTGGGTGTTGCCCACTCTTGTTTATGTTATCCCTATATGTATCCTCATGTAATAGTGAGAATAACACAGAACAGATTCTCAATCAATAAACTCATTCTCTCAATTATTATCATCTCAATATATCCTCTTACAAATAATAATAATAATAATAATAATAATAATAATAATAATAATAAATTGGATTATAACTAAAATGATGTAAATTTATTATGGCATAAAATGTTTTCGGTCAACCTATCCCGACATGTTTATATCCGTACCAAAATTACTCGTTTTGATCCAAGCCCGTTACCCATTTTGTCACCTCTAAATAAATAAACACTTGTTGGACCACCGGTTAATGTGATCTCTACATATACACATTTCATGGACCACCATGAGGGACATTCGATCTTTCTCATACATTGGCATTCCTGCTGAGCTTTCCATCCATACAAACACGTAGTTTCTAAGAGCAATATAATATCTCACCTCAACTCATCCCAGAAAATAATGAAAGATTTTATATAAAAAGGTCAAACTGTCAAATTGCTTAAGCATGGATGACTAAATTTATATAGTAGGGTTGAATCAGTTGGTAAACCCCTTGCCTCTCAACCGAGAGGTCAGGGGTTCGATCCTCACTCCCTACAAAAGGCCGGAGGTCCTTTCTACCTTTGGTAGAATTGGAAGCAGCCTCTCTACCTTAGGTAGGGGTAAGGCTGTCTACATCTCAACCTCCCCCATACACCGGAAACGGTATTGGGTACCCATAACCCGTGGAAGACGGCATTGGGCGTTACTTTACTTTTTTATTATGGGTTAAACTGTATAAAAAGCAGATGTATGACACTCATTTGAGGAATTTTATCACTCAAGCCATGATAACTATCTTAGTATTCAACGTTATGTATTTAATTTGTCATTAACAATTTTGGCATCAAGTTGTTGAAGCCGATTGATTTAAGATTTAAAACAATATAGTTACAAGAAATGACAATACCGTGGTGTAAACATCTGCGATCATCCACAAACGTTCGAGTCTATGCGGTTACGATAAATCCATCTGCGTCTATTAGTAGCCATCACGGTACGTCTATCCGGGTTTATTTTTATATATTAAAAAAAACACACTTAATTATTTCGTTGGTACGCATCCCACGACGGGTGCGCACTGCCACTTCTCGTATGTGCTATACATTATTTATGCTATGTGCAATATATTATTCATGCTATGTGCTGTCTATTGTTTTAATTCATTAGGTTTTATATGCTGCGAATCGCGGCATATACTTTTAATCTTTGCATTCAGTGTTTTTCGCAGATTAAATAAGTTTAATGCTCCTACACGAGTAGCACCATCAAACTTGGGGGGCTACCAGGGGATGTACTACCACTGTTTCCGTACGCGTCACGCAGGTATATTTGGAAGCAGATCGTACGTAAGAGGTATTGCAAGCCCGGTACAAAGACGGATTTAAATATTCGCATCATCTTGCCGCAGGGGAGACGTCCTCTGTCGGTTGTAAAGACGGATGTAATGCGCGCAGAAGCACGTCTTCTGTCGCACCTCTTTGTCGCGCACAGCGCGCACTTATGCACACAGAAGCACGTCTTCTGTCGCACCATGCTGCGTCGCTACTAGTACAAAAGGTACGCCCTCACCCAGGATGCAGCATACTGGATCCACTCTTACAATCGCAATGTCATGATTGATTAGGCCTACGCGGCCATGAACAGAACTTAAGTTTAGCATAACATAGCCATGCGCTATCTCATACTAAACTTGGGGGGCTTGTGGACGTATAGTCCGGACTGGGCCAGGAATGGGTCAGGCCCGGCAGACAGCGGCCCACTCTACGCCTAAACCCTAATCCATGCCCTATAAATATAGGGTTGGATCTCCTTCTCAAGGACGGATGACAGGTTACCCTAACCCTAACTTATCACATCGCACCGATACTAACTTGACCATCGGAGGTGGATCCCGGGGCTACGGCCTCGGGTCCACTACTAACGGGTTCTCTTTGTTGACAGGTCTACTAGGGCTCGAGAAAACGACTAACGGCCAAGGGGAGTCGTTGAATCCTGCCCGCGCCAGATTATGCATCAACAGGAGATATCCCAACCTTGATTACAACATGAAAGAACCACCGCAAATTTATACACTTTCATAGCAAAATCATACATTTTTCACTCAAACATTTTAACAAACACCTACCTGAAACGACTTCATGTGTCATCAACATTTATATTCAGGCAAATAAAAGAAATAAATGAATTAAGCAAATTCACAATCAAAATTGCATATAGGAAGACTTAATTATTATATTATCATAAACATGATTGCTTATCCCTAGGTATTTTTAAGAGTAAAGTTATAGTAAAATAAATAAAATCAAATAAACAAATTACGTGACGTCTGTCATATCCAATTGACACGTACATTATTGGCGCAGAGGATTACAACTTAAATCATGAGTAAACTACACCGTTCGTCCTTGTGGTATACGTTGACCATCAAGTTTCGTCCCTTGACCAAAAAAATTGCATCGTTGGTCCTTAACTCCGAATCGTTAGTCATCGTTGGTCCCTCACACTAACTGGTTGGACTAACGGGCGTTAAGCCTTGTTAAGTGGAGGGTATTTATGTCTTTTCCCATGAACTTCATTTTGAGTCAAACTGAGGTAAGAATATCATTTCATAAAAAGTACAAATAAAGTCGAATTAAGAAATTTGATTTGAGTGATGTAAAAGTGACTAACATAACCACTTTTGATTGGTAAGAATAGTGTTTGTTATATATTATGTGCTCACAGCTTACTTTATATAGAAGGAATTTACAATGATTTGAGATTGATTTTATAAAACTGAGTATGGTTAAGATGACACAAATTGTTATAAGGATTAGCTATTTAAATAAGCAATCTAAAATAATTGGATATGCAGAAGTGTAACCTTCACTTGGATTTCTTAGTAGATAATTAATAAAGCCTCTATTAATGCTTGATTGGTCATGCAATCCGAGCTCGATCCAGTCGAGCTGTTTGTACGTTGATTCGCTTCAGGCTACTTGGTTCGTATGTTGATAAACATATATGTGTGTATACCATACAAAATGTATAATGAGACGTGTATATATCGATAATTTTCCTTTTGTCATAGATAACAGATTAGTAATGAACCATTCTCCTATATGTTGAGTGAAACGTTGCTTCGTTTTAGGACATCTGCGCCCTTTTGCTATTGGTAATTAACTAAGCCATAACTTACTCTTGCAGGAGAAAACGGCATTTATCTTCTGTGTAGAGGACAGAGCACTCTTCTGTCGTGACTGTGACGAACCAATTCATTCAGCAGGTAGCCTTGCTGCCAACCACCAGCGTTTCTTAGCCACTGGGATCCGTGTGGCTCTTAGTTCCAGTTCCACCCAAGAGCCCGAAAAGAACCAACAAGAGCCACCACCACCGTCCACTAATAAGAACGTGGCAACTGTGCCACAGGTTGTTCCCGTGAAAACACCAACGCACCAATTATCTGGATACAATTCGCCACAATGGGCTGTTGATGACCTCTTACAATTTTCAGATTTTGAATCCTCTGATAAGGTATATTACCCGTCTGTTCTTTTGGTCTCAGATCAGTCTTGAGAGCCCCGAAGGCCTTTGCGACTTAAATTTTCCAGTAAACAATGGTGGTCTATGCGATACAGATGGTCAAGTTGACCAGAGATTTTTTGTAGATTTTAGTTTGTAAATTATATTTTTAATTTTGAATTTGAGTTTATGAAAATGGAGTTTTGGTATTTGTGGGTTTTGGTATAATGTTTTTGAGTGCTGATTTGGGTATCTGTGATGGAGATGATGAAGATGATGAGATATTAAAAAAAGAAAATGAAGTTCATGGGAAAAGACATAAATACCCTTCACTTAACAAGGCTTAACGCCCGTTAGTCCAACCAGTTAGTGTGAGGGACCAACGATGACTAACGATTCGGAGTTAAGGACCAACGATGCAATTTTTTTGGTCAAGGGACGAAACTTGATGGTCAACGTATACCACAAGGACGAACGGTGTAGTTTACTCTTAAATCATTTACAAAAGTAGTCTTCCTCTAGCAAAAGAAAAGAAGATTGTGTATGAATATAAAACTTTAAATCTTCAACTTTATTTATTTACAAGACTATAACAAACTCATTCTTCTAAATCTACATATGAATCGGCACAATCGTAATGAAATGCAAACTCGCACTCCAAGCACTTAAAGATCATCTCATACTGCAATTCTTCATCGCATTCAATGCAGTTATCATGACGTTCGATTCCTTGAACAAAGGCCGCCAAACGATGTGAGTGACCTTTAATCTCAAGCGTTCTTCCAAACTTGACATTGAGAAACTTAAAGATAGAGAATCGGTACTTATGTGAGATGGAATATGTAGCTTGCTCACATTGAAGTATTAAGGGCGCACAAGCGGCATGCATAGACTGGTCACATGTAGTGCAATGATAGAACCACTGCCAAGGGTCAAATTCATCCTCACAAATATCACAGAAGTATTCGCTAATATGGTTCTCAGCTGGTTCGTATCTTAGGCTCAGTGGATGATGCTTATCATAGTTGTGTCTAATTACTCTAGGCAATAACAATGCACATGTTACATGAATGTAGATGTGACAAGATGGACAATGGTATCCCGGAACCTTGTTCATTGAATATTTACATGCTCTGCAATACTTTTTTCTTAGCTTAGCTGAAGGATTTGTTTTTGAGAGAAGATGACCTAGATGAGCTTCATGCGTGATTTCTTCAGGTATGAAAGCACAATTGATACATACATAATATTCACACATCATGCATCCATACGCGAAACCATTGGATTGTAACTTGCAAATTCGACAGAAGAACACACCCAGTAACTTATGAGGGACTTTTGGCAGGAAAATAAGCTTATGCTCAGGATGGCCCACGTAGTCTTTCACTTTAGAGGGTAGCTTGGCGCACCACTCATGAAGAATAAAACCACAATGTTGATTAGATTGGGAGCACTTGTAAAATGGTACCGTTGTGATTGGTTTCACACACCCGTCACATAATAATTGGATTTTCTTCATCGGATCGTGAAGAGAGACCACTTCGTTAGCCAGTGACGTTGGGTGTCGAAAAGATTCAGTGGGTGTTGATGACTAGGATGATTAAGAATTTCGCCATCGATCTTGACAATAACATCCTTTTGATTGAAAAAATGTGCTTCAAAAGGTTGTCACCTTCATCAGAAAACGGACAGTGGAGCAGATTTGGATGTTCATCATCTTTGATTATCGGTTTTTGATTCTAACATGCCAAGGCCTAAGGACTGACATATTTAAATGTAAAATAATTAAGTTTATTTGCTCACAAACTAGTTACAGAAAAAGAAGAATATCGAGATAGCTTACTTGTTTTCTGGAGGATGGACATAAATGCATCTCTCTTTGAAGTTGCACAATCAGTATGTACATAATAACGACATTTATTGCATTTGTAAATCCACAAATGTTCATAGAAGAAGCGACCACACATTCTGCAAAAAGGATGGAATCTAGCCCTTTTCTCAGAAATGGAAAACGAATAGGCTAGGGTAAGTGGATGGGAATGACTAAATGTCTCATTAGTATGATTTTGGATTAGTAACTTGGCTGGGAGCAAAGCACAGTCCAGGTGGATCCTATACCTAGGACAAATGATACACTGAAAGAAGTTCCCATCATGTTTTTCACCACAAGCAACACATACGGATACTATGCGGCCAAACATACGTTCTAGTTGGTGATCAGGGTGACTAGGGTGGTTTAGCTTTTGTTGAGAGATAGTAGCACATGTTATGTCTATGCTAATATTGCACGTTTTACAATAGTAATTAAAGAAACTTTCCCATTTAGAATTACATACATGACACATCCATTCATCATACTGGTCAAAATTTAATTTAACGCGTTGATTTCTCTTCGATAAGGTAAGATTGTGGCCTGGATGTAAAGGGTGATTGTTTTGTTTTTCGGGTAGTTCGGCACAAAATTTGTGCAGTGAGTAGTCACAAGGCTTGCACTGGTAGTAACACAAATGAAATGAATAGATTTGTTCCTTACACATGTTGCATTGGCCACCATGCTTTTCTTCCTCGTAAAAATCATCTTCATCTCCATCTTCCTCCTCCTCTTCCTCTTCAATGTTTTCACTTTTGCGGTCCGGGTTTAGATACACAAGGCTAAGGGGATGAGGGTGAGTGAAGTGCTTTAGCTCCTCCATTGCAAGTACATTGATATAACAAATGTGTTTAGTTTAAGTTAAAGAGATAAATATATCCAGGGGTATATTTTCACGTACATTGCAATGTGCTTATATTTGTGATATGCATGCTCATATCTGATATTCTATCATATTTATATTTATACTCAAATTACAACTTATCAATGCATATATCATCCAAACAATAAAAATACGTAGTATATAAGATGCATAAAAAAATTAAAAAAATTATAGACATACCAGTTGGATAATCCTATAAATTTCTAAATGGACTGATGTTTTGCTGTAACGAAGATAAGAGCGGAGTGCACCTTTATAGAGGAATGAAACAGAATATGTGTGGTTACACGAAAGGAATATGGCATTCAATACAAAACGTCATTCCTTTAAAGTCACACTTTGCTTCTCAACATAGAGGTGTGTTTTATTCCATTCCATGATTGAACCGAAAGCAAAATTACCTGACTTAAATATAACTAAAAAGAATGAAAGTATGATAGCGTTTTATCTGTTTTAAAGCGATGTTCGAATAAAATGTTGTCTATGCATTTGGAATGGATGTAGAATTACATCCCATAAACGATGTTGTTACATTTACAGAATTACAGTTACACTATAGATGTTATGACATGGGTCATCTGTTTGCAGAAAAAATTGCTACATTTTCTATTTTTAACTTGTTCTTGAAGAAAAAAAATAGTTAGTTTAAAAATGAAATTGTATGTTATGCCCCTCGATGTTCATAGAAAAACTATTACATGTTGTAAATTACTAGTCACTTAGAAAAATACATGAATTTGATCATGACTTCCAAATTATTTAATGTGAGAGTAAACAATATGTATGGTTCAATCCCATGATCAGAAGATATAAATTTTGAAAGGCCATTAGGAAAAGGAAAGAAATACTGAAATATATTCATAAAGCAGATTCTGGTATCTGCAAATGATAGGACATGCAATGGACATTGTATATTATCATGACCAGAAGGTTACTCGTTTAACAAAATTTTCCGGCGAGCAAATTTTTATGTTTTCAAGCATCAAATAATTTGATCACTTTTAAATGATCATTTTTAGACTTAAGAAAATATAACATAGTACTCGCGCAAAGCGGGGAAAACCGGGATAGTTTAAAACTGTTTTTGATTTTCTTGAGATTTGGTGATGATGAATGACAGTTTTCGGTGATTGTCAACTATTTTCAGTGATAGTGTAAAATATTGGGAAAATGGATTTTTTTAAACTAGTATTTGAAGAATCATAAGTTTAAGTAAACGTAGGATTACGGTTAAAGGAATGAAACAATAAATCTTGGTTACACAAAAGGAATATAACATTCGATACAAAACGTCATTTCTTTAAAAGTCACACTTTGCTTCTCAACATGAGGGGTGTTTTATTCAATTTCTTGATTGCACTAAAAGCAAAATTAAATGACTTAAATGTTGGAATCTTAGCATATTATACATGTGCAATTCACAACCCGTGCTACGCACAAACTCGGTATCTAAGTGTTTTTCGCGTAATGTTTGTAATAATCTATAAGTAGGTCTGCCGCTAGAATCTTTGTTGATTGTTCAAAGGAGTTTGTTAATGTTTACATAAATGTAACCATTTCGTTGACTTTATATGGTATGTTTGGTAAAAATAGATTGTGTTGGTGCTGTTGCTAATGCTGGTGTTGGCGCTATTGCTATTGCTGAAAAAGATTAATTTTATAAGCTACATGAAGTAACATTTTATTTTCAGAGATTATGGAAGATAATTTTTTTATAATCTCTTATAAGCTCTGTCTGCCAAACAAATATTATTTTTTAAGTATCTTAATTTTTGAAAAAATAAGCATAATCTCTCCATAATCTCATGTGCCAAACATATCCATAATCTCATGTGCCAAACATAGCCATAGTTTATTTCTTGTTGTTGTTTTCTTATTTTATTTTTTTTACTTTTTATCTCTTAAAATGTTTGGGTTTGTTTAAGCCAAGGTGTTTTGGGCGTATTTTTTCATCGCGTAGTGTTTCTTTAAATTGTGGAATATACAAAAATCTATAACTAAGGTTGTCTCGAATAACACGGGTTCTAAATGGAGTCGGGTTCAGCCGTTCAGGTATGTTTTTTAGCCTGAACCCGACCCGACTAACACCCTTATGTGTGATTATAATAAAAATAATAATGATAGAATGGTCATTTAAAAATTAAATGATATTTCATATGTATTTTAAAGTTTTAATTATATATAAATTGGATATTTGGACATATATGATAATTTTAAGTTTAAGATTGGATTTATGTGTAATTTTTAAGTTAGGTTAGATATATGTGAAATTTTAAGTTTTAGATCGGATAAGTATATGTAATTTTCAACTTAGATTGGATATATATGTATTTTTGATGAAAAAAAATGATATATACGAAATTCTCCCTTTCATTTTTGATTATTTTTTAGTAGTTGTTAGTTTCTTCCTAATATCTAAGGCCCATGTATTCCATCTGTTAATTGCAACCTTTGCCATACCTATGTGTTTTTCTCAAACACGCCAACCAAATTCAACCATTTCAAGTATCGTAAGATTGTAGTTTGCCTTTTAAAATGAAGTAAGAATCAAATCTACAATTGCATTTTGTTGTTTTCAGAATGGTTTACCACATTACTTTTGTCATCTATTTTTATCTAAAGACTATATCACATTTTTACTTGTGTAATCTAAAAATTTTATATACTTTAGTCAATTAATCTTTGTAGTACCACAAAGTAATACCACGACCACTCTAGGTCTCTAGCCCATGCCTTATCTTCATTTTAACATTACTTCGACTTTTCCATCATTCTTTTAAAATGTACTACATATCTATTTTTCTTGTTCTCACTATTTCACATTGAAGATTGGAGACAGACTTTGTATATTACAATATATATTTTGTCTTGTCTCATGAGCTTATATCTAGTTCAAAAATTAGATAACTTTTTATTTTAATGAATCACTAGCCGGGTACCCGCGCGTTGCGGCGGCGGGCACCCGTGTGATTATATTTTCCGGCAAGAATCATTTCGAAGTACTTGATATTTCACGGTTTTCGGTTACATAATCAGTTAAGATTGAATTAATGATAAGATGTGTTCTTATATGGTACATGCTCGGGTGTGTAATGCTTAATTTTAGGTTCGAAATTCAAACAACGATGAATCCAACTTTGAATCATTCTTACAACTCTATCCATGTATACTAACTAATACAACCTAAATGAACCAATAACCGATCGTTACAGATCACGGACTAACCAAGCAAGATCAAATCAAGTAGTCAACCAAAAGTTATGTTGTCTCTCTAAATAAATTTGATAAAATTTCCATGTCTGAAGTTGAACCCACAAATTACAAAAGTATGAAAGTTGCACATAAAGAATTCTCATGCAAAATAAATTGAATTCTCATGCAAAATAAATTATTCAGTGCATTAACCTGTTCATAAAATGTAGTTAATTCTATTAACCAAACTTATGTAATTAATTTCATTTGGTTACTTACTTTTTTGGTTGGGTTTATGATCGGATGTAAGGTGTGTTTTTATATGGTACAAGTCGGGTGTGTAATGCTTAATTTTAGGTTCGGAGTTCAGAATAATGTATTCATCCTTTATATAGGATAGTTTTAACAAAATTTCGATGGCGCATGTTTCTTGTTTTGACAAACAGTATTTGCAGCGTTAAGGAATCCTTTCAAAGTTAAATTGTTTTTCTAACAGCACCGATATATGTATTAGAGAGTGTTTTTTTTTTCCGATAACATTGTTTTAAGTTGAATTAATCAATTAAGATTATTATAATAATGAAATATAACTTCACGGGTCAAGCATTTTTTGCGATTGTTCACCATTAGTTACGTCAAGTAATTTTTGCTACTCTTTCAAATATTTGTCAATCAATATTTGTAGTTTTTCACACCAAATAAAAAAATACAAACACTAAATTGAGATGGTTAATTGGCACGTGAAGAGTGTAGTACAACTTTTTGATTAATTGTCAACAACTGATTGAGAAGTCTCAATCTTTTCGGTTTTCAAACAATCTTAGCGATGCACATCGATCATTCTGCATCAAAAATATTATTGACAATATTTACTACTAAAATACAAAAAAAAAGGAAAAAAAATTCAAAAGAAACCATATAGATGAACAATTTTATTTTTTTTAAAAAGTTTCATGCATATCTAACCTCATAACTGCAAAAAAATAAAAATCAAATATCCAGTAGTAGCAACACAACAAAAACCACTGATACACTACCGAAACCACAAAAACTAAACCAAAAATACCAAACCACAGTTCACATATTTAATATATAGTTGTGATTTTTTGGCAGCGAAAAAACCAAACATAACCGAAACACCATCTACAACTGAAACCACCAAACCTATAACCAAACCAACCAAATATGTCACCAAGTCCACCAGATCTACCACCAAAACCACCAATACACAACAATTTGTGTGATTGTTGCGGCTGATGGTGGCGGCAACAAAGGTAGCGAAGGTGGTGGCTGAGGCGTTGTGACAGATGAGGTAAAGGTTTGTTTTTGATATTATGAGATAATGAGGAAGACTGTGGTAGTGTGTCATTTTATAGTGAGAAAATACGTTAAGTAATGTTACTATAATGATTTAATGGGCTGTTACAAAAAAAAATTAAACGGGTTGAAATGTTGTATCATTATGGGCTCTTAATTTTAGCTGTTATGGACATTGGACGTTTTGAATGAAAGTTACCTGTTTCAAATATTTTGGCTGCTACAAGATGTTGAATAATATTTGACTGATTGGATTGTTATTTCTAAATAAAGAAATGTTTTTGGTCTTACATATTTTAATACTACTTTATTTAGCAAGTCCCAAACCTTTTATAAAGTAATATAGATATAGATTATAAAATTTCAAAAGCCTTCAACGATAAGACAATAATTATAATCCATAATCACTACTTTCTCATATCATGAACCAAATCAAACTACACAAAAATCTTTATTTTTTTACTTGTTAGACACATATCTATCACACAACCCAAATAACAACCCTGGCCCATGTTCCATTAGGTACGTATTTTTATCATTAGTTTACAACCTTATAGGAAAAGGGTGGTGGAACCTAAGCCCAAGGATAAATAACCCACGTCTTACTTCCTTTCTGCCTGAACAAACGGTTTCAAACAAAACACAAACGGTAATACCAAACGAACCCTTTAATATCTCAATTTCCGCTTTAAGACCTTTTTATAAAAGGTCTCGGTAGGTTCATTTTTCGTTTGTTTTTCGTTCAAGATCTATGATGTAAACGTGTATAAATGTTTATAAAGATTTTGATAACAATACCAAACACGAATTTGAGCTCTTTAAATGTTTCTTATTAGTTTCGAATCTGTGTGGGTTGTCATTGTTTGCCTGTGAGGAGGATGGGACAGTGAGGTAGTGTGTTGTTTGAGTTGGGCTATAGCTGTAGAAAAAGGTGTAGAAGGAGGATGCTTTATAGTCTTGTGTTGTAACTGATGGGAGTTGAGGATGCTTTGCAGTCTTTTTGGTTATAAATGCATGATGGTTTGTATGCTTGAAACTGCAGCAACACTTCATATTCAAAACCATTATGATCACAGGATTTCAAGCAGTAATACTCGATCTGGAATACTCTACATTAAATCAAGGGACTAAAAGCTGTGTCATGATTACTACACATTTATTCTAAGACTGAATCTTATAGTACTATAAATGTAATATAAGATATAAATAAGCATGAGTACGCGGAAGACAAGATCAAATAGTGCAAATTAATTAACGTAATTAATTTATCTTGTTTATCTTTTCTTGTGACGGTTATGATTAGAGGTGAAAACGAGTCGAGCCGAGGTCGAGCCCGAGCTTGTCAGAGCTCGAGCTCGGCTTGTTTATATATAAAAAGCTCGAGCTCGTTTCGAGCCTAACATTTTGAGCTCGAGCTCGGCTCGTGAAATTTTTCACAAGCTCCGGCTCGGCTCGGGCTCGACTAATTTATATGATGTGTAAAGTTCAAATGGAGCTCGACTCATTAACACAAGGCTCGAGTTTGGCTCGTTAACACAAAGCTCGGCTCGTTAACACAAAGCTCGGCTCGTTAACACAAGGCTCGAGCTCTATAACTATGTTATACATATAGAAAATATATATACGTATATATTTCTATGGCTCATTTAGGCTCGCGAGCCTAAACGAGTTTTTTTATAGAGCTTGGGCTCGAGCTCATTTATTAAAACAGTAAAGAATCAAAAGTATGATTACTCTATGATCTCACACACAACATGTTTTAATAGCAAATAATTAGTATGTTAGTACTTGTAAATGATAAGCTAATTAAATCATTAGCTTTCTAAAAACCAAAAAATTCAAAACCTTGCCTACGAGGGGGGTTGTTGATTGGTTATAGAAGGGAAGAAGAAGAAGAAGAAGCAAGTCCAAACCGATCGACCTCCTTAAGGAGTCCAAACCGATCGGCCCTATGTAAAGGGGAGGATTATAGAACTTTCAATTTCTTCTTTTTTCATCTAAGTCCCTCTAATTAATAACTAACGACCGTTAGTTAATAATTTCGTTTGTATATTAGTAATTCACTCTTGACGAATAACTCGTACTTACCCCACTAGCTATATTGATCGGGTACACTGCCCATTAGTGTTAAGTCTATAGGTTAGTTCGAGAAAATATAAATAGTAAAACTTGGTTATAATAATATAGACCACAAATAACACATCACAATCCTAGCCAAACTTGATCATCATCATTTATCTTATTTACCATGTAGTGATCATCCCTCAACATCTTGCTAACCTTTTCCGATACATGTCTCAAAGTTCCTTTGCTAAACTTAGCAAGTTCATCCATTCTCATAAACCTCTTCTCAAGTATGTCATTTACATAAACAATACCAAGACCATATTGAGGATGTTCATAACATTTCCATGAATGAAGTTTGTGCAATCTTGGGAATACGAGCATAGGGACAGTGAGGTTTACCCTTTTTCGATAACTTTCCACAGCCATCTGAATGTCCTCGACATCCACTACTATGGCCTTTGATCTCATAAATATCTTCATCGACTCGATAATGTCATGATCAATGCCTTTCTTGTTGTAGTAGCTCACACGTCAGTGATAGATGTCCTCTACGTCATGTGGATGAATGTTCATATAGTCGGCTTCCGAGAAACTGTAGTTGAGGTTGTCAGCCCTTCGTTCCTAAAAGTCAACAAAACCATGCTCCTAGAATCTATATGACTTGATGTCTATAATGTGCATAATCCTACGTCGGGAGTAAACTTCATGACGAGTTTTAGCTTTCCTTAAGTTGAATTGTTAGAAATTCCTTGAAGGTTTGCTTAAGTGCGTGATCCCATGGTATGCATCTCTGTTGTATCTTTCTAGAGGCAAGACTGTTTTGATGAACTTCTTCCTATACGACCTTTCTTTCAAGAACTTATCAGGAAAGTATCCAAACAACGGACTTCTTTCATTGGTCTTAGAACATCTCTGCCAATAGATGGGTTATAGTCTTCAAGTTGAGGGTATGTAATTGTCTCTTCCATATGTGAGGTAAACTAAATCATAGTTTTGGCAGGTTTTGGGATTAGGAAGTTTAAGTTTTTGAACTATGGGGAATGCATCACATGTGGGAATACCCGGAGCTTCTTTCATTGGTCTGAGAACATTGATGAGTGTGTAAATACTCATCATTTTTGTACAAAATAAACTGCAAAATCATCTGAAAACACTCAGAAACACATCAAAATGATCAAAATATCACAAATCAGTGTTTTATGTGTTTCAAATGCAAAAATATCAAAATCAGATGAAAAACATATCAAATTTGCAAAAATTGCGTTTTAGTCCCCAAGTTTATAAAATTGTCAAAAAATAGTCCCTGAGCCAAAATTTCAAAAGAAAAGTCACCAAAGGTCTTTTAAAAATCATAAATTGTCATATTTAGTCCTTTGGTGAAAAATCTAAAAGTTTTGAGAAAATTACATTTTAGTCCCTGAAAATCCAAAATGTTCAAAATTAATCCTTGGGAATTTCAAAATGTTAAAAATTAACCCTTGGATTATTCAAGTTGGCAAAACCAACCTTTTTACTACTCTTCATAAAGTTACATGTTTGGTCCTTGGGAATTGGGGCTTTACACATTTGGTCCTTTGGTTTTGAGATATTACACATATGGTTCTTGTTTTATTAATCCTAAACTAACCAAACCGGACCCTAATATAACCCAAGCCCAAACACAACCCCTGGCCCAAATCCTTTACCCGGTCCTCAACCCGACACCAACCCAACCCAAATATTTAAACAATAAACAAACCCGCCCCAGCTTGTCTTCCCACGACAACTGCGCTACCACCTCCACCTACCAACCCACCTACACCACCAATTGTCCCCCTCCTCACCAACCTCACCAATGCATTTAATGCATCCTTTTTCCTGCCCCTAATATCCAAACCCGATTTTCCCGCCAAAACAAGATTAATGGCCAGGATGAGTTTTAGCCAATCTATGGCTCGCATTGATGCTTTGGGATTTGATCAGAGGAGTGAGAAAGAGACTTTTGAGCATATAAGAAGCCAAAGAGAAGCAAGTTTGAGAGATAGTTTTAGTTTTCTTAAAATTGTATGTCGCTTTTAATAAGTAATCTGTGTCCTAATTAGTTTTCGATTTGTATCTTTAAGTTATTTTGTACTCAAGATAATCATTTAAGTGTATTGCAACTTAATTTCAGTATCAATTCAAGTTTTAAGTTCAATTTCCAAATTTTTATGTTCTTGTTGAAATTTTAATCTCAAAATCATTGTTAAACCTTTTAGCAAGTAGTAGTTTTAAGCTTAAACAAGCTCCATTAAGCTTGTCAAAGCTCAGATAAGCTTATTTGCACAATTCATGCAACTTTGGCAACTGGTCAACAAAAGTCAACATAAGAGCATAATGGGTGCGAGATTGGAATGGGTTGATTCAAAGCTGGAAATGGGTTGACATGGAACCAGTGGGTTGAATAAATTAGGGTAGTGTTCTTGGTTTCATGTGTGGCAGGCATAGTGGCCATTGGACAATTTGTAAGCAATTTTCAAGTTTTATGCATAATCAGTTTTTGTAGTGTTAATCTGCTCAAATCTGTCTTAATAGTAGTGTTTAGGGTATTTAAATTTAATTTGATCATAATTATAAGTTGGTTCTGAGTTTGGATCTGTTTTGTTGCAAAAACAGTTGCATTAAGAGTGTTTGGCATTGCTAAAACAACTCTCTGAGAGGTGTAAGCGATGAGTCTACCTCTGTTGTTTCATGCTTATTAAGTTTATTTGAGCTCATGTTGGTCATAGTTTAGTTACAAGACACCGAAAGTCAAACATAATTTAAATCTATCTCACAGTTATTATGCTCATTGTGGATCATAGAAGTGCAAAACACGGAATTGAGTTTAAAAGTTCTAAACAAAGCTTGCTTCATTCTCATTTCATCAAAATACATCAACATTAGTCATTAAATTGGATCAAAAATCCATAAAAGTCAACTTGTGTGTCTGTTTCAAAAAGTCAAAATGAGTCAAAACTGGGTTTGGCGAGATGTTGCAAAGATCTGCACAGTGTCATCAAAGCTATTCAGGTCCTGGTTTTTGGAATACAAGTAGTCCTTTAGGTGGTCTTTAAGACCTAGTATCACTTTTTAAGCTCAAGCCCTCGGTTGAGCTTGTGCAAAAGCTCAAAGTGAGTCTCTGTTGCCTGCTCCCACTCAGTATTAAGCTGAGTGGTTTTCTATTCTTGTGCAACTTGCACAGAGTTCATAAAAGCTTTGTAAGGTCTAATCTTTTGGTTATCAGTAGTCACTTAGGTCTAGTTTAGGTATCAACAATTGGATTCTAGTTTGTAGCTTATTTGGGTGCTTATTCTTTGTCGCAGTAGGCACCAATTCTGTTTTAGTGCTTGGATCAAAATCATCAATTTGTGTTCTATTGCTATTCAGTAGTTATAGCTTGTGGATTTCTGTTTCATTTGGTCATATTTAGTGTAGCATAGTTCCTGTTTTCAGTTGGTAGCTTAATTTACCTTTTTAGCTTATCAAGTGCTTATTTTGATAAGCACTTGATTGATCAGTTTCATTATCTTCCACATAACATACTGTTTTTCCATTTTTCTTAGCTACTTAACATTATTTTAGAGTTTTCCTGAAATTTTCAGATTTTTATAAGCTGTTTTGCTATTTTTCTTGATTTTAAGTAGTTTTTAAGCATTTTTAATTACCCTTTAATACAAAAAATTCAGAAAAGGTTCAAAAAAATAAGTTTTCATTTTTCTTAGGCTTAGATAAATATAAAAAGTATAAAAAGTAATTTTCCATATTTTTCATAGTTCATTTGGTAATTTTTAGTGATTTAATTAGTTTTTAATAGTTTAAAATTCATAGAAAATAGATAAATAGTCATAAAAATACAAAAATAGTTTTGAAAAGTCTATTTTGATATTTTAGACTTTTCCAAGTCTTAATTTTATTTTTCTAGCTTAATCTCCTATTTTCTTGTATTTTAGGTAATTAATTAATAGTTAAAATAGTTTTTAATTAAATAATTAGTCTTAAAAATAATTTTATTTTTCTATAAATTTTATTTTATCATTAGGATTGTAAAAACATCATTTTCATATTTTTAGGGTTAATATTGCTTTAGTTTCACGTTTTTAGTTATGCGTCGTAGATTTTAATTTAGCGGTTTAAAAACATAAAAACAAAAACATCATCTTAATTTTAGTGATAGCGTTTATTTAATAGGTTTTATCTTTTTAATTTCCTCTCATTTGCATTTTAGCCTTTGTATTTGTTTGATATTTCTGTAGTTATAATCACCAATTCATAATCATTTTTCGTTCAAACTCCTCGATCACTATACGTTGATTGATCCATTGCATAGCTCATTTGGGACATAACGACGGGGAGACCCTATACTCCTCGGATCTTCATTGATTTCGTGCTTAAGCTGTTTTAGGTTTCTTACGCTAGCGTGAGAGAACTTGACGGTTTTGGCGCATCAAATTTTTGGCCTTGCATGCCGGGAGCCGTGTGATTTATCTCCGTTTTAGCAGATTAGTTGTTTGAATCCTCACTCATTGTTTATATCATCCATCTCTGTATATATATATATCCATATTTTCTTCTAAAAATCCAAAAACCCAAAAACCAAAAGCGTATAAAACACAAAAATATTTTCCTTTTGTTTCTATATATGTATCAAAAATAAAAATACAAAAAGAATCGTCGTTTTCTTTAATAATTAACAACTTAAAAGATTACCACCGAAAACCAAGGCAGTGCACTACCTAACTGGGGGTGCGACCATAATAAGTTCCCGAACTAAAGATATAAAACTTGCCTTTGTGTCCTTGTGATTGGTGTACCTTTTTCAAAGAAGCCATTCACCTTGGATTATTGGTTAAGTTCACTGTTGTTTTGCCTCGATTTTGTGTTAACTGATTTTGTTGTGATATCGACGTTTCAGAACCAGAAAACCCATAAAGATTCTTCTCACCCTGATTTTTATAAAACCGTCTTCATAATTCTCATTCTCATCTGAAAGATTTTCATAATTCCATTTCTCTCCTTAGCTCTGAGTTTCCTTAGAGTTAACTCTAGTGCATGCGCACTCGTTCCTCTAGATCATTGAGTCCTTTGCGTGATCTAGCAGAAATTCCAAGGAGACGTTCTCGTAGACGTGTTGCCCAAATAGTCGAACCCGAGATTCGTACTATTTCAAACAACACCATGGCGAGATCTAACGCACTATGGCGGAAATGCTCCAGGCACCCACCGAGGGTTATGGAGATGCCATTGTTTTACCCGTAATCAACTCTGATCACTTTGAATTGAAGACACATTTGATCCAACTTGTGTCTACAAATCAATTCCGCGGTCGTCGAGAAGACCAGTATGCACACATCCGTTGGTTTAACAAGTTGACCTCAACTATCAATTTCAAGGATGTGCCACAAAAAGTCATCAAGTTGATGCTTTTTCCATTCTCTCTTGAGGGACAGCCGGATTGGCTGGAAAAAGAACCCACTCGATCTATCGAAACTTGGGAGGATCTTGTTCAAAAGTTTGTGAATTACTTCTTCCCTCCATCAAAGACGACTAATCTCAAAAATGAAATTTCTGGATTTCGTCAAAATTTCGATGAAAACTTTGGAGAGGCATGGGAGAGATTCAAAGATCTCCTCAGGAAATGCCCCCATCATGAATTCACGGAGCTTCAACAAGTAAATATCTTTTACAATGGGTTGAACGGAAACGATCAAGATTCCTTGAATGCAGCCGCAGGCGGCAATATCTTGAATCGTAGACCTAAAGATGTGATTGAGATTTGCGAGCAAAAATCAAAAGTTCCTATTTCTCACAACAAAGTCAATGTTCAGAACACTCCTGCTTCTTCATCCGGTAACTCTTCCGAGTTAGCCGCTCCGTTAGCCGCTCTAACGGACATCATCCATTGTATGATAAAAGAGGTAAAGGAAATCAAAAGCGAAATTCATAAGCCGGAACCAATCAAAGCCGTAAACAAGGTGTGTGAAACTTGTAGTGGTCCACATGCGTATTATGATTGTCAAGCAACCGATGCTCCCTTTTACCAAGCTCCCGTAGCTTCGGTAAACCACAATCAATACGACCACAGTCGATCCTCACTACCGTTCACCTAGCGGTATGACACCACCTGGTTTTCCTCCTGTGCAAAACCATGGCAATCAAAACCATGGCAATCAAAATTGCTTTGTTCCGAATCAAGGACAAAATTTCAATAACTCTCAAAATTTCAATCAAAACCGGAACAATTTCAACCAACCTTATCAAGCTCCTAATCATCAAAGTTATCAACCACCTCCTCAAGCTCCCATGCCAAATGACTTCATGAAAATGACTGAGTCAAACATGCGTTCAATGCAAACTCAGATCAATAACATGAGAGTTGAGCTTAAAAGGGAAATTGATACCACAATGTCTCGGCAGACAAATGAGTTAAAGAATATGATGAGCAGTTTCATGAACATGAATATTAACAAAGCTTCACCATCTTCTGGAGGACTCCCAAGCAATACTATTCCCAATCCTAATGCCGAGTTGAAAGCCGTCACCACTCGTAGTGGTAAGACGCACAATGGACCTTCGACTCCAATGCCCCCTCCTCCTGTGGCATTTAGTCAAGTTACCAAGGAGACAACGGACAAGGTGCATTATTCAAGCCCACGAAGTACCGCACACGTCCAACCTTCGGTGGTCCAAGTTTCAAATCCGGAACCCGATGTTCCGAGGAAAAATCCTGAGCCAGAAAACACTTCCATCCCGGCTCAAAAGTCTAGTCAGCTTCCTTACCCATCAAGAATGAATGATGAGAAGCTCAAAGACAAAAACAAAGAGCAAATGGAAAATTTTTCCAAATCTTCAATGAGCTTCACTTTGATTTAAGCTTCGTTGATGCTCTCGTTCTAATGCCTAAATTTGCATCCACGCTTAAAGGCTTACTCACCAACAAAGATAAGTTGTGCGAGATGGCGAAAACCCCTCTAAATGAGCAATGCTCAGCACCATTCTTAATAAGCTTCGAAAAGCTTGAAGACCCCTGGCCGGTTTCTAATCCCGTGTGATTTCACGGGATGTTTCAATGCTCTCGCTTGGCCGATCTTGGCGCAATCATTAACCTCATGCCACTCTCAGTATGGAAGAAACTATCTCTTCCTGAACTTTCATCCACTCGTATGACACTCGAGCTAGCGGACCGTACCGTAACTCGTCCCCTTGGGATAGCCGAGGATGTCGTAATGAAAGTGGGAAAGTTTCACTTTCATGCTGACTTTGTTATAGTAGACTTCGATGCAGATCCTAGAGTTCCCCTTATCTTAGGGAGAGCTTTCTTAAGAACGAGTCGTGCTCGATTGATGTGTTTCGAGGAGTTGACCATTCGGGTTGACAACGAAGAGCTCACGTTAAATATAAACCAGAACTCCAAACCTCGTACAAACGAGTGTTGCCACAATTGATCAAAATCGAAGATTCAATGCAACACTCTCAAACTTCACGGTTAAGAGGAGTTTTCAAAACGTCTGAGCTCAAAGCTTTGAAAATTACCCCTGGTTCAAACAAATGGTTTGAAAGCTGTACCAGGGAAGTCAAGAGTGTTCTTGATGATGATGATGATCTAGATTCGGAGACTTCATCGGAAGTGGTGGAAACTGCTAGCTCTAAGAGCACACCACTTGTCCCACCTCCCGGCATCGGTTTGTGCATCGAGTTTGTTAAGTCGTGGATGAAACCAAACTCTCTTCAATTTCATCTGAATTGGATGATGATGTTTGTGATCCAATGGGAGACATTCTTCCCATTGATGAATTGCTCAAAAATGATCCATCATCTTCTAGTCCTATTCCCGACTCTTCCATCCCTTCTCTCACTCCTGATGAGGAAGAGGACAACTTTTGGAATGAAGTCGATGCATTTCTTATCGATGAATCAATTCCAACGGGAATTGATAACACTTACCTTGATCCGAGGAGACATCCTTTTTCTGGAAAGTCTGTTGATTGAAGAACCATTTCCCACCCTCCCTCCCGGACATCTTCTTGATAATCACCATCTAAGCTTCAAGTTTAAGCTTAAAGATGTCAAAACTGGTGATTTGCTTCTCTCTCCTGAGGAATGGACATGCATTCTCATGTACGTCTTTATTCCATTCTTCACGGATGGTGTGGTTGCTCTTTCCCTTTTCTCTTTCGGGAATGAGGACACCATCTTTGACCCGGTATCATCCTTTATAGTTTCTACTATTAACAATACCGCGGTTATATCTCGTCGGTGTGGAACTTTCTCGATGTTCATATGTTTACTAACATTGTGAACGAAAGTCCGATCGAGATTGGTTTTCCACGTTACTTTCCCCATGAACAAATGAATACGGGGTCGAGTCAAGCTAGCGACTTCGGGAATCAAAAACAGTAGCATGCCATATGGGTTTTCACCCATATTTCTGTTTTCTCACCTCTTTCTACCACCCTAGTGTGGGGGGGTTGCCCACATGTTTCATTAAAAAAATCTTCTTTCTAAATAATGGCCGTAGTATTTCTCTTTCACGTTCTTTGTTTCGGCATAACCGCCGGTACTTTGAATATTGAGGGCAATATTCATCTCTAGTGTGGGGGGGATTCTCACGAATTTTATCATGTAAATATACCGCCTAATCCCCCCGTTTTTGGCCAAAATTTTTTTTTGGAGTAAGTGTTCTACACTTCCTCATCTGGTTATCAACCGCCATGTCAGTAAGACTAAAGGATGGGCTAATCCAGGAGCAAACGGCTCTTGGTAAAGATTTCTCAAATCCGTTTATATGGCTTGCAATTTGCCCAAAATTGTATGGTATTCAACTCACCATATCCTAAAAAGTGAAGAGTTGGCTAGCCCGCAAGATTATGGCTTGTGGTAAAGGCAGTTGGAAAACCATAATTGGTAATCGACTCACCAAAGATAATATTGATAATTTATCTAAGAGTTGGCTAGTCCGTAAGTGCGGCTTCGCCTCGTAAAGACAAAATCAAATCCGTTGAAATCTGGTGGTTTGCTCAAAATCACATGGTTATCGGTGTACCATGGTTCTTACTTGAACTAAAACATTTGGCTACTCCGGAAGTAATGGCTTTTGGTAAAGAGATTAAAATCCATTATGTTTTCTCAAATCATTGCTAGGGACTAGCAATATCTCAGTGTGGGGATTGATGAGTGTGTAAATACTCATCATTTTTGTACAAAATAAATCAAGAAAATCATCTGAAAAACACTCAGAAACACATCAAAATGATCAAAATATCACAAATCAGTGTTTTATGTGTTTCAAATGCAAAAATATCAAAATCAGATGAAAAACATATCAAATTTGCAAAAATTGCAGTTTTAGTCCCCCAAGTTTATAAAATTGTCAAAAATAGTCCCTGAGCCAAAATTTCAAAAGAAAAGTCACCAAAGGTCTTTTTAAAATCATAAATTGTCATATTTAGTCCTTTGGTGAAAAATCTAAAAGTTTTGAGAAAATTACATTTTAGTCCCTGAAAATCCAAAATGTTCAAAATTAATCCTTGGGAATTTCAAAATGTTAAAAATTAACCCTTGGATTATTCAAGTTGGCAAAACCAACCTTTTTACTACTCTTCATAAAGTTACATGTTTGGTCCTTGGGAATTGGGGCTTTACACATTTGGTCCTTTGGTTTTGAGATATTACACATATGGTCCTTGTTTTATTAATCCTAAACTAACCAAACCGGACCCTAATATAACCCAAGCCCAAACACAACCCCGGCCCAAATCCTTACCCGGTCCTCAACCCGACACCAACCCAACCCAAATATTTAAACAATAAACAAACCCGCCCCCGCTTGTCTTCCCCGACAACTCGTCATGCACCACCTCCAAATTCTACCAACCCACCCTACACCACCAATTGTCCCCCCCCTCCTCACCAACCTCACCAATGCATTTAATGCATCCTTTTCCTGTCCCTAATATCCAAACCCGATTTTCCCGCCAAAACAAGATTAATGGGCCAGATGAGTTTTAGCCAATCTATGGCTCACATTGATGCCGGATTTGATCGAGGAGTGAGAAAGAGACTTTTGAGCATATAAGAAGCCAAAGAGAAGCAAGTTGGAGAGATAGTTTTAGTTTTCTTAAAATTGTATGTCGTTTTAATAAGTATCGTGTCCTAATTAGTTTCTGATTTGTATCTTTAAGTTATTTTGTACTCAAGATAATCATTTAAGTGTATTGCAACTTAATTTCAAGATCAATTCAAGTTTTAAGTTCAATTTCCAAATTTTTATGTTATCATTGAAATTTTTAATCTCAAAATCATTGTTAAACCTTTTAGCAGTGTAGTTTTAAGCTTAAACAAGCTCCATTAAGCTTGTCAAAGCTCAGATAAGCTTATTTGCACAATTCATGCAACTTTGGCAACTGGTCAACAAAAGTCAACATAAGAGCATAATGGGTGTAATTGGAATGGGTTGATTCAAAGCTGGAAATGGGTTGACATGGAACCAGTGGGTTGAATAAATTAGGGTAGTGTTCTTGGTTTCATGTGCGTGTGCCCATAGTGGCCATTGGACAATTTGTAAGCAATTTTCAAGTTTTATGCATAATCAGTTTTTGTAGTGTTAATCTGCTCAAATCTGTCTTAATAGTAGTGTTTAGGGTATTTAAATTTAATTTGATCATAATTATAAGTTGGTTCTGAGTTTGGATCTGCTTTGTTGCAAAAACATTGCATTAAGAGTGTTTGGCATTGCTAAAACAACTGCCTCGGAGGTGTAAGCAGAGTCTACCTCTCGTTGTTTCATGCTTATTAAGTTTATTTGAGCTCATGTTGGTCATAGTTTAGTTCTCAAGTACAGACGAAAAGTCAAACATAATTTAAATCTGTCTCACTGTTATCTGTTGTGGATCATAGAAGTGCAAAACCTGGAATTGAGTTTAAAAGTTCTAAACAAAGCTTGCTTCATTCTCATTTCATCAAAATACATCAACATTAGTCATTAAATTGGATCAAAAATCCATAAAAGTCAACTTGTGTGTCTGTTTCAAAAAGTCAAAATGAGTCAAAACTTGGTTTGAGCGAGATGTTAAAAGATTCTGCAGTGTCATCAAAGCTATTTAGGTCCTGGTTTTTGGAATACAAGTAGTCCTTTAGGTGGTCTTTAAGACCTAGTATCATGTTTAAGCTCAAGCCCTCGGTTGAGCTTGTGCAAAAGCTCAAAGTGAGTCTCTGTTGCCTCGCTCCCACTCAAGATTAATCGAGTGGTTTTCGCTTCTTGTGCAACTTGCACAGAGTTCATAAAAGCTTTGTAAGGTCTAATCTTTTGGTTATCAGTAGTCACTTAGGTCTAGTTTAGGTATCAACAATTGGATTCTAGTTTGTAGCTTATTTGGGTGCTTATTCTTTGTCTGCAAGTAGGCACCAATTTACTGTTTTAGTGCTTGGATCAAAATCATCAATTTGTGTTCTATTGCTATTCAGTAGTTATAGCTTGTGGATTTCTGTTTCATTTGGTCATATTTAGTGTAGCATAGTTCCTGTTTTCAGTTGGTAGCTTAATTTACCCATTTGCTTATCAAGTGCTTATTTTGATAAGCACTTGATTGATCAGTTTCATTATCTTCCACATAACATACTGTTTTTCCATTTTTCTTAGCTACTTAACATTATTTTAGAGTTTTCCTGAAATTTTCAGATTTTTATAAGCTGTTTTGCTATTTTTCTTGATTTTAAGTAGTTTTTAGCATTTTTAATTACCCTTTAATACAAAAAATTCGAAAAAGGTTCAAAAAAAAAATAAGTTTTCATTTTTCTTAGGCTTAGATAAATATAAAAAGTATAAAAAGTAATTTTCCATATTTTTCATAGTTCATTTGGTAATTTTTAGTGATTTAATTAGTTTTCAATAGTTTAAAATTCATAGAAAATAGATAAATAGTCATAAAAATACAAAAATAGTTTTGAAAAGTCTATTTTGATATTTTAGACTTTTCCAAGTCTTAATTTTATTTTTCTAGCTTAATCTCCTATTTTCTTGTATTTTAGGTAATTAATTAATAGTTAAAAATAGTTTTTAATTAAATAATTAGTCTTAAAAATAATTTTATTTTTCTATAAATTTTCTTTTATCATTAGGTTTGTAAAAACATCATTTTCATATTTTTAGGGTTAATATTGATTTAGTTTCACGTTTTTTAGTTGACGTCGCAGTAGATTTTAATTTAGGTTTAAACATAAAACAAAAACATCATTTTAATTTTAGTGATAGCGTTTATTTAATAGGTTTTATCTTTTTAATTTCCTCTCATTTGCATTTTAGCCTTTGTATTTGTTTGATATTTCTGTAGTTATAATCACCAATTCATAATCATTTTTCGTTCAAACTCCTCGATCACTATACGTTGATTGATCCATTGCATAGCTCGCTGGGACATAACGACCCGGGGAGACCCTATACTCCTCAGATCTTCATTGATTTCGTGCTTAAGCTGTTTTAGGTTTTCTTACGCTTGCGTGAGAGAACTTGACGGTTTTGCGCGCATCAAACATCTCTGCCAATAGATGGGTCATAATCTTCAATTTGTGTTTAATTCCATGTGAATGCAGAAAATGACTTCAACATTGCCAGCAATTTGTTCGTTGTTGTAGTCTCTATCAATCTTGCGAGCTTGGTTGAGCTTGTAGAGAACACTGTCATATACTTCTTCCATTATTTTTTTCATACATGCTTCAAAAACATTTTTCGTGTCTATATCCCCTGTTACTTCCCTCAAGGCCCTGTGCAAATGGAGTAGATACTCTCTTGAGATTTTCAGCCGTTGGCTTCTGATAACGCTCATTTTGTATATATTTTAGTCACATTATTTGTATATTTATGCATATCATTTGGTTATGTTATGAACGTTTTGCGCATAAAAGGTATAAAAGAGGTGTTCAGGTTTAGGTACAACTAAATCAAGGAAAACAACAAGAAAGACGAAGAAAAGATGATAAATCAAGAGAAGATACGCGAATGAAGTTTTTCGTCTAAAAGATAATGATTTGAGTTGTGATTAGTTCCAAGAAATTGTTATGGTTATGAAGCTATTTAATGATTGAAAGAGACGGGATTAACAACCAAGAAAAGATTGTTAAAGATGGAGAAAAATAGCCAAAGCAAGGTTGGAACCAAACATGCCAACCCATGGTTCAAGATCCCAACCAAAGGTTAAAGCAGAAACCCAACCCAATGGCTCAAAACGCCAACCTTTGGGTTAAGCAGGAATCCCAGCCACCGGCTGAGAATTCCAGCCGCCCGGCTGGATCCTTCAGCAGTTGGAAAGTTGCATTAAAACTTGTTTTAATCACCATTAATCACTTAAGTCCTATCATTTTCCTAAATTTATGATTAGAGGGGATTTGTAACAGCATTTTGAGGATGATTCAAGCTTAAATAGCGTCATATCTCACCATACTTCACACAACTAATCCTAGAATCAAGCGTTACACCCTAAGGACTTGATCATACTTACTACTAACCCGAAAGAACTCTAAATCTCTGCCATTATCAAAGAGAACCAAGAAGGAAGATAGGAAGAATAGGTGATATTAATTGGAAGAGGCTAAAGGTTCATTGTTCAATTGGAGGCTCTAATAAGTGCTATAACTTCTTACATTTTCTTACTCAATTGTAGTCCACGTTTAGGTAACCTTCACTACTAAGTTTATTATGTTGAACGATATGTTGATGAATAAATCTTACTTGTGTTAATGAAACTTGTTATGGAATAATTTTGTGATACTTGTTTGGGAATGTTGTAGACTTTTGTGTGAATGTTGGATGATTAGTTCGGCTAGAAAAAGTGGTTTATCTCATAAGTTTGTTTAAATAAAAGCTGTGTCCTTAAACTTGTTGATTTGACACTATTAGATTT
Source organism: Chrysanthemum makinoi (assembly GCA_910596185.1). Classification (NCBI taxonomy): domain Eukaryota; kingdom Viridiplantae; phylum Streptophyta; class Magnoliopsida; order Asterales; family Asteraceae; genus Chrysanthemum; species Chrysanthemum makinoi. Next base: position 320,465,586 of record OU343221.1, read on the forward strand.
AAAGGTCCAAAGGATTTCTAATATGGTCTAATTCCGAGAAGTTGGTCCACAAATGGATTGGTACTTGATAATTGACAACTATCAAGTGGTCAAGTTTTAAATGAACCGGGGGGTTATTTAATCACAAGTATGGGCCAAAAGGACTCCTAGGAACTAATGAAACTAATCACCTTTTCCTTACATAAGAGTTTACAAAGTAACTAGGTTAATGGGATAAGTATTGGCCGAAAGGACTACTCATGAAACTAGTATAAACATGGGATTTTCTTGATATTACCCATTAACTAGAAGTCCATGTGAAATTGATATGTGCCGTCTACATATGTTTCACCCCAAACATGTTCAACATTCTATCATGATTGTAACAATTCAAAACAAGTATTAGTGTGACAACTCGCAATTTCAGGTCATTTCTCAAGTTTCACAATTTCATCATTTATCGTAAACTTGGTTTACGTGTTCCAAATTCGCGTAACCTTAAAGGTTTAGAGGCGAATTCATGATCATAACATCACGTACATTTCATATGGACTAAGATTAGTCTACATTTCATTGACATCATTTGCATCACGTTAGTTCATTCATGACATTTCATTTCACATTTAACGCGTAAATTTTATATTAAATAAACGTTATCGCGTGAATTATTATTTTGAATATTTAATCCGATACTTCCAAAAATGATCCCGATATATTTTTATATTTACATTTAGTTTATAAAAACTATATTTTGAGTTTACCTAGTGTTCTAAATTTATTTGGTACATTATTCGTTAAAGTTAAATTATTACGACGTGTTTCTTAAAATTTTTACGATAACTATTTTATCACTCAAATTTCACAAGGAATGTATTTTTACAATTTTTATTATCTCATTACATTCTATTTTAATCTATTAAAAACTTGCTTGTACCAAAAATCTACCATTTACCCTTACTTATACATTTTCTTACACAATTACTTATACTTTATTACAACTTGTACAAGTAAATATTTACACAACATTTTATAAAAAAAAAAAATATATAATTGGGAACAAAGCCCCCCAAAATCCGGCCCTCTATAGGGTGGTAATAAATGATGGAGTGGTTCTTGATTATACATGTTTTTACACTTCATAAAAGTCTTCACTTACATTATTTGCTTCACTCATTTACTTCACCAAAAATTCACATAGTTAGAAAAGTTCTCTCTTCTTTGTTTTGCTCCTCCATAACCGGTTCTACTAGGGTTCTTCAAGGGATCATCTTCAAAATTTTCTCAAGTGTTTTATCAATCTAGTTTATACTCTATATAAGGTTTTGAAATAAAAACCAAGGGTATTTAGGTTTAACCTTGTTACTTGCACCTCATCATATTCACTTGTAAGCTTGTTTCTTTCATTTTCATGTTTCCTTTTTCATTTCATATGTATCCTTTCATTTTTGGAGCAACATGCAAGACATATGTGATTTATACCATTTTTCATGATTTTAAGAGTTATATATATATATTTGGTCATCCTATAATTATCCCCATGGTATTCTTTGGTCTTGATGGTGATTAGGAACCCATGACACCCTAAGAAGGTGTATGGTAGGATTAGATTAGCTTTGGAGTTGATTTGAAGGGATTAGAATAAGTTTTGTCCGAGAAAAACTATTTTCAATACGTATATAATGTATTCTGTCCTTGTTTTGATTTTCTGGAAAAACCGACAGTAGGCACGACTTTTTGGCCTTGATATTTAGAAAATATACTTTAAAACGAATCCGTGGCCGCTTGAACGGATAAAAACGGAGTTATAACGAAGAAGTTATGGATTTTACAAGTTTGACGACGAAATATATAATTTTCTGAAAATTCAGCATACTATTTTTACATTGTTCGGGTCAAAAACGAGCCTTAAGCTTCACAAATTATTTCGACTTATCAAAAATATATTAGTATACTTTGATACGAAGCTAAGGACGTATTATACGTAGAAAACGGATTTGAAACGACGAAGATATGCACTTTTTCATAAAATTTCCGTAACTATTATTTTCTGAAAAACTATATTATTTTACGAGACAAGTGTTACATTAGCTGTAACGACCATGTTAGCGGCTGTTTTTATCAATGATGTGGAACTTTTTGAAACGAAATGTCTTCTAATAAAATTAAGATCACCGGGCATATTTTTCAAAATGACAAGCTGTTTGTATAGCGGAGTTGTAGTAAATTATTTATGGATGTCTAAACTTGGCCGAAACTCACTTTTTACACAACAATTAGCCAAAATCACTATCTTTAACCCTTATTATCTTTATGATCGGGACCTTTATGTCGAAAACTCCTGAACTGAAACTTCTAGATTTCGATACAAACTTTCCAAAACCGTCGAGTTCGTTTTCTAACGATCGACGTACACCATTTTACGACTAGTTTTCCAAAGCCATTTTTGTTACTTTCAAGAAAATTCCTCGACATTGTTTTACGAAGAAAAGTGAAAATTTCACCATAAATCATTATAAAACCATTGTAGGATGACATTTTGACGTAAATACTTGTAAAGTCATTTTGAAAGGTCAAGACGTCAAAAGAGTATTTTTCGACGATAAGTATTATTTTCAAAACTCACAAATGGTATAAATAACATATGAAATGCATGCATAACATTACATATTAACTCATTACATATCATATCATTCGTAATAGGTCATTTTCGAGATTCACGCTATACCTCAGTGTATCCACTTTTGCCATCGCATTATTGGCCATGTGAGTTTTCATAGCCCCACTTTCAATTGTTTTGTACTGTTTTGGGGGAGATACATGCTTAACTATTTTTCACAAGTATTTTAGACTTTTAAGGCTAAATGCTACCATGATCACCATTGTCTCTAAATCAAATGTTATACTATATCAATTGTTCTTGTTTGCGTGCTATAGTACTACGTCAGATAACGTGCTCTATATCGTTGACTACCGATACATCGTCGAATATAGTACTATGTCAGTTGACTACTGATACATTGAGTTAGGTGCTATTGATTATGTGCTACAGTTCTTCGTCGATAACGCTCTAAATCAGTTGACTAATCGATACATTAAGCCTAGTTTTATTGATTAAGTGCTATCGTTCTACGCCGAAGTTAGGTACTATTGTGAATTCATTTGACATCATGTGTTTGAACATAAACTATATTACATTTTGGCAATGGGTTGTGAATACACAGGTTGCAAGTTTTGTATGGGCGGAACTTGGAACGAAAGTGGATTTACAATGTCTTTGCTGCATAAACGATTTTGAAAGGCTTTACATTTCAACACAAACTCTATGAACTCACTCAACCTTTGTGTTGACACTTTTAGCATGTTTTATCTCAGGTATCTAAGGTATTCACTTCATGGCATGCATTTGGACACATCATGGAGTCGCGATGACGACGCGTCTCACTTGGGTTTTACGTACTTTAAAACATCGTTTGAATTGTAACAAACTTATTTCCGCACAAGTTGATTTACATTTGGGACCTACTTTGTAAACTCTGATTATTTTATTAAATCAAACGATGTATTTTCCAAACGACACTTTAGGTCGTTCAATATAACTGTGATTGTGATGCTATGACAGTCAATCCCCAGGAATTCCATTCCGCTGCAAAACAGGTAATTTGGGGGTGTGACAATTAGTTTGTTTGATTGATTGGATACAATAAACCATTGTTTGTTTGCTTACTTAATTTGCGGTACTTTAGAGTGTGACAATCTTTTGTGTTTTTCTTATGCTACGAATTTTTAGACTAAAACGTCATAAAAGTCTCTTGGGACTATCCCCATTTACCACAAACCATAATACACAAGAGAAAGAAACTAGTACTCCCCTGATTAGCTCAGTAGGATCCGTGTGAAGTAGTGGTTAAATTCTTTTCTAATAAGAATGTATTCGTGATAAGCTTCATCCAATGATGAGTTTCTTCTTCTTGCTAAATATAACCTGCACACTTTAAGAAAATAGACAAAACCTTCACATAAAATCGGCGGTATAACTATATATGACTCAACTACACTAGGATATAGTGCTTGTGGAATGGATGTTTGCGGATGTTCTGGAAAATTAAGACCTGAGAATTTCCAAAAATTTAAACTTAGCACAGAAAACGAGAAAAAATTTATAAGCTTACGTTTCTGCCACCGACGTCATCGTTCCAATCGACACCGCGTCAGTCATCCCTGACAGAAATCGGTGTTTCTGGAAAAATTGCACCTTTAGAATCTAGAAAAATTCCTGCAAAACATCCATTATGACTCGATACAAGCATCTGACTCTAACAAACACACATATATATCAATTTCACTAATCGTAGTTCTCATGTTCACGTTTTTGAAAAACGTATGTAATCCTCCCTACACTTATATTTTTTGTAAAATACCTTTATATGTAATTGAGACGAGGTTAAAGACAAAATAAAGCATTTTCACAAATTCAAACATGAGAATAAACAACAATGAAAAAGATATATGACACACAAACAAGCAAACAATTAAGCATGGGTTGCCTCCCATGAAGCACGTTTCTTTATTTATGAGTCTTGTAGCTAGACTCGAAGTCATGCTCCTATGTTGTCTCGTGCACGCTTACGTGCCTATATCTAAGCCATTCCAATGTTCTCTCACTTTTCTTGTACTCATCTCCTAATTCTAGCCATTTTTTAAAGTACCTTTCATTTTTTTCATAAGTATGCCTAAGTCCCCGTTGTTTGTCTCTTTCACTAAGTATCAGAATAGGAGCCATCCGATTACATGCCTCTATATCTTTGTGCTTAAACCTAGGGTGCGTACGGGGCATTTGATAGACAAAATCCACAACTTCATTAGAGAATGTGACTAAACCATCAATCATCCGTTCATTCAACTTAGTCATTCTCCTAAAGGATGTTCCAAATATTACTTGAGTGAGGCTTCCATCAATGAATTCTCCTAGATCTTCTAGGACCATGAATTCAACCACACAGGCAAAACTTCCAACAAACACATCCAAGTAAGTGACCGCATCAACAACATTGTCCCCTTGATAGGCTAATTCATTCACCTTATATTTATTATATAGATTTCTTGAGATTAAGTTCAAAGGTAAGAATGAGTCCAAGTTAGCATCAAAACTTTCAAATCCTATTTTACAAGGGAATTGCATGTTAAAGGGGACATCAACCTCAATTCTACACCTGGGGTCAAAACATTGGGAGGGGTCTTCTACCATTTCAAAATTAACTTCATCAATGACCTCCCCGTTATCAAGTGCCTCTCCATAGTCAAATTCTTCATCGGAATCCGAATCATAGAAAGGACTATGTTGTTGCCAATTTATTTCATTATGACCTAGGTGATTTCCAAAGTGGTGCACGGGTGAAAGGTTTTGTGGGATTGCATTTTCAATTGCGGGATTGGGAGTGGGTAGTGCAAAGTTTCTACGGCGAAAGATGCGAATCATGGTGACTGAGTGATGGGTTTTATGAAGAAAGTCACGAAGAAGGGGGATAGACTACAAGGAAGCTAAAAATGAGAAAAAAATCTCATTTGATAGGAATCAAGCAAGGGAACCTGAACGAGATAAGAATGTAACTAGCTAATCTATTCCCCGGCAGCGGCGCCAAAAACTTGATGCGTGTACGAAGCGCGTTCAGGGTTAAAGGAACTTCCTTTTCATCGAGCAAGTTTGTCAACAGCATAAGCAGTGAACCTAATCATTGTAGTGTAGAATTGGGTAAGCCTCGGGGATTGATATCGTTCTCTAGGGGAATAGGAATGCAAGTAAGAAGTGTACTATGCTAAGGTTGAGGTTGAGGAAGATTCTTTTTTACCTTTTTATAATTTTTTTAGAAAGCTAAGGATAAAATCTCGGGGCTTGGATTTGGGGGTGGTACTTCTACTGATTACTCTACTATTCTAATTATCTAATTCTACAGGTAGTATTATGTCTATTGATGTGTGCTCGTATGATGATGAAAAATGTGTTTACCTAGATACTATTACTCCCTAGTTATCTTTTATTGTAGGTTGAATTATCACGTCCTTATTCTTAATGCGTTGTGTTTCCTAAAAGCGTAGGGTGTACCTATGCCCTAACTCTTTGATGTCACCCTTGAGTGTAGTAAACGAGATACACTAAGTCATTCATGAACTACCAAAGATTCATCAAGCATTAAACACAACGATAGCCTAGTCGTACTCCTAAGCCAATTACAATTAAGACAAGAGACAACCTAACAATAATTAACAACTAGGTTTTATAGATCTAAGCAAACACACAAGAAATTTAGCCGGACATGTTAAACACGCAAGCATACACACATTCAATGGAAGACATAATTATATTATTGAAGTAAAACACTTATCTTGATGTGTAAAATAGGGTTTGGGACCCTAAGATACTGTCCAAGTCGGACTACAAACATTTAGGGTTTTTACTCCAAAAGTCTACCTCTCAAATACTGAAAATTCGATTTCTATATATAATTTTACACTTGCGACGGCGTCGCCTTATAGGTGGGACGCCGTCAGATCGCCGTCATTAGGGTTTTCGTCTTGTCCAAGTTATCGTTGAGACTGCGCCACGTTGTAGTTGTGACACCGTCGGGCTTTAGCAGGGACGTCGTCTGATTCTGGATCTGGGCCGTCTGAGATGAAAAGTCTTAGGGGTTGTTTGATTAATACTTAATGGAAAGATTCAGCACTGAATGCTGAACGATTCAGTGTTCAGGGTGTTTGATGAAAGCAAAAAAATCATCTCTTAATGATGAAAAGTATGCTGACCGATTCTTCAAAAAATGTATGCAAAATGATTCAGCGCTAACTTTTGTATTTCCGCCTGATAACATTTTCTTCACCTCTATTAAAATATTGCTATTATATATTTATAAACCAATAGATGACACGTACTATTGTGCTAATGTGATGATATTATTATATTATTGAAGCAATATAATTGGAGCATATGTTCGGCATTTACATTCACAGTAGTTATCAATATTGGTGATTAGAAAAAGGAAAACATATGTCAATATTGAAATGTTTTTTTTTATGGAGTTTCATGTAAACAAAGAACTCATGGCTTTAGCTATTAACATTTACAGTACTTTTGTATATTCAAGAAGTGTATAGTATAAATCAAAACTCGCTGTCATATGATAGATCCATGTTTGCGTACTATTTTTTGAATGTTTTGGTACTTAGACCGTATTCTGGAAAAAACGAAACAATGATGCATAAAAATTATTTGAACGCTAAAAGTGATATTTTTCATTTAATCATTAAAAGTGACATGGTAATTTTTCTCATTCAGATTATTCTTTCATTGCAGTTCTCAAACAACAAAAATAGATTCATACAGAGTATTTTAATCATTCAGAACTATTAATCATTTAGTGCTAAATCATTATGTTTTATCAAACAGACCCTTAGTGACGCCCTTCCTCTTAAAAGCCTGACGCCGTCAGGTGTATTTTAGCAAAAAAGTCTACTGAGCCGTCAGATGTATTTTAATTAAATTCGTAGAGAGAGACGGCGTCGCCATTTAGTTGGGACGCTGCCAGCTTCAATTTTAGCAGCTTGAGTGTCTTCGATCTTGACTTAGACATTTTCTTCATATGTTCACTCCGTTTTGTCCAAATATGCATCATTACAACATTTTGCTTCCAAGAGACCTAAAAAGTGAAAAGGAACAAAATTAAGCAGTAATGGATATAGAAGTGGGCGATGAAGGGCTTAAATGACCCCTTAAAAATGTACGTTTTAAATCCATATCATATTCGCTAATATGGTTCTTAGCTGATTCATATCTTAGGCTCAGTGGATACTTATTATACTTGTGTCTAATCAGTCTAGGCAATAAAAATGCACATCGTTCATGAATGTAGATGTCACAAGAGCGACAACTGAATCCCGACAACCATGACATTGAGTAATTACATGCTCTGCAATACCTACCTCTTAACTTAGCTGAAGGATTTGTTTTTGAGAGAAGATGACCTGGATGAGCTTCATGCGTGATTTTTTCAGGTATGAATGCACAATTGATACAAACATAATATTGTCACATCATGCATCCATACGCAAAACCATTGGAAGCTAACCAGCAAATTGGACAGAAGAACACACCCAGTAACTTGCGAGGGACTTTGGGCAGGAAAACAAGCTTATGATTAGGATGCCCCGCATAGTCATGTACTTTAGGGGGTAGCTTTGCACACCACTCATGAGGAATAAGATTACAATGTTGATTGGATTGGGAGCACTTGTAAATGGTGCTGTTGTGATTGGTTTCACGCACTTGTTACATAATAACTGGATTTTCCTCATTGGGTCATGAAGACAAAGCAATTTTTCACCGATTGACATTTGGGTGTTGAAAAGAATCAATGGATGTTGATGACTAGAATGATTGACCATTTCAACATCGTGCTTGACAATATCATCCGTTTGATTGAAAAAGAGGTGCTTCAAAAGGTTGTCACCTTCATCAAGAAAAGGACAGCGGAGCAGATCTGGATGTTCACCGTCTTTGTAATTTTTTGAAGTTTTGCCAAGGCCTGATAAATGACATTTTTTAAATTAAACTAAGATCATTTGCATATACATCATTAGAAAGAAAAGAAGGCCCGGATAGCTCACTTAGTAGGAAGACGATAGACATAACGCATCTTTCTTTGAAATTAAACAATCAATATGGATATAATATCGACATTTATCGCATTTGTAAATCCACAAATGTTCATAGAGGAAGCCATCACACACTATGCAAAAACGATAGAATCTAGCTTTTTTCTCAGCAATGCGAAAACAGTAAGCAAGGGTTAGTGGATGAGAATGAGTGAATCCCTCAGTCTATGACGTTGGATTAGTAACTTGGTTGGCAGCAAAGCACATTCCATATGAATCCGATGCATTAGGAAAGTGGTACACTCACCATGTTTTTCACCACAAGCAACACATATAGATATTATCCTCCTAAACATACCTTCTAGTTGGCGATCAGGGTGACTAGGGTGGTTTATCTTTTGTTGAGAGTTAGTAAGAACTCAATTGAATCTAGCCATGTCTGTGGAGTTTGTAAGAACTCAATTGAATCTAGCCGACCATGTCTGTGGAGTTTGTAAGAACTCAATTGAATCTAGCCATGTCTGACGTTATTATGATTATTATTCGGGGGTGAAGCATGTCTACGGAGTTTGTAATTGAGTTCTTACAAACTCCACAAAAAAGTGTTGGAAAGTGACAAGTATATCTTGTCAAGACATGGTTCATTTGTTGGACTTGGTTATGTATGTAATGGAATGATTAGATTAAATTTGAACTATCCTTTGTTTAATGCTTCTGCTTGTATGATTACTTCTAGTCATAGCAATAGTTTAAGAAAATCTGAATTATGGCATGCTAGACTAGGACATGTTTATTACAAGAGAATGAAAGATATGTCTAAAATGAGTTTAATATATGCTTTTGATATGACACCTGAAAGTTGCAAGACTTGTATGTTAACAAAGATCACTAGACATCCATTTAAGAGTGTTAACCGGGAAAGCAAAGTATTAGATCTCATACATAGTGATTTATGTGATTTTCATGCCAATCCTTCACTATGACATAATAAGTATGTCATTACGTTTATTGATGATGCTTCTAGATATTGTTATGTCTATCTACTGCATGCTAAACATGCTAAAAGTATTGCGTTCTGATAGAGGTGGTAAGTATTATAATCCAGTTTATTTTCAATCAACTGGAATAATACATCAAACCACGGCTCCTTACACGCTACAACAGAATGGTGTGGCTCAAAGGAAGAATAGGACTTTACAGTAAATGGTGAATTCCATGTTATCCTATTATGGACTAAGTGAAGGGTTTTGGGATGGGGCTTTGTTGACAGCGTGTTATATTCTGAATAGAACTCCAGACAAAATAGTAAACAAACACCTTATGAAATTTGGACCAAGAAGGTACCAAATTTGACTTATTTAAGGGTTTGGGGATGTAGAGCTGTTGTAAGACTAACTGAACCCAAAATGAAAAATCTGGGTGAGAAAGGTATAGATTGTATCTTCATTGGGTATGCTGAGCATTCCAAGTGTTATAGGTTTTATGTTATAGAACCTAATGATTATGTGTCGGTGAACTCTATAATAGAGTCAAGCGATGCAATATTTGATGAAGAACGATTTACATCAATACCTAGACCAAGAGGTATGATTCAGCCATCTTAGAGTAAGATATCTGAAGATGATGTTGAAGGTCCTGATGATGTACCTGGTCCATCTGTTCCTAGGAAAAGCACTAGAACAAGAAAAGCTAAGTCTTTTGGGTCTGATTTTCAACTTTATCTAGCTGAAGGAACAAGAGATAAGACTTTATCTCGACGTGAATATTGTTTCATTATTGAGGAGGATCCAAGGACCTTGAGTGAAGCAATGGCTTCTAGGGATGTTGCTTTCTGGAAAGAAGCAATTCAAACTAAGATTGATTCCATCATGCAGAATGATACTTGGAAGTCATTGATTTGCTTCCTGGATTCAAAGCATTAGGAAGTAAATGGATCCTTAAAAGGAAGATGAAAGTGGATGGAAGCATAGATAAATATAAAGCCAAATTGGTTATCCAAGGCTTTAGACAAAAGGATGGAATTGAATTCTTTGATACTTATGCTCCTGTTGCTAGAATTACCACTATTAGATTGTTGTTAGCTCTTACGGCTATACATGATCTAGTTATTCACCCAATGGATGTGAAAACTGCATTCTTAAATGGTGATTTGGATGAGGAAATTTACATGAAACAACCTGAAGGGTTTGTGATGCCTGGACATGAAAACAAGGTATGTAAATTGAAGAAATCATTGTATGGTCTGAAACAAGCACTAAAACAATGGCATCAAAAGTTTGATCTGATGATCTTGTCTAATGGTTTTTCTTTAAACCAAGCTGACAAGTGTGTGTATAGAAAATTTCATGCTTCTGGTAAAGGAGTGATAATTTTATTATATGTGGATGACATGTTGATCTTCGGTACTGACCAAGATCAAGTTGATAAGACAAAGGAATTCTTGTCATCTAATTTTGATATGAAAGATCTGGGGGAGGCTGAGGTGATTCTTGGTATTAGAATCAAACGAGGAAACAATGGTATCTCTATTTCTCAATCACATTATATTGAAAAGATACTGACAAAGTTTACTTTGCTAATTGTTCTCCTGTTTATACTCCTGTAGATCCTACTGTGAAGTTTTGACCTAATAAAGGAACTCCAATGTCTCAGCTAGAATACTTTAGAGCTATTGGATGTCTTATGTATGCCATGATTAGCACTAGACCATATATATCTTTTATTGTAGGAAAGCTTAGTAGGTACACTATCAATCCTAGTGCTCTTCATTGGCAAGCTCTGGGTCGAGTATTTCAGTATTTGAAAAGAACCATGGATTATGGTTTGACTTATAGTGGTTATCCTTCTGTTATAGAAGGTTATTCTGATGCCAGTTAGATTAATAATATGGAGGATCACTCATCTACGAGTGGTTGGGTATTCCTTCTTGGAGGAGGTGCTATTTCTAGGGCTTCAAAGAAACCGACTTGTATTACAAGCTCAACTATGGAGTCTAAATTTTTTGCTTTGGCTGCAGCTGGTAATGAAGCTGAGTGGCTAAGGAATTTGGTTTATGAAATTCCTTTGTGATAGTGCTTCTACCTTGGCTAAGGCTTACGGTCACGTGTACAATGGCAAGTCTAGACACTTAGGTGTTAGACATAGCATGATTCGTGAGCTTATCATGAATGGTGTGATACTTGCGGAGTTTGTAAGAACTCAATTGAATCTATCCTACCATTTAACCAAAGAGTTAGCAAGAGATCTCGTACGCAAGGCGGCTATTGGGATGGGTTTAAAGTCTATCTAATTAAATCCTTGTATCAAGATACCCAATTCCCATCTAACGTAATGTTAAATGCTGAATTCAATGAGGCACTACAACAAAACAGATTTTATAGGACGCCCAAAAGTGTCTTATTAGTCTAGTTTATAGGACCTTTAATATTATAGGACCAACGCTATAAGTGTCACATAAAAAGGCGTTGTATTAGGTGTAGAATGATATTAGGACACATTTAAACATCCTAAAAAGCAACATATTATGAAACAAATAAAAAAGTCGTATTAAAATGTTTTATAAGGCGCAAATTGTGTCGTAATAGACATCTTAATAGGATGCTTTGAGGTGTTCTAATACGTCTTTACCTATTACTTTCTTTTGAGACATATTTATGAGTCCTTAAAGATGTTCTCATAGAATGAATTGTATGTCTATGTAAAGCATTTTAGTACAAATAAAAATGTCCTAAAAAGGTTGTTACGACCAAATTTGGTGTCCTAACATGACACATTATTAGGACGTCTTGTCCATTACTTTTAAGGACACTCACGATTCTTATTGAACACTATTTGAGACACAATATATGAGACGATTAGTGAGTCTAAAATTATATAAAGTCCAAAATTCATTGCAGATCAAAACATGTCATTTCTTAAGACCATTACACATGGAAGGTTTTACACATGATTTAATTGACATCAAACACAAAAGGTTGACAGTATCTAAAATAAAGTCTACTAAATTTTGTTACATGCATGCATATAATATAAATAAAATAAAAGAAAATAATCTTGAGTCGTCGTAGATGATCCTCAAGCAACATCCTCACGTGCAAAACAAGCACAGAACAACTACTTTCTGGTTCGTTCACGTCCGAAAAACTCCTTTTACAACAACAATGAGATCAGTAGACCGACTAACTGGACATAGCTTGGGAAGCTGGTCCATGAGACATGAAGATGCGAACCATAATTCACAGATTACTGACATTATCCTAGCCAAATAGCGTCCATGTGGGGATGCAAGATACTGTTTAGTTTATGATATATAAAATAAAATAAAACATAAAGACATCAAGAGTACACAGCGGAAGACTTAAGATCGTAACAAATAAATTAATTAACTGAAAGTATGCGTAACGTACCTCTTGTGAATATCAAATCCCTCGAGCAAAGCAAAACAACCCTCGAGCAAAGCAAACCAAAGAAGTACTTATTGGTGTAAGAATAATGTCTTACAACCACGTTCTTGTACACACGAATTAACCAAACGAATCAAGCGATTGCTAGATCTAACACAAGTCCTCGTTTAAGAAAAACGAAACCAAACTCCCTTACTTTGGGGTGTTCGGCCGAAATATGGACTAGAGAGAGGAGAGGAGAGATCTAGGGTTAATTCAATGCACAAGTGTATGAAACCCTAGACCATACCCCTCCTTATATACTAGTAGGTAAAACTTAGAGAACAAGTTAGTGAATTAGGCTTTGTTTAACCTCCTATGGCCGGCCACCAAAGCAAGCCCAAAGCCCATTCCATAACTTTTCCAAGTTTCCATTTCTAGTCCTTCTCTTTTCCATTTAACGGTTGTTAGTCATTTTTCCGTTAAATACTTAACGATCGTTAACCGGACTTAATGTGTAATAATTAATCGTAAACATAAACATTAATTATTAACTTTAATTCTCATTCGCTAATGTGTGCAATCCCGTAGTCACGAGTTCGAATCCGGACATTCACATGTTTGTAAATATATACATTTCCAACAGCTCCCACTTGGATATGTTTACAAACGTGAAATGACATTGGTTAGCGTCTAGCAACACGCCAATGCCCCGGTACAAACTCGGTATGGTTTTCTGGATAAAAACCAAGTTTGATGATTCATCATCATATTCATCCTTTTGTTTCTAATACCATGTTAATAAGAATATGGATCTTACTCATTTCTTAATTAACTATTCTTTTCTCGCTTTATGATTTATTAAGATTACCAATTCTTCTAAACAGAAGACCTTGGGTATGGCCATACAAACATCTTAACAATCCTACGAGGGGCCCAGTAGTATTATACTTCAAAATGAATTTGAAGGAAACAAATCCCATTTTGACTACAAGTAGGATTCATAAATTTCGCAACACTTCTGAAAACAACCCTTATAACTACCATTTACGTGTAGCGTTAGATTGCTTCACAAAAATGCACTACATCCATGACATATCTCTTGTATCTCAAGTCAGAGGATAAATATCCATGATATACTTAATGACAAAGATCCATAAAGTATCATCATGTGGGTGGGATAAGTCCTATATTCAATTCATTGAATATCATCAGAAATTAGTCATGCTACGCATCAATATACTTTCAAGTATATTCTAACTAATACTCAGATTTGTCTTAATTCAATATCATTCCCATGTTATTGATTGACAACGGACTATTTAGAATAACTTAAGTTATTCAAGGATTTAAACATGTAAATATAGGACAACATCATAATAAATGAATAATAAACATAACAAAAATACTTTATTTCATTTCAATAATAATGTTTACAATATCCTTTTATCTAAAATACTTAGTCACAGATGGGCATGAAACTACTAGCTAAACGAAGTCCAAACTTATCAAACAAATGATTAAGTTTTTCACCAGGCAAGGCCTTCGTTAACGGATCTGCTAGGTTATCATCTGTGTGAACTTTGAGCAACTCAATTTCACCTATCTCGACTTGCTCTCGAACATAGTGATATTGTCTAGGATAGTGTCTGGTGCCCTTCATGACTCCAGGTTCATGGGCAAAAGTAATTGCAGCTGAATTGTCACAATATACTTTAATAGGATTTTCAATCGACGGCATAACACCAAGCCCCGAAACAAACTTCCTTATCCAAACAGCTTCCATGGCAGCCTCAGACGCCGCTATGTACTCACTTTCAGTAGCGCACATCGCAAGTGTTGTCTGTTTCTTACTCTTCCAATCCACAGCACCTCCATTGATGACAAAATGTAACCCGTTTGAGACTTCGTATCATCTTTGTCACACTTCCAGGATGCATCGCAGTAACCTGTAATGCATTCGCTTCGGATTTCCTCCATACATTATGAACATATCTCTTGTAGCCCTAAGGTACTTGAGAATATGCTTAACAGCCAGCCCAATGAATTTCACCCGGATTCTGTTGATACCGACCGGTCAAGTTTTGAGCAAACGCCACATCAGGCCTTGTGCATCGCATCGCGCATACATGATAGATCCTACAGGAAGCATAAGGAACTTTCTTCATACGCCACCTCTGCAGTGTTGAAGCACGCCTTGGTCGCTCAAACCATGATTTACTTTCATTGGCAAAAATCCCTTCTTGGAATTTTGCATATTGAATCTCTTCAATATTTTGTCAATGTAAGCACTTTGGCTTAAACCAATTAGCCGCCTTGATCTATCCCGATAGATCTTGATTCCAGTATATATGTTGCTTCCCCTAAGTCTTTCATCGAAAAACATTTACCAAGATAGGCTTTCACCTCGTTTAGACTTGGTATATGATTTCCCATGATTAATATGTCATCGACATACAGAACAAGGAAAGTAACATGACTCCCACTAGCTTTGTGATATACACATGGCTCATCAAGATTCGGAGTAAATCCAAAACTTTTGATTTCTCCATCGAATCTTTTATTCCATTGCCTTGATGCTTGCTTTAGTCCATAAATGGACCTCTTAAGCTTGCATACACGGTTAGGAAACAATGGATTCACAAACCCTTCCGGCAGTGCCATATAGATGTCTTCATCTAGACGGCCATTCAGAAAAGCGTTTTGACATCCATTTGCCAAATCTCATAGTCATAGTGTGCAGCTATGGCTATGAGAATCCTAATAGCTCTTATGTCCGCTACAGGAGAGAATGTCTCCTCGTAGTCAACGCCATAGGTTTGAGTAAAACCTTTAGCCACCAGACGAGCCTTGTAGGTGTGTACATTGCCATCCATGTCAGTTTTCTTTTGAAGATCCACTTACTTCCAACGACCTTAGCCTTGGGAGGAAGGTCAACTTCAATCCAGACATCATTATCTTTCATGGATTGCATTTCCCCATTCATAGCATCGCCATTTATCCTTTTCGGATCGACCATGGCGCCTTATAGTTGGCGGGTTCATTAAGATCCCCAACATATTTTCCTCCACCTCTACATTAAGACATAGACGGTCAGGTGCACGCATAGTCCTTTCGGACTCTACGAATGGGAACAACTTCGTGAGGAGCACCTAAGCTTTCGTGTTCTTCTTGAAGTTGGCTAGTGGTTTCGAAGGTGTTGTATCTTCTTGATCATATTCCAGATCAAATAGTCTCCCACTGAGTTCTTGAGATATGAGATTCCTTTCAAGGAAATCTCCATACCTAGCCACAAAGACTTTGTTCTCATCTGGGTAGTAAAAGTAGTAACCCATAGTTTCCTTAGGGTATCCTACAAAGATACACTTAACAGATCCGGCTTGGAGCTTATCAGGTGTGTCACGTTTAACAAACGCTTCACATCCCAAGACCTTTAAGTAAGAAAAGTTGGGAGCTTTTCCAGTCCATATTTCATATGGAGTTTTAACAACCTTCTTAGTTGGAACCATATTCAAAATGCGAATAGCAGTTTCAAGGGCATAATCCCAAAAGTAAAAGGTAGAGTCGTAAGTTCAAACATTAATCGTACCATGTCAAGTAAAGTACGATTTCTCCTTTCAGATACACCATTTTGTTGTGGAGTATAAGGAGATGTGAGCTGTTGGATAATTCCACACTCAGCTAAGTAATCTTTGAACTCTTGACTTATATACTCACCACCTCTATCGAATCGAAGAGCTTTAATCTTCTTTCCAAGTTGTAATTCTACTTCACTTTGAAAACCTTAAATGTTTCAAAGACTTCATGTTTATGTTTAAGTAAATAAACATAACCATAACGACTGAAATCATCCGTAAAGGTTAAGAAGTAGACAAAGACCACGCTTTTGACACATGTCTAAGTGGACCACACACATCAGTGTGTATCAATCCAAGTAGATCGGAAGCCCTTTCCACTTGTGGTGAAAAAGGTTTCCTTGTCATCTTCCCAGATATGCAAGACTCGCATTTGTCAAATGATTCATCATTGACCGTTTGTAAAGGCCCATCGTGTTGCAGCTTTTCCATGCGTTTCTTGCCAATATGGGCAAGGCGACAATGCCAAAGATAAGAAGAGTCACAGTTCGACTTGCTCTTCTTATTGCTAATGCTATACAACGAATTATTTTCATTGGATATACAACCATCCATATCAATTTCAAACACACCAAGCATAGGAATTGCATTAAAGTAAAAACATTATTTAAAGAAACTGAAATTCCATAACTTGTAAAAGTGTGCACAAAACCAATATCTTTTAACAAAGAAACTGAAATGACACCCCTAACAATGGAGGGTGCATAATGACAATTATTTAGTTCTAAAATTAAGCCCGAAGGCAACACTAAATCAAAAGTCCCTATGGCTTCGACAAATGCACGCTTTCCATTTCCAACGTACAAGTATCTCTCACAGGTCCTTCTTCGCCTCTAAGTCCCTGCGATGTATTACAGATGTGAGTACCACATCCCGTATCATATATCCGGAATTTAACTTATGAGGAAAAGAAAATAATTCAAACATAAAAATACCAGATGAGCTAGGCACCATCTTATTTTTATTCTGAAGGCACTCATTCAGATAAACTAGACAGTTCCGCTTCCAGTGACCCAGTGAGTTGCAGTGGTGGCAAGATAAATCCTTCTTAGGATTCTCCTTTTTCTTTCCAGGGTTCTTCTTAGGAGCTGGTGGGATGACAACTTGTTTCCCCTTTCCTTTTCCTTTCCCTTTCTTATCTCTGCTTGCGGCTTAGGCTTATTCACCCTACCACCCTATATAGCGAGCACAGCAGGTGTAGGAGCCTTCTTTGGCAATCTCTTCTCGTAGTCTACAAGCATTGCATGTAACTCATTCATTGTCTTCCCCGTGCAATGCATGTTAAAATTGCGGACAAAGTCACCAAATCGATTCTGATTAAGGGAATGATTGATGAGTCCGACACATACATCGTTCGAGTAACCACGGTAGAGCTTCTCCAATTGATCCTAGTGATGTTTCATCTCAAGGACGTGGTCGGAGACAGATTTGCCAACCTCCTGCGCAGTAGTGAACCTTTTCAATTAGTTCATACAGTTCAGTTGCTGGTGGCTTCTCAAACATACGTTTGAGTTCATCTAGCATGCTCATAGGCGGATAGTGCTCAAATTGTTTTTGCAATTGAGCGCACATCCCCAAAGCATTAGACACGCCACATCATTGTGCTTCTCATATTCAACACGATATGCCTCTAATTCAAGAGCAGTTGCCGTGTTGGGAGGAGCTTCAGGCAGAGGTGTAGTCAAAATTTCAACCCTTTTGGCAACACGAAGGATGATCCTAAGTGAACGATGCCAATCATTGAAATTAGGGCCGGTCCTTGTCCCTTTCAATCATATCTTTGAAAGCGGCACTCAATAAGCTCATAGTGTTATCAGATTGAGCCATCTACAGAAAAAGTTCAAAAACCATAATTAGTATTTTGATAATTTTCCTTTTCAATAAACAATTAAATACCCAAGGTTCATATTCATATAACCAATTAATATTTATTGAAAACTAGGATCCAAATTGTCATAATCTCATCACATCGCTTGATCTGTTAGTGATGAACCTTATACAAAATGGTAGAGCATTTGCTCAATTGCCAATTTCAATTGCAATTCCTAGATTTATGGGATTTACATATAGCCAATATCAATCGCCATGTAAACATGTTTTATCCCATCTTATGCCTTGAGTTGCCAGCTTCACTGCCTAACTCAATTAAGTTGTCCAACTTAAGAAACAGCAAAATCGTCCATGCCCGTTCTCACGACACGTGGACATTTTACCCTTTGATTAAGATCTAAATCACGTTCTCACGCAAATAGAAAGTAATCTTAGGTGTTTCCGTTTCGTTGGATGGCATATAACTTAAATTTAAAGGGTAATAGTTTTGATGTTAAATCAAATATGTACAAAGATGTCATGCATTCATCTTTGTAGCATAGTTTTATTAAAACATTTATATCTTGTTTTAATATATAAGCTTTTCATCATCAAACTTTAATTGAGGTATTGGGTTCACCAATCAAGGAATTAGTGTTAATTATCATCCATTATACCGTACTTTTGCATAAGTGTAAGCACTTAGTGTTTCGGATAATTACCACCTAAGTGGCGCATGGAATCAATACTAATTCGCCCTTAAGATGAGCTTGCACATTTAATGACTTACTAAGTAGCTCCACTCGAACTTCAGAGGGGCAGAGGACCAGGTGCGTGCTAAAGCACAACCTTAGACATCCATTCAGTGTGATGATGCGCACTTCTTTAAACCCCTTTTAGTAGTTCATTCTCATGGGTGAGCCGTTCAGTCATTTGTACCAAAGTCATCAATCAATTAAACGATTATGATTACTATTCTTAAAAATACATGTTTCACCATTGTTTAGGTCAGTTTATTTTTCTTGTAAAAATACCCTTGTTACAAAACACAAACAAGCAAGTATTTGAAAAAATAAACAAATAAACAATTATTACATAACAAATAAAAGTCATGCATATCAAATAGCCACATGCAAACGGTTTTGCTAAATCTTATTAATAACCAATTCTAGATCTGTCAATATGCATATATTTAATTAAGACTTCCACCCGTTTTCATCTATGTACAAGGTGAACCACATGCATCGATTCATCGATTGCGTAAGTCAAAACTAAATATATACCACATAGCACATAATTGATTAAATAATAATTATTGAGGTCTTCCCCAATTTAAGATCTATCATAATTTAATGTATATCACTTAAAACATGAAAGACATACAATAAAAGCAGATCCATGATAAAACATGCATGTAATTATCATGGACATAAAATTAAACTTAACAATTAATGCAATTAAATCAAAGTTACGCATATACACATAAAGTTGCATGCATCTTAGGGTTTCTAATCCAATTAAAACAATAGTTTACAAAACCCTAATTAGGGCACCAAAAAAACGCCCCCCCCCTCAAAATAGGGTTTAGGTTTTGCAAACCCTAGATCTAAGCATACAAATAATAACACATTCATGTTTATTTTAATTATGTGTTTCAGTAATTAATTACTTGTTATACAAGGCTCGTGATGCCACTGTTTAGTTTATGATATATAAAATAAAATAAAACATAAAGACATCAAGAGTACACAGCGGAAGACTTAAGATCATAACAAATAAATTAATTAACTGAAAGTATGCGTAACGTACCTCTTGCGAATATCAAATCCCTCGAGCAAAGCAAAACAACCCTCGAGCAAAGCAAACCAAAGAAGTACTTATTGGTGTAAGAATAATGTCTTACAACCACGTTCTTGTACACACGAATTAATCAAACGAATCAAGCGATTGCTAGATCTAACACAAGTCCTCGTTTAAGAAAAACGAAACCAAACTCCCTTACTTTGGGGTGTTCGGCCGAAATATGGACTAGAGAGAGGAGAGGAGAGATCTAGGGTTAATTCAATGCACAAGTGTATGAAACCCTAGACCCTACCCCTCCTTATATACTAGTAGGTAAAACTTAGAGAACAAGTTAGTGAATTAGGCTTTGTTTAACCTCCTATGGCCGGCCACCAAAGCAAGCCCAAAGCCCATTCCATAACTTTTCCAAGTTTCCATTTCTAGTCCTTCTCTTTTCCATTTAACGGTTGTTAGTCATTTTTCCGTTAAATACTTAACGATCGTTAACCGGACTTAATGTGTAATAATTAATCGTAAACATAAACATTAATTATTAACTTTAATTCTCATTCGCTAATGTGTGCAATCCCGTGGTCACGAGTTCGAATCCGGACATTCACATGTTTGTAAATATATACATTTCCAACAGATACTCCATGTTAGAAATAAACCAAGAGCCGTTTGCCTTGGAATAATGAATAACCTGCAAGTCGCCAATTAAAAACAAAATTCTTAACTCAAAAGTATATATGTGCTAAATGAATGGTATTTATCCTGTTACGTCCAATTTAAAGGTTCTATCAATAGCTAGTTGCATATAATACTCGCATGCCACAGAAATATTCGCATAAACCTCTCTTATAAATATGCATGCAAGTCACAGTTGCATATTCATCTAAGGCAAAAGAAGCATTATTTAGGCCCGCTAACCTTCCTTTTAGTACACCATTGTGCAAAACTTTGGTGAGTTAGATTACAGGGGTAATATATATTGTTTGAATCATCCAGAACGTATATGATCAAAGGTAGCTTTATGAGCATCTTTCTTTGTGAACAAAAACTGTTATACCTAACTTTGAAATATTTTTCAAAGTTCATTTTTCCTTCCAGGATTCCTACAACTCTATCATTCAGGAAATTATAATTTAATGGACATAAAAATAAAAAGAGGTCATCATAAAGTTGTGAAATCACAAAATGTATAATGATAGCTATAACTGTTTGTCAATTTTTGTGTTACATACATTTCTTTTAGTTCTCACACCAGATAAGATCAAATACAAATGCCAAAATGCTTACAATAACTTGCGCAAATTGAATCTTTTACTACTTTCAATTACACCACCTAAGTGAATGGGACCCATAATAACGGGACAAGTAAAGCACATAATATTATATCTTCAAAACCAATGAGACCTCAAGCATTACCTCATAGAATATTATCAGTAGATATTCTTTTGGTAGAAGCCGTGGGTGACCAGATCCACCAGAGGTTTGAAGATAACATCCTGTAAAAAAACCTATCGTCCTTTCCTCAGAATCCCATTTGTAAGGTCAGCCAAATCATAAAACTTGTTCGCAGGCTACTAAATATAGGCTAGTAGTAGTGTAAGAGAATCACAAAAGCATAGGTACCAGAACAAACCTACTTCATATACAAGTTAAATAAATTTGGATAGCTATTTACCAAAAGTGTCAAAAGATCAGGTAAAAAAATTAGCTAGAAGCCTAAAAGGGCAACGACTCAAGTCAAAAGGTTTAGCATAAGAGTTTTTGTGGTCATAAATAATATGCATACCATACATTCAATCAACAACATAAAAAAAATAAAAATGGAAACGACACCAGTAGCCTCAAAAAACATCTCAAAACTAATTAAAACAAAAAGATAAATTTAAGCAAAACAAC
This sequence comes from Chrysanthemum makinoi, assembly GCA_910596185.1. Taxonomy (NCBI): domain Eukaryota; kingdom Viridiplantae; phylum Streptophyta; class Magnoliopsida; order Asterales; family Asteraceae; genus Chrysanthemum; species Chrysanthemum makinoi. The sequence goes on from OU343221.1 coordinate 320,487,724, forward strand.
ATATGCTTCTTAGACATATCATCAAACACTTGTTGAGCATATCATCACAAACTTCATATAAAGCACAAATGACCAGTCACGACCTATAAATAACTAAAGTTGACATTTTTGTCTTTCTTTAAGTATTATGACCATATTATGACCATTTTACCCTTTCTAAATTTTTTTTCGAAATACTTTCTTTTACGAAATTTTTTTTCCAATTTTTTTTTTAAACTTTTTTTTCGAAATACTTTTTTTTTGAAATTTCTAAATTTTTTTTTCGAATTTCTTTTTGTTTTTGAAATATTTTTCGAAGGGTAAAATGGTCATAATATGGTCATAATACTTGAAGAAAGACAAAAATGTCAACTTTAATGTCTAAAAGAGTTATTTTTTTAGTTCGATACACAGAACTGCCATTCTTGACAAGTATAATGCTTTAAAAGGTTATTAGCCCAAATTTAATCTATATTAAATTTTAAATTAAAAGAGTAGAAATTATTAACTTTGAATTAAATAAATATTAAAATTTATATATTTGGTTCATTAGAGTAAGGATCAAATAAAAAATAAAAGTAAAATGAGATGGATGAGAATTAATCATATTAGCACATTTCAGATGTATCTACATAAAGGGTTGCGTCTTCTATGAAATTCTCCTTCTACATTTGAAATGTGTGAGTTAAAACATTTCTTATTCTTCTTCTTATTATTTTTTTCTTAGTGGGTTCATTCATTAGTTCATTAATCATTTGATTTCTTTGGTGTATTACGTTTCTTTATCATCTATTTTTGGTGATCACGACCTATGTTCAACCTACAAGTGCTAGATCCAGCAACGTTGGTTTGTTTAACAATTGCACAAACTTGCCCCTCTCCTTCATAAAATTTGTGGGTTTGTTATTTTCTTTGTAACTTGGGGCATGCAACACTCTAGTCATTGCAATAAAAAAATTGCAACCCAACCAATCTTTAGTGGTTACCTTACAACCTTAAGCTTGAGCTTGACTTGATTATAAAACTCAAAGATCGAAACTTAGCTTAAGTTCGAGTCCTTTAATATAGATAACCAAATTTATGATTTGTTGTTGTTAATGTAGTACTGAATAATATAGACAATAACGTTGTAGTGTAACTTATAGATATCATGTCATTTTAGATCTTGGGATGTAATCGAGTCAATTCCAGATCTACTTTACCAACCTTTTTCGTTAACTATGGTGATGGACCTTTGGTCGACTATAGGAATTGACACTTTCGAGGACCTACGGATTCAAATGCGTTGAACCGATCTTGTATATACTACGACTACAAAGACTAATTAAACAATGAAGTATCACATGCCATTAAATAAAAAATAATGTAACATGGCCTACCTTATTACATGTCTTTAAAACATGAACACGACATATAATATCAAATTGAATGTGATGGGACACATGTATCAAGTGACATGTTAGGTTTCCTTTCATAATAAGACCAAAAAAAAAATAAGTGTCCTATAAAACTTATATGATAAGACTTATAAATGAAATGTCCTTTTAAATTACGTCATTATAAGACCAAATCATATAAGTGTCCTATAAAATCGAATTTAAGAGGACGAATATACACGTGTCGTATTAGACTATATGTAATATGACCCCCACGACTAAGGGTCCTATAAAAATTAAGATAATAGGACCTAGATCTCAAATGTCGTACTATGTTGTATCATAATGTGACTAAAATAAGTAAGTGTCATATAAAACTCATCTAATAAGACCTAAACATGAAATGTCCTGTTAAGTTCCATGATAATAGGACCCATACACTAACCCGTCATATTAGATGGTCTATTAGGACGCTGCTTGAAAAGTGTCACAGGAAATGGTCCTAAAAACACCCTTTTCTTGTAGTGAGGAAAGCTTGATATCTTTGAATTAGAACAGATAATTACATCATCCCATGGTATGTGTTCAGAACTGCAAGATAAAGGAGGTTGAAATTATATTTCTTAATGGTTTTTTGACAAATTGCATGTGCAGGTGCAAGAGTAAAGAACCACCTATATAAGCATGAAGTTTAGTTGCTTCAAGAAGCTTGGGACTTGGCTTTGATATGCTTATTGAAGGATAGGACACAAGCTAGTAAAACATAGTGTCAAGTAGAACATGTGTATGTGTAAAATGTTGTGTATATTATCTTCATGTATTCACTATGAATAGAAAGAGTTCAATCCTTTAGTGAGACTCTTATATTTGAATATTTGGAATGCTAATGTACTAATGTGAAATTCAATCATCTCGACATTTCATTTATGCATTAGTTTGCTGTTTGTTATGAGTTTGTTTTAAATTAATCAAGATTACACTTAAATGGGGGAGGATTGTTGGTGATTTTGCATCACCGATATTATTTAAGTGTAATGGGTTGACTTAGTTGACCAATGTGTAATCGTGATAAATGTTCAACAAGTTAGGGTTGTGCGGAGTGCACACTTTTATGACGTTATTATGATTTTTCGCCCCGAATGACGGAGGTCCGGGGGCAGTGCCCCTAGTAACAGGATCCAAGAGGCGGCATTTTAAAATTTCCTGCATTTTAGCACTTAAATTTAACTGATTTGGCGGTTAATATAATTGCTATAGCAGTTATAACCGACAATCAATTTTTGGTCATATATTTGAATTCTGGTTCAGTTTTCATAACTTACAAAACATATTCTCGTTTCTAAATCTGAGTTTTATCTGATTTAGGATTTCGGTAGAACCACCGAAATACTTTAATCTAAAAGTGTTTACACGACTCTCAGATCTTGTGATCCAAATTTCTAACAGAGACATATATATCCAGGAGAATATTTACACATTGCAATGTGCACAAATTTGTGATTTGCATGCTCAAATTAGATATCCTATCAGAGTTATATTCACATTACAACTTTTATTTGCATATCATCCACCTAAAAAACATATATAAGATGCATAAAAAATTAAAGAAAATAGAGACATACTAGTTGTAACGAAGATAAGAGCCGAGTGCAACTTTATAGATGAATGAAACAAAGAATATGTTTGGTTACACGAAAGCAATATAGCAATCGATAGAAAACGTCATTCCTTTAAAAGTCTACACTTTGCTTCTCAACATAGAAGTGTGTTTTATTCCATTCCTTGATTGAACTGAAAGCAAAATAAACCGACATAGCTGGTAAAATGTTTTTTTTATTCAATATGTAACTAAAAGTATAGAAGTACTAGTTTACTTATTTTGTGTGAAAGTAGAATAAAATTTGTTTATGCATTTAAAATGGATATGTTTCCATCCAATAATTGATGTTATTACATATATGGTAACAATATTGTTATTATGACATAGGTGATTTGCTTAAAGAAAAATTGCTACACTTTCCATTTTTAACCTATTTTCGAAAAAGAAAAAAAAATGTCGGTTAAAAATTGAAGTAGTTAGTTATGACCCTCAATGTTCCTAAAAACACTATTTCATTGTTATAATTTACTAGTCACTTAGAAAAATACATGAATTTGATCATGACCTCCAAACTAATTAAAGTGGGAGTAGTACAATATGGTCCTATCTCATTAGCAGATGTGAAAATTGAAAGAAAAAGAAAAAACTGAAATATTTAATTATTTCTAGATATGGTCTCTATATATGATCTTGAGTTGAACAATGATTTTAAGTTATCGTTTATGGTATTTGGAAGTTACTTGCTCATGTCAAAAGCAATCATATATGAACATACTAGAGAATGCAAAACAAGCGGTATGATTAATTTGATAGCAATTCGAAATGAGTATTTTTTTATAAAAGTTAGAACGGCCGGGTTGGATAACTTTTTTTCTTCAATATGAGGAATAAGAATTATTAAACATTGCCTTAAAAGCTATTGCTTAATTAACCGTTAAAGATACAAGGACATGTGTTGAATACCGTACATTATCATAATTTTTAATATGATTACAATTTTGTATTATTACATTTTTCTTTTTTATTATTATTATTTTTTTTTTTTTTTTTTACATTTTGGTTGCATATGGCCTCCTACGTCAAAAAAAAAAAAAAAAAAAAAAAAAAAAAAAAAAAAAAAAAGATTATAGTTAAAATGATGTAAATTTATTATGGCATGAAATGTTTTCAGTCAACCTATCCCGACATGTTTATATCCATAACAAAATTACCCATTTTGATCCAAACCCGTTACCATTTTGTCACCTCTAAATAAATAAACATTTGTTGGACATGTGTTGAATACCGGTACATTATCATAATTTTTAATATGATTACAATTTTGTATTATTACATTTTTTTCTTTTTTATTATTATTATTTTTTTTACATTTTGGTTGCATATGGTCTCCTATGTCATTTATTATGGCATGAAATGTTTTCAGTCAACCTATCCCGACATGTTTATATCCATACCAAAATTACCCATTTTGATCCAAACCCGTTACCATTTTGTCACCTCTAAATAAATAAACATTTGTTGGACCACCAGTTAATGTGATCTCTACATATACACATTTCATGGACCACCAGGAGGGACATTCGATCTTTCTCATATATTGGCATTCCTGCTGAGCTTTCCATCCATACAAACACGTAGTTTCTAAGAGCAATATAATATCTCACCTCAACTCATCCCAGAAAATAATGAAAAGATTTTATATAAAAAGGTCAAACCTTTAAATTGCTCAAGCATGGATGACTAAATTTGTATAGTAGATTATGGGGTAAACTGTACACAAAGCTGATGTATGACACTCAGTTGAGGAATTTTATCACTCAAGCCATGATAGCTATTTTAGTATTCAACGTTATGTACAAGAGATTGACAATACCGGTTAATAAGAAATGTACAAGAGTGCAGTTGCACCAAATGCTTGATTAATTAATAAAAGAACCAGAACATGCATGTGTAGTGAAATACAAACTCACACTCCAGTTAATCTAAGAGAAGCATCAAAATCGTAACCTTGTCTGCCCTTGGTATTCTCCTAGCTGAATATACAAAAGAAACATGAGCACGGAAAATAAATGAAGCTCAGCCTATCGACAAAATACTTTAACATGTTGACCAATAACAATGACATTAGGATCAGTAGCCATATCCTCATTAAGAGCAGAGTTCACAACAACTTGAAAAATAAATCTAATAACAAAACATAAAGTTTAAACAAAACCGTACTGTTCAGTTAACACAATCCTTAACGAAACCTAGTATGTATATAATAACACTTTCAGATTCTCTTGGATCAAAGTCACTATATTATAGAAAACAAAAACTCCAACAATCAAAATGATTCTTTAAGAAATTTACTTAAAATAAGCCAAAATTTCTCCACTCTGCTAATACTATTTGTAAATGTGAACCGTAATCGAACCGGATAGCAAATCAACTACTAGTACTTTTTGTAAAGTCCGAAACCTTGTGCAACATTATAACTGATAACCTCCAAAACAAGTTAAAATCATGGAAAATCTATTTCACAAGACGAAACCAAGTCAAGATTACCTAACAGTTTGCCCTTCAAAACTTTGAATAGTAAAAATAAATTATGAAAAAGATGCCGATAGTAATATTTATTATGACTAACAAAATATAACTTGCCTCAAAATACGCCGATATAAATATACAGACATATGATCAATAATCATGGTTTGGTTTCACCAGCATTCTCAAATTGAATAATAAGAACAAATGGAGATATCAAAACCTTGATTACAACAATTTTGTTTTGAACTACACATGAAAGAACCACTGCAAGTTTATACACTTTCATAGCAAAATCATACATTTTTTGTTGGGAATTTTGAAGACAGTTGAATTCTGCTGAAGAAATGGTTTCTGCTGAAGGCTATTTCGTTTCTGCTGAAGCAATGGTTTCTGCTGAAGTTATAATGCGTTGAAAGATTCTGCTGAAGTTATCAGTTTCGGCAGATAACTCCACTGTATTATTTTATTCAGAATGTTAGGTAAAGATATATACATAAGTACTTAACGATCAGTGATGATAAAAGATATGTATATGATATGTATATCTTGATAGTGTGGTAGGTATGTGTATTAGTTTATACACATATAGATAGTGCTTGTATTATAATAGTAGTTTCCTTTATCTATAAAAGGAAACTATGATCAATGTTGTAATACACACCTTTCACACCTTTCCTACCTTCATAAACACTAATAGTCAATTACATAGATCCATAGAGGATCAGTTTATAGTGTCTATATTCTTCTTGTGTCTTGTATTTATATTCCGCGTAAATACATTACATGCAAAGGTTCTCCTTAGTTGTTTTGTGATTACATAGAACAACTATACTCATTCTAGGCTCATAAAGTCTATCTGGGATTTTATTCTCTACAATTGGTATCAGAGCCTGGTGAGAATCTTTATAAGAAGACACTCTTTATCTTCAAAACCACAACATGTCATCACCAAAACATTCTGATGCTGAAAGTGATGATCAGCCAGAAGTATCAAACAAACAGTCTAACCAAAATGACACCCAGTCTTCAATTCAACAAATAGTCACAATGTCCAACTCAAATGCAAAATTTCCTTACCTTAAAAAGGACGAATATGAGATTTGGGCCATGAAAATGGAAAATTATATTTCCAACATGGACATAAATCTCTGGCAAATCATTCTTAAAGGAAACAGTAAGAAATCCACTGGAAGAGACAATGATGGAAACATTATAATTCTTCCACCTTCAACAGCTGCTGAACAAATTGCTGTCCAAAGAGAAATCAAGGCAAGAACTACCTTATTACAAGCTCTTCCAGATGAGCACATGAGTGATTTCTATCATCTGGATGATGCAAAAACAGTCGGAAAGGAATAAAAGTAAGGTTTGGAGGAAATGATGAGTCCAAGAAAATGAGGAAGTCCATGCTCAAACAAAGCTTTCGGGAGTTTTCTATCTCGAAGAAGAAGGTATCCATAAAGGATATGATGGTTTCGAAGATCCTCACCAGCTTAATCGTTAAAATCTAAACCACGATGATGAGGAATGCAATCTCAAGTTTCTTCGGCTTTTACCTATTTCTTGGAGTCAAGTGTCCATAACTCTCAAAGCAAAAGGTGGCCTGGAGTATTTAAGCTTTGATGATCTCTACAACAAACTGAAATCTCTAGAGATTGACATCAAGGGTTATTCTACTTATTCTCCAGTTCCATCACACTCTGCATTCATTGGTACTGCCAGTGGAAACAAAATTGTTTCATATACTGACAGTCCCAAGTCTTCATCAGCAACAACATCCACTAACAAGTCATTTTCAAGAAGATCAAAGTCTAATTCTGTCATAGAAGATGTGTTCTATTCATTTGTTGCTGAATCTGATGATCAACAACAGTTGACATATGAAGACTTTGAACAAGTAGATAAATGGGATATGGAGGAGATGGATCTTAAATGGCAGATGGCCATGCTTGCTGTGAAAGTCAAAAGATTTGAAGAGGGCTCTGGAAGAAAGTTTGGTTACAAAGGCAGAGAACCAGCTAGGTTTGACAGGAAGAAAGTCAGATGTTTTGAATGCAATCAACTTGGTCACTTTGCCAGAGAATGTCCTAAGAGGAAGGGAGGTGACAGAAGAAAGTATAACGCATTCAAACTCAAGGAAGCTGAAGAGGAGAATACGGCAGCCATGGTGTCACTAGAGAACAGAATTGATTGGAATGATCATGTGAATGATGATGAAGAGGAAGAACCTCAGGCTGGACTGATTCTTTGATTCTGCTGAAGAAGTTGGATTGATGGGCATTACTTCTCATGTACATAACTGCATATTTGGTTGTAGTACTAAATATGATGCTCTTAAAAGTGAGTTTGATGATGTTAATGAAAAATATAGAGAGTACTTTATAAAAACACATGCATATAAGAAAGGAGTTAAAAAGTTAGAAAAGCAAAAAGTCTGGTATGATCAAAATCAATAGCTCTTGAGGAGAAAATAACTGTTTTGGAAAGAGACTTAGAAAGCACAACAAATGAGTTAAAATACAGAAAGAAAAAATATTTGAAGGTTGTTCTTTGAAAAGGATAGTCTTAAACGAGTTAGACTTAGAGGTAACTAGGCATAAACAATGGCAAGAACAGGCTAAGAATTTAGAAAAATTGTGGAATAGTTCAATGTCTGTTAAAACAAAAAAAAGGTTAGGTTATAAGGATAGCATTAATCCAGATGATGTATATAACCCCAATGAGTACAGTGTTTTTAATCGTGTCACTGATGAAGAAGAAGATAAATATAGAAAACCTGTTGAATTCATTAAACAAGGTGAAATGCATAGAGTTCCTTCTTCTATAAATGGTATTGTTAAGCCTCCTAATCCAGACTATGACTCAGATGAATCTCTCATGTCATTTGGTAAGAAGTCCAATGTCTTATCAGACACTGACAGTGAGTCTAACACGTTTATCTCTTGCTCTTCTAGGACTACAGAGACTCAATCTAGAGATAATACCAGCTGTAATTCAAATAAAGAGTCTGTAAAGTCAACCTCTCCTAAGTCTTGTCAAGTTCCTCAAACCCAAAGTGTTACTATTAAAGAACCTTCCTCAAAGAAAGTTTTTTCTAGAAATACTTCTTGTTTTGTTGATTCAGTTGAAAATAATTCTGTTTTTGGTTGTGTTTCAAATAAATCTGTGTGTAATGAAACTGTTCCTGTTTTGAACAAGAAATTCAAGAAGAAAACATGTTTTGTTTGTGGAAGTGTCTTTCATCTAATAAAAGATTGTGATTATCATGAGAAAAAGATGAATGTGTGCACTAACCAACATAGGGCAAACAATGTATGGAATGATGTTGCTAACATACCTCCATATATTCCCATTGGAACATATGTGAGAACCAACAGAAACAGTTTTGCTGAAAGACCAAATTATGCTGGTAAACCAGTTGGTAATCTTAGGTCATCTTCCTTACAATGGAGAAGAAAAGGAAATAGATCAATTAGCAGACCTACAAGCTCTTATTTTCAAAATGATAATAGGAATGTTAGCCCTGTCTATTACCATCAAAAGGGGGCTTGGGGGGACACTGCTGTTAAGACCTCAGCAAGTTGTTCTTGGAGACCAACTAAAACAAGTTATAAGAAAATGTCTAAGAACAATAGTGGATCTCATCATAATGCCAATTTTTCAAATGTGATCCACAGGGCAGGCTCAAGTCAGTAATGACTTGGGTCACCATGTAGTCTAATGTTTGTATATATTTCTCTTTTGTAGGATCATCCTCTTTCAAATAAAGACATAGGTATTGTAGATAGTGGTTGTTCTAGAAGTATGACAGGAAACAAAGACAGGCTTCATGATTTTGTAAGCATACAAGGTGGCACAGTTACCTTTGGAGGAGGAGATGGTAAAATCACAGGGAAGGGAACCATAAGAATCGCCAAGCGGACTTTGAGAATGTGTATTATGTGGAGGCATTGAGAAATTTCAATTTGTTTTCAGTATCACAAATTTGTGATAAGAAAATTTTGTGCTCTTCACTGATACTAAATGTCTTGTTCTTTCAAAAGATTTCCAACTACCTGATGACAGTCAAGTTGTTCTGAAGGTACCAAGAAACACATCTCTACACATCAATCTTAATGAAGTCCAACCTACTGGTGATATAGCTTGTTTGGTGGCCAAAGCATCCTCAGATGAATCTCTCAAATGGCATAGAAGGATGGCTCATGTAAACTTCAAAACCAAAATAAGCTAGCTAAACTTCATTTAGTTACTTTTTGGTCTACCTTCAAGACTTTAC